>VYXC01001766.1:203438-332067 GCA_013397175.1 Platysteira castanea | reverse complement strand
ATATCTGGAAGAATTTGCTCCAATAAAGCTCCCAGCTGGAGCTGTAATTAAGTCCATCTTTTATAAACAGACTGAATGGCAATATAAAAAAGAGCAAATGTTGAGAACAGTGAGACTGGTGAAAGCCAAAGGAATTATCCAGTGCAAATAGAAAACTGAGATATTACTTGTGTATAGGAATTGTCTTGGGGAATCTAGAAATACAGCAGTCACTGAGTAACCATCTCTTGGGCATATATGAACAGGGAATAAAATTCCATTTGGAATAATATGCCTGAATTATATAAAATCTGTATCTCTTTATCTATTTAGTACCTCCAGGTTCATATGATAGATGCTCTCATTTCAATGAAAAGCCTGTGCCATGCTTGTCTTGCTTAAGATCCTCCATAACATTGGAATTTATTTAAATTTTACTTGGTGTTTTCATATATACAGCAGCGACATCTGCTTAAAATGCTCATTCTTTTTTAATATGCAGTGTTATTGCTGATATGTTCTCACTTTGTTCTTGCAGAATGTTAAGAGTTGATTTGCTTTGTTTTGCTCTTCACTTTTCACATAGTAAAAAAGCATCAGTAGAGTTTTCTAGCAGCAAAATAAAGATGACAGACTTTGCAGGGTATTGATTTCATCTCTGTGGCTATGGCTTCATAGCATGTTCTCATCCGGGACAGCTATGAGGCATCTTTCTATGTTCAAAGGACTCAATACAGTGCCAGACTAGATCCTAAAATACTTGAACTTACACTATGCTCTGATAGGGTTAGTATGCTCTGGATTTTGGACTGAAATTATTGCTCAGGACCAGTTCAACTGGGTGTCCCTATACAGCTTTACATGACATTACAATCTCTTTCCAGCTTACAAACATTAAGTACCTCCTGTCATAACTGTTTCACATCATTGACATTACTGTAACTTAGTATATTCTAAAAACTATAACAAAAATTGAGACCCGTTGACTGGATCAGTATTTTTATCAATTTAAGAAGTGCATTTGTCAGCACTGGTTTTGACTGGTACCAGAATGAACCATTCAGGGTCTAATAATTGTAGGAATGTAAGTATTGATATGGGTTTGACAAAAGTAATTAGTAATTAATAATTAAATTGACTTCTAGCTAAGATGTGGTCTCTTAATCTTATATTAGAAAAATAAATACCTTATACTGGTGAGCTCTGGAATCAAAGGAAGGAGATGTATTTAAGAATGTTTTCAAGAATGTTTATTCCAGGAAGCACTGACATAATCCTCTTCCATCCTCTGATTTTAGCACAAAGCCCCTTTTTGTTCCACTTACAACTTCATGCACAATCTTCCATCACTAGACAATATCAGAGCACTAGAAATGTGGATCTGGCTGCCTGGATTAAGACCATATACCATTTCCCCTCCTTGGCACTCACATGTTTAAACAGTGAGTGGCATTGGTAGTTTGGCTGTGATTGCACATTGCTAATGGGTGTTTATGAAAAGTATCCAAGAAGAGGAGAAGATAAACAAAGGGGAAACAAAATAAGCAAAGTGACAAAAAACAGTATCAAAGACTTCATCCAGTTGAATTAGAGGCAAAGGGTGTAAATATCCCAGTGGAGGAAGTCTGCAAGGGCTTGTGTCTGTAGGAGGGAGAAATTAATTTATTTATAAAAGGATGTGTAAAATGTAAGATGCCAGAATCATCGGCTGTTTTTTTTTCCCACTGAAAAGCAAACTGACATGTTACTTGTCAAGTTTTTTATTTGCATGAGGATCTTAACATTTTTCTGTGTGTGAGCTTCTTGATGAACTTCTGTAAACAACAAAAAAATCCCCCCAAACACCAAACCAAACAACAACTAAAACCTAACTAGGAATGAAAATGTTACTTCTTCTGTACCCTCTATTTTTACTAGAGAAAGAGGTTTCTCTCAATTTAAAGATATTCCATAAAACTATTTAATAATGTTTATGGGATAATAAAAGAGAAGTTGGATTCAGATGTCCTTCTACTCTCAAAGAGTGTTATCAAAACAGAAAAACAAAACTCAAAGGCATATTGACCACCCACAACTGCATCCTCTGATTCTAGAGACCACACTCTTCTCCCTCCTCCTAACCACGAGGAGGGGAGCAAGGGGGCAGAAGAGGACACGTTAGCTTTGTTCTAGTTAGCTCATAGAGGTGGATGGATAACTCAACTGCAGATCCTCAGCATTCAACCTCAGCTTTGCATTGATCACAGTTTTCAAGAGTAATCAACCCTCTTTGGTTTTCAAATCTTTGACCCAGTACAGCTTAAGAGTTTAAAATCTCTGTAACTTCAGCCCAGAAATCTCTATAGGTTCAGGCTATGTTTGCTATAGCTGACCTCTTCCAGCAGCAGTTGAAGGGAATTCAGAGAGGGCACCAAGCCTGGCTGCTTTCCCTGGCTCATTCCTGACTCACCCAGCACTCACAGTCATGACATTATGGATGTTAGAGGATGCACATTTGTCTACTCCCTCACTGTCATTTTATGTTACTCTGTCCCTTGTTGAACCTGCTGAAGATTGTGTTTCTGTCTTACACTCTCACAGGAGTGAGAAAATTAGGTTTTATTTCAGAGTGACAAGTCTCTCTGCTGAGAAAAACGAACACGAGATTCACCTAAAAATGGTCAAGCTGGCATCCAAAAATAAAGGGCCCCAAATTGTTTCTAGTCACTTAAAAAGTGAAAGAACATGAAATATACACTGGAAATAAAGTGCCCAAGGCCTGGGGTCATTCTTTGTTAATGGATTTGTGTGCAGCTCAACATAATGCTCAGGCCCACGAATCTCAGTCTTTTCTTCCTTCAGTATAAACAGCAAGACAGTTTTCTGGGCCCACGTCTCAAGCCAGACAAGTGAATTCTCTTGAGGACTGAAGAACCAACAAAAGCCACCTTGCCTTTCCATCTGTTTTTCCTTTGTTTTGTCTTTTAACATACATTCAGCAGTAATGTATCATTCATAATTACACATTAATCCAAAAGATGAAATTAAATTAAGGAATTCACTTTATCTATCTTTTGGGAGACGATGAACAGGCAAAACACACGTAAAACAGCAGTTCTCAAAGCTATGTCTTCTGACCCCCTTTCTTTCTGGAGAGTGTGATGTGCTTGAGCTCTTCCCTCTCATCAAATACACATATACTCCATGGCCTTTTCTGCTCCAAACCCTGACTGTTCCAGCCCCTTGCAGACAACTTTTGCAACTCAAGCTCCAGCAAAACCAACTGCGAGCCCATCCAGCCTAACTCCGTCAATTCCTACATTCCAGTTTAACCATTAGCTTGAACTCCCTCTGCAACCACTGTCAGCTTTGCTCAAAATACTAAAGAGAAAAATATCTTTATCCGTCATCCCACCCCAGCTCCCATAGCTTGGTTCCTGGCTTGCTTTGGCTCGTACTGGAAGGAAAATGCAGTAATATTTTCCTCCTGCCCAAAATCAGTGTGGTTTACCATTTTACTGGGACTGAAAAAAGTTTGCACTTGCAGGCAGCCAGCCACTACCTCACATGCCCATCATGGTCCAGGCCAAGGCACTGCCTTCAACCCTCCTCAATTCCCACCACCATCATGCCTGCTAGAATAAGTATTATCCTCCCTATAAGGCTCCCAGGTAGGAGGGAACTACTGCATTGGAGGAGAGGAGAAAAGGTGAGCAAACAGAATGGAGAGAGAAGAAAGGCAAAAGACAGATGAAATTTTTTTTTTGAGGACTTGTTCCCTGGCTTAAGATACATTTTCAGCTCCCCCAGGAGCTTCTGACTAGTTTCCCCAGTCAGAAACCAGCTGGCTTGGAATATGCTTAGAAGGTAATTATCAACAAAAAGATGATACAACAAAGAAGAACAAATCTTTAGGGAACAAATACAACAAAAAAGCTGAAAATCCTTGCACAGAAATAGTCAAAAATCTGACTAGATTAGACTTAAATGTAAAGAAGATGGAAATCATCGTGACTCAGACATGAATGGGAGAATATAAATAGTCTCGGTGGTAGATTTTTCATATGTTCTATTATGAGCTATTTATGTTTCTTTTAATACATGAATGAGATGTCTTATTTTATCATAATAGAAACCTTGATTGAATAAATTTATCCTCAAAGCTTGTGGAGTAGAAGGCAAGAGGGTGATCAGTGCTTTGCAGCTTGGAGTCTCCTGCCGTGATGGCTCGTGCCCTTTCACATGCAGCAAAACAGGAGGCAAGGAGAATTGGCATGAGATCGGAGATGCTGCATGGCCAGCAGAAAGTGCACACCATGGGTTGAAGTCCAGCTACAGTTTCAGTCATCCTGTGACATCAGATATGATGCTCATCCTTTCATTAAAATGACCATGTTTTGGACGTAATTTCCCTCATGGCAGCACTGCTTAAACAGGAAAAAAGCCTGCCAGAGCTAACTGATGGAGATGAGCAGCAGCCAGGAGCAGATTATGAGAGAAAGAGAGTCAAAAGAGGGGAAGCGTGTGCAATAGCAGTCCCAATATCATCTCACATCTGCTGGCATGCTCTGCTTCAGAGACATTTGAGCTGCAGAATGCAGCTGAACCTCAATCTGCAAATAGCCCTTGTGTGTGCAAGGATAACAGCGAACAATGTTGCTCTTCTGTGGGTTTATCAAACATATTGGACACTCTTCTGTGAAGGAGGATAGTTGTCCTCACCCATAGCCAGAGGAAGTTCATCATAGCACTTGGTAGATTTTTCTAAAGATATTCTGCTAAAGATAAAACTCTTTGAGTTTTAGCTGCTGTTACAAGACAGTTGGCAGGGGTTGGGCCACTTGGCTTTTGGTAAAAAATCTGATACCCTTTTCAGGGGAATTTTCCACACATGGATATGGTTGCTCTCAGTGAGAGCAAACCAGACACGCAGGAAGCTGTGTGAGTGCAAAGAGCTCATGCAGTGCTACATGCCCAGAAAACTCCCTCAGCATCTGGTGGTCTATAGCTCAGGCAGTCCCAGAGATGGGGGCTTTTGTATTTCATAGTAGCCAGAAGCTTTTCCTTATATGAATGTCAATAATCTTTTTTTAAACTAATGTGAGCTTTAACGGTCCACATCACAGTAAGGAATTTCATAGTCCAGCTGCTCATTTCAGGAAAAATATTCATCTTGACTCCTTGAGCTTGACTCCTACCAGCTTTGCAAGAAAACCACCAGTCCAAAGACAGAAGGAGACTGTGAGTCACTATCCTCAGCTTTTCCAGTGGTTTTCATAGGTTTGGTCATCTTCTCCCCAGGCTGAAGAGAAGGATCATACCATATCCTGACAATTTTGATCATTCTTTCCCACCTCCATGCTTCTCCTCTAATCTTGCTATTTTCCTTCTGAAAACACTGAGTGAGCAGAGAGGACCACACAATGTCCAAAACTTTAGTGCACCATGGAGTTATACAGTAACATACTGTTCTCTAATTGCAACCTATTCCTCTGATTCCCACCACTCTTTTTTGTGTGTTTTGCTTTGAGTTGCTAGTGTTTTTAACAGATTTATCTACTTATAACCCAAAATCATGCTTATGCATTAAAACTGTCAGGTCAGACTGTTTTGCTGGGTGAGTAGTGCTGGAGTTCTTCCTTCCCTGTATGTACCACTTAAATCTCTGTTTATTCAAATAGCACAGGCCTCCATTTCTCAGGTGAGTAAGTAATTTCTTTCCATACAAGCTTTTTATAAAAGAAATTATGTGGAGTAATAAGAAACACAATCAATCCTATGAAAATGAGTGTAAAGGGGAACATTTGACACTGTTGTCACTCCTCTTTGTGCCTCTCTAGGAAAATTAGCCTTCAGGATCAAATTCTGATGCATAGAGACTATAAAATTGTGGCCCAAGGGAGCAGATGCCTTTCACCCAGCCCCTAAAAGTGCACTGCCTATATATATATATCCCACATTATAAAACAGGACAGAATAAGGTGAGATGTTATTCTGTTAATTAAATAAATGTAAGTATAAGATAGGAGTTTTTAAGACATCACTGGAAATATCTGCGAAGTTCCTCTATGGCCAAGAATGTTATCAGCAGTACAGCACAGCAAATCCTAACTGTTCAAGAAACCCTAAATCAGGGCAACAGCTGCTCAGTTTAAGGTTGGACATCAATATTACAGGACTAAGTATAAGCATGAAATTTGGAGTATCTGTTAAAAAGGAATAAAAATGAAAGAGGCATCCAGATGACTTTCAGCTATTTAGTGAATTCCTGTCCTGCATCCATATTGTCTTTAATAGCAATTGATAGACTTTTTTCCCCCGGTATTTTGCTATCTAAAGTTGCAAAAATGTTTCCCATTAATTATATTTTATGACACAGTCCTTCTTTTTTCCCAACCCAAAGATGATCCTGTCATGGAGTGCCCTCTAATTTTTTTATTGAGCCCTTATACTCTCACAATATCCTTACCACACAGAAATTACTGCAAAAATGAATCAAGACAGTGTTGTATCAGGGTTGTATTCTGTGGCAGCTGGACTGAAAGCAGAGATAAAATGATCTGATACACAAAAGCACCAACTATACCAGTGAATTACCAAAGAAATGAAAGCAACCTGGTACATGTGGAAGATGTCCTTGCCTATGGCAGGGGGTTGGAACGAGGTGTTTTTTTAAGTCTCTTCCTAGCAAAACCTTCTATGAATTTATGATTTCATGCTTACTTGTTAACAGAAGTTGAGCAGAAGCTCATTATTTTAAGATCAGTATTTCAAAACACATCTTTAAAAATTAATCCAAGAACAGCATAGAGAAACTTGTTAGTTCGAGACTCGGGGTCACCACTTGTGTTTGCGGAGACACAATAAAGAGGATCTTACACCTGCCAGGTTCAGCAGAAAGGAAAGAAAAAGCCTTTATTGTTTACATTATCTCATTTTTATACACGTTTCAACTCCACAAGGGATTGGAGAGCATGTCACTTTCTTCTCAATCCCACTGGAGAAGAAAGGTGCTCATCAAAGCTCTCTTATCACAAAAGGAATGAAAAACAGAAAATACCATTAAGTAAACACTGGCTATTATTTACATGAAACTGTGTGAGAAAGAATCTGACTCCAAGGTTAGAAACAGAAGGCTTACAAAAACCAGGGCAACAGAAACTAGTCTATATTGTGCTTCCCACACTCTTAAAATAGCATGACTAGTTTAATAGCAGTTCTCCTCACTTTCTCTTTTCTCTATTTAATTTTTTTTAATATTCTGTAATGCATTTGCTTGGCTGAGCAAAAATATGCACTAAATTGAATATAGCAACCAACAAAACTGTCAAGTGATAATTTCTGTCCAAAAACTTATTTTTCACCTTCACACCATCTGAAGAGCATGAGGAACACCTGAGAGATCTCTATACAAAAAAGGTCTCAGAGAGACTACAGAGGACAGAGAAAGTGCCAAATGAAAATCTGTGCATCTGCCATCCATCAGAACCACGTGTTTCAGGTGGCTGTAATAGATGGTTATGCATGCATCTAGAGAAATAATCTCGCCTCATAAACCCCTAAACTGAAAAGCTGCCTAAGATATAGAATAATTTGATACTGGTATATGCATTTTTTACTGTCTAGAACTCATTGTAAATCACCCGGCTGTGTGCACTGAGAAATGAATGGTGTTCAAGGTGAGAACTTGTAGACATTAATTTGATACTGTATCTAAAATATTGCACCCTCATTGCCGTTAAGTGATCTATAAAGGATTGAGTAGTTCAGCCAAATAACCTTGGTTAACTATCACAAATTATTGTTCCTTCTCTCATCTTATGGTTGAAGAATAAAGCTAAGTATCTTGCTAAAGATCTCTAATTTGCAAGAACTGGGCAGACCCTGTGCAAAAGGCCATTCCATGGAATTCAGCAAATTACTTCTATGCTCATGAAAAACCACAAGGTTTCTTTTACCAGGGTGTGGAAGGACTTTTATTTGGTCTCAACTGAAAGGCGATGGAAAGACATGGAGACAGATAGCCATCAGCTCCTCGGTCTACAAAGGAAATGTATGGTCTCTTAGTCCATTTACCGGCCATAAAACCCAGCAGCTTGGCTGGATGTGTGGGACAGGACACAGGGCTGCTGACTTTCCATTTCAGCTTCTTCCATCACTCACACTCTTCCCTGTTGGCAAACAAAATGGAAAACCTATTTCCAGGCTGACAATCCCAACATCTAGGAGGCTTTGGGGTATGGTCTTCATCTCCAGTCTTTCTGTTTCCATGGGCAGGAGTGAAAACTGGATGTGTATTAGCAAACTGTGTTGGAATGGCAGTGCTTGTTTACTACAGGTAGGCAACTCTTGGTGTGCACCAAGAATTTAAAAGGCCAAGGTGCAAGACCGTGTATAAATCACAGAATCATAGAAAGGCTTGGGTTGGAAGGGACCTTCAAGATCATCTGGTTCCAACCACCCTGCCATGGGCAGGGACAACTTCCACTAGTCCAGGTTGCGCAAAGCCCCAGCCAGCCTGGCATGGAACACTTCTCGTAGTGGGGTATCCACAAAATCCCTGGCCAACCTGTTCCTGTGCATCACCACCTTCACAGAAAAGAATTGTTTCCTGATATCTAAGCTAAAAGTTCTCTTGTTCAGTTTGAATCCTTTCCCCCTTGTCACTACATGCTCTCATAAATAGCCTCTCTCCCAATGGGGAAATATTTGGGGGGAGAAATTAAAGTAATAGTGGAGAAGAGATAATGAGTAACACACGTCATGACAATAGGGAGGGATGAAGGGGGCAATTTATTTATTTATATGTATTTATGAATGCTAAGGTGAAGAGAGTATTAGATCAGTAACATTTCCAAGACCTGGATCAGGACTTGTAGGAATGTGAAATGAACTGTTTAAAAGGACTTTTACAATTGCATCACACAGTAGATTGAGCACAACAGTTGAAGCTAGCAGAAGGGCAAGATGATTTATATATTGTAGTTCAAGAGAAGGCAGTGAAACAAATGGCATGTTTTTGGCAAATATTTTTGATATTCAGAAAGAACAAAAATAGTGGTGTTAGAGGACAAATAGCTCATGTTGCTCTGAGTTCTAGCAAATGGTGACTGCACTATGAGCCAAGCTCACTGTGGTAAGAAGCAATAAAGAATATGTTAAAGAGCTCATACAGCATATTTAATATTAATAAGCAATATTTGATGTGGCCTCAAGAAAGGTCATCCCATTCAGAAAATGTGACCAACAACCTTAACAAAAGATGCTTAATCATCATCCTAACAGGCAGTGCAACAAGTTCAAGCCAAGGCACAGAAGAATTAACTCTCTTTCTCGGGGTGTTAAGCTGAGGCTGGAAGGGACCTCTGACAGTCATCCCACCCCTCATCGAAGCAAGGCCAAACACTGAAGATAGAAAAGGTTCCTTAGGGTTGTGTCCAGTCATGTTTTGAGGATTTCCTTGGACTGAGATCTCTCAGTTTATATGTACACCTCTTCCAGTGTTTGACCTCCTTCTCTGTGAAATGCCAGTAATCAGAACAGGCAATTTATTGAGGCTTACTTCAAAGCCATTTAACTGTGAGGAAACTGAGAAGAACTTAAGTCTGCAGGCTACTGGCAGAAGGGATTACCCAATAAAAAAGACTTTATCTTTTGTTGTTTACCAGTTTCCTGCCATTACGTAGGAGACATTTGCAATATTTTAGAAATTATTTTGGGTGTGGATTAAATGGGTGTCCTCTTCCAGTGCTAACTGAAATAATTTAGCTTTCCTCATTGCACTTACCTCTTGGTCTTCTTATTCTCCCAGTAAAAAATCACATCCTCACAAAAAATGGGATGTTTTTTCACTGTCTTCCAGCACTGGCACACCTGGAAAATGAACTGCCACACAAGCAAAAATCCTAGCAAAGAGACTGAGCCAGATTCAGCAAAAGATTCTACAGAAAGCAGAACTGTGTGAAAGCACTTGCTTGGCTCCATTTTACAACTGACATAAAGTTGTCCATCTTGCAAAACTGAATTCATAAGAAATCCAGACCATGCTTGGGAAGGAATGTTTCTTGGAAATAAAAAAAGACTTCCCTTGTCAGAAGGCAATTTTGGCCTGGGGACTGTTTGACTGAAAACTGCAAACCTGAGCAAATCTAGTGGAATAAAGTTTGTAAAGAGAAGAAGGCAGAAAAGAAATGCACAAAAATATGTTGCATCCTAGGTCGGCAATTTTTGTGAGCTGGGATGAAGCTGACTTCATACCCTGTATGTCTCTGTTATACATGATCCAGGGAGGGAGCAAATGTGCTGCATCCCTGACTGAGGCTTTTGTTGTATTTTTGCAGAAGCAACAGCTGCCCAATCTGCCAACCCTGCTGCTATGTGATTCTACCCCTGGGGACTCATGAAAATGGTAAAAAAATCAAAATAGCATGCCCTAAACCGTTTTGTGAAGAAGGCACTGCTTGTGGGACCAAGTGCAGGACCACAAAAGAGGGGACCTACCCCTTAGTGCATGACAAATCACACAGCTGATCCCATCACAACTTGCAAAAAATTTGCACTTCTCTTGCCCTCCCCCTTCACTGATACCACACAGCTCCTCTGTTTGTCTGGTATTAACAAAAACAAGACCCCAGGTCATGTGAAGAACCAAGTCCTCAATGTAATGGAAATGTTAGATAAAATCCTGGGGATAAAATCAGTCAAATGAACAAAGGACAAAGCAGATATTTTTGTTTCAGTAAAAAATAGCAATCATGCTTGTGTTTCTTAACCACACGCTTATATCGCTCCTTTTTCTTTCTTTCTTTTTAAATTTTTTTTTTTATTTAAAATGAACTTGCATGCTAGTGGTTATTGCTTTGCCAGTAATGTCTGGTTCTGCCTGATAACATCGAGCTTTGTAAAACAATGTAGTATTGTCTACAATCCCTGCTATTATAGTAAGTTAACAGTTACTGTAAACAGAAGGGCTCTTCGTAGAGAAGATGAACCAAAGATATATTTTGAATTAAGCACAAAGCAAACACTCCAGCTGGCAAAGATTGCAGGAATAGTTCATTCTTTCAAAAAAATTGCATTGGGTTTGCACTGCCAATAGTATACACAGAGTCATTGTTTCAGTCTCAGCAAGAGGGTTATTTATACACTTTGAATGCGTACTGCTTTCTCTTAAACTTCACAAAAGTACCCCATTAAAAATCATACCAAAAGTATGAGGGTTTCTCCTAACGTTTGAGGTTCGTTTTCTCTGCTGGGTACCACTAAAGCTCATTTTAAACAGGTCTTGAGGACAGAGGGAAATATTAGGTCACACAGTCAGATCTATTGTATATCATAGTCCATAAAATTTATTCCAGCTACTTCTGTATGGAGCCCAATGGCTGACATTTGGCTAAAGTGTGTGCTTGGAAGGTTTGCAGCCTTGAATCTACCACTTTCTGATGTAACTGGTTCCAGCAGAACTCAACCTCACTATTAAACATTTGTATTGTACTTCCATTTGATTTTCTTTGGCTTTGATTTGCATGTTTAGGTTCCCATTGTGCTTTTCTCTGATCCTTTAAAAAGCACTTTAATAACTGTTATTTCTTTACCATTCAAGAGCCCTGAACCATCTGAGTGCTGTGTATTTTTGGTTCACTGGTACTTCTGAATAAAGCCAGGAGAGGAAAAGCAGAGAAACAGTTTTGACTGGAATCTAACTAAATTTTATTTGCTTTGTTTGGGTTTCTTTTTTGAAAAAAAAGTTATTTCAGTTTAAATGGGAATGTCTTGCTGTTCAACTTTGTTGTTTCTACTTGAAAAAACTTTCAGCAACTTTCAACTTTTTCAAAAAGTGTCTATCCAGAAACACCTGCCCAAAATGACCCCCAAAACCCAGGAGGAATTTCAGTGAAATTCATGTTAATTTTTTACCTTATCCAGTCTACATTTTTTTGCTAGAATGGTTCCATAAACTTATTTTAATCAGCATTGACATATGATAAGCACTTCAATTTTTAATATTATTTAGCATTGTGATGACTTCCTCAGAGTGTACCTGCTACAAAACCACCACCATTATTCTTAACTGAATATATTTGATGTGGAACGTAAAATAACCATTAGCATTATACAGGAACGTTAGCTGTCTTTACTGTTTTGCCAAAAATAGATTTTAAATCAGTGGATCAGGAAGGGTTTCATAAGGATGGTACCCTGTATTTCTTGAATTAGTATTGTTTAAAAGTTAACTACATGTCTTCAATCCAAAAAAGTTGTCTAGGCAGTAGATATTACAAAAATACGTATGAATTTGACTATATAAGAATGTCTGTCTTCTCTGTATAGTCCTCTCACACAGTACCTATACATCAATAACTAGGCAGAAAAATATAAGATAAAATTTGCTATTAATTACCTCTAAAAAATAGCTCCCCATGATATGCATAAAAGACCACCTTTAAGCAAATATTTGTAGATACTAATTTTCCATGCTTCTGATCTGATCTTCATATATGTTGCTCAAACCACTATGAATGTTCATCTTTGGCTTCCCATTCTTGCTTTCATTTAGGAGCATAAATCTAACTTTCGTCATAGGAGTGTTAAAGGGCAAAATAGCCTCTAAAATGCTATCAATGTCATCTATGCAATTTTAATGGAAATACAAAGAGCAATTGCTATATTTTCTGCCCTCATTACACAAATTATGATATTTTCAGCTCCACTGAGCTGTTAGTATGCCTTGCTATTGGTGTTACATCCAGCATTAACATCCCTTCCTTTATGAGGGTGATGATGATACATGACTAGTGAAACTTTCATTTTAGCCAGCATCAGCACACTGCAATCAATACAGCATTATGCCTTCTGTGATCCTAATAATTTTACTACTGAACTTAATTGGCAATCAACAAAATTAGAATGACCACTAGTCAGTAGGGATCCTCATACACTCTAAAGTACTTGCCTTAGGATCAGTGAAAAAGTAGGAAACCTGCCAAGAGTTTTCTGTCTGGCAAGTCCTTGGAGGCTTATGAAACTTCCAAGACTTCTCATTTTTCAAGAAAAAAAAGGCAGTTTTGAAAAGTTTAAAAGGACTGCAGGCTTTGTGCAGCTTTGTGATAACTTTTAGAGGGATCGATTTCCTATTGGGTAAAGGCACACAGACAACTTTCCAGGTAGCTTCTCTAGGCCAGGTAAAAACCTTCACTGTACCAACCTCAGCTCTGCCATCCTCTGAGGTACAACTGGCCATGTTCCCTTGTGCTTCATTGGAGATGGACCCACTGGACTTTACCTGCCTGTGTTTCTCAGGGAAGACAGGCTTTCCCACCTGATGGTGGCATTAAGCAAGCCTAATGCTTCACCAGATTGGAGAATATATTCAATGGTGAAGGAAATCTTAATAATGATGTTTCATCATATTCCTTAATTACGAGCTTTTTCATATAATCTCTTTTCAGTATGGAAATAAAACTGCTGAACAATGAAAAGTGCTGCCTCAGGAAGGAGAATAGGTATGTCTGTGAAAACAAACAGATGAATTTAAAATGTAAGAGAAGGATTACTTGGAAGCCTCATGCTCTTTAATGTACCTACACAGTTTATGACTTTATTATTAACCTGGTTAATAATTTAAAAAGATACCAATGAAACAGAATTCCCAAAACTCATTTTGGATGTACATTTTGGCTTTATTTAGCAGGTTACATATAATATCAGCTGTTTGCTTTTTTCAACAAAGTGAAGCACCTGAATACACTCCTAACTTCTACCAGTCCTTGAATTAATAAATGTTTTTCTTATAGTCTTATGAACTGGATGCAGGAATCGCTAAACCTGGAAAATTCCAAGACCTCACAGCTGCCAAAGAGAGCTTGAGAAGATGAAACAGCTGAATGAAGAGATTTCAGCAACAGGAAGGGAAATCAGAACAAATTTACTTCCATCCCACCCGAAATAATCTCACTGAGAGAACTGTAGTAGTTTGTTTGGCTTTTTGGAATACTGGATGGCAGCAGTACAATGCAGCACTAGGAAATGCCTCTCTGCTCTTGCATCTGCATAAGGCCAGCAAGTGAGCAGGCGAGCCAACATTTCTTCTATCTTTCACTTTGACTGAAACAGGAATCTGGCATGGCAAATTGAAGTCCCATTGAAACAGAGCCACTATGAAAATACAGAGGAAATGCAGTCTCAGACTAGTTCTGTCACTACAGAGCTTTCACTTTTTACGTAAGATTTTATATAACGTGTTTTTACCTTGTAAATAGACAGGAAGAGACACAGGGGAGACACAAGAACAGTTTAATTATTCCTAAATAATTCCTCTTCCTCTTCTTTGTTTTCCTGATGCACTCCCCTGGTACCAGTCTGTCAGTAACACTCGGGCTTTGCTCTGCAGTCAGATATGCTGTGCAGCACTGCAGTGCATGAAGGCTTTTGAATTAGTGCCCGAGCTGAGAGGTGACCCAGGAGCAAGTCGTTCACATCCAATCTCCCTTCCTTGCAAGGTGCTAGTCCGTCTGGACAAATTGCTTTCACAGTCCAAAAGTAATTTTGTCAATTAAGAGCTAATTTTCCCTCTACTAAAGTCTTTCAAGTCTATCACATGTGGTCCATTATGGCCTGCTAAGTATGATGGCACAACTAGCAAAGTCATTATCCACACAGCAGGGGAAGCTGCGTGGAAGGGCATTGCAAAGCAGTCTCCAGTGACCGTGTCTGCTGTGCCACGCGTTCCATTGGGACGGGGCAAATCCCTCAGGGACAGGTTGCAAGCCTCTGTACCTTTCAGATCCGACAAAACTGCTTTTTTTCCTCCTGTTGTTAACCAGTAAGAAATTGCTTTACTGATGATAAATGCACCCGGTGAAACTATTTCGATAGCAGCAGTTGATAATTTACTAGAACAGATTCTTTGAAAAAGACGGAAAAAATCAATAGGGGTATCTCTGGTGTATTGATTAGCAGATGGGTATTCATATTACTAGAGGTACAAAGTAATTTAAGCAAAAGAGTGAGAATTGAAATGGATTGGTATCATTAGTTAAGCTGGATAGCACGATGCGAGGAGAAAAGTGAAGTCTGAGCTCTTTAAAGGAAGCAACTATGAACGTTCTAATTTCAAAGTAGAAATAAATTGGAATTAAAAAAAAAAAAAAAGTTTCCGTAAGTCTGTTTAAAATTGCTTCAGGTTCCTGGCACAGAACTACTAAATTGACGAGAGGACACAGAGTGGAGGCCTCAGGAAAAAATTATGGTGACTGCAATCAGTATCAGAGTGCCCCAAACAGGCTGGGACTGTCTGCTCTGGTGAGCCCCAGCTGGGATCATGCCCTGAGCAGGTGATGGGCTGAGAACCCAGTGGAGGTGAAGATGGGAAGTGCAAACAGCAGGTAGCTGGTCTGACCTGTGTAGGGTCCATGCTGCAGGTGCTGGGTGCTGCAGTCGTGCTGTGAGAAACTTTGCTTCCCATGGTGAAGGAATCCACAAACCTCCACTTTAAAAGGGAAAAACTCTGAAACCCCCTCTCTGGGGGGGTTACCCTGTGGAAATATGGCAACCTAATAAACAGAGCTCTGATGGAATATGGTCCACATCTGTAGTCATTTTATAGCTGACCAAATGTGCAGCGCACAGTTTGTATTTGCTAGAGCTAAGATAATAACAGGCCTGAGAACTCCCAGCGGTTGTTTGCTTTGATTTGCAGAATGTTTGTTACACCACATTATAATCAAATATTGGGCATATCCGCTGGCAAAAATCTCATGAGTTACAAAAACAAAGCTTCTGCCAATNATTGCTTTATATTAAAAAAAGGGGGGGGGGGGGGGGAATTAACAGATATTTTATGAGATAGTGAGAGTTTTGTTTTATTGGGTTTTTTGGTGTTTTTTTGGCTGAAACATCCAATGGCCTGTGCTAGGACTCTGTTAAAAAAAAAAAAAAAGGACAATAATTTACAATGTGCTTATCACTGTTACCTGTGATTCAGATCACTTAAAAATTTATCAAGAATGCATGTACTGCTTCCAGAAGTTAAACAAAAGTAATGTTGCATGAGGTAAAGAGGAAAAGAAGAAAGTCCATTCCACAGTGTATGTTGATCAGAGGATCAAGGTATGAGCGCCAGACAGTTTCAGCAACTGGAAGAGTCAGTGCCCTAGAAATGAGCAATGGGAGATTTACTTTTCTAGCCATCCATCTGTTCAAAAAGCAACACTGACCCAGCTGGCAATGTGTTCACCCTGGTTTGTCTTACAGAGGGTTTGGAAGTTACTGGAAGTACAGGCAAATTTTAAATTCAGTTACGACTAGAGGAGGAGGCTGCAAGTCCGATGGTGAAATGTTGGTAGAAGAGGCCACAACAGGAGTTAATTAGTATAAGAAAGAAATGCACAAAACCAACAGAATAAGGAGCTGGAAGTCCAACAAAATAGTCAAGGTGTCTGAAATGCCACTGGTTGGCCATCCTTGTTCTGTGTGTTTAACAGAAGCAAAACAAACAAATGATAAATAGAAAGCAATAAGGTTAAATTGTTATACTAAATTATGAGGGTAATTCTTCCCCTGAGGAAAAAGAAAAACCCCATGATAAATGCCAAAAGCAAGGGTAAAAGTAGGGCATACAATAAAGGATGCTTTTAAACAAAATAGAGGTAAAAATTTTTTTTAAAAGGTCTCAAACAGAAAAGTTCAAGGGTTTTTGTTTTGTTTTTCTTCTTTTTAGAATGAAAAATACTAGAAGCAACAAGGCAGCACGTAAGGGTTCAGAAAATGCAAGAAATAGAAAAAGAAGACAGAGAAAGACCTCAAAGAAAATCTATTACTTCACAAAAAAGCTCAGAAGTCAAGTAGTAAAGTGAAAGCTGAAGTACTGAGTGCCTGCTTTTTTTCAGGCTGCAGGAAGGAGATTAGTCTTCACCAGACACTGAAACAAAGTAAATAGGGAAATGGGGCAACACAGACCAGAGCAGGGTAAAGAGTAAATTAAAGAGTGTTTAGACCGTACAGATGTATTTGAGTCAGCAATGCCTGACGAAATCCATGTCGGTGTACTTAAGGAACAAAGCAGCTGACAAAGATCTGAGATCCCACACAGACCAGGGGAGGTATGGGAGAACATTAGTCTGAAAAGAAGGAAAAAGACAGGAATTCTAGGGCAATCAGTCCAATTTTTTTACTCAAGAGAATTGTTACCAAAACCCACTGCTTTTACAGACACCTATAGAGTAATGAGGAACAAACATGAAGATGAAGTTACCTACAGTTCACTTCAAACTGCAGGGCACTGAGAGCTGCAGGAGGTCTCTGCTGCTTAACACTTTACATTTTCTCTTTAAGAACTCACTGCTCCAACAGAGAATATGTATCTGAACTACCCGAGAAAAAACAGGCTCGGGAGCATTGTCAGGATCCAAATTCAGCTCAATCTTGATGAATCCAGGGATGGGCGGTCTGGAATATTTCAGATTAAATTCAATGAAGAAGGTGCAAAAAGCTATGCTGCTTGAGGAGAAATCAAATGCTCAAAATGTGGAATAACAAGCTGGGAACAACCTGGGAGGAGGGCAAAAAATCAAAAAAACTGTGGGACCTACAGGATATCAGAACATATCCCAGAATGGAGAGGAATTCCAACCACCCCAAGATCTTGTTAATGCCTTGGTAGCATTTAATGATTCAGCATATATGTAAGAAGGAGATGGAGCATGTAGGCCGACACAGTACTACTGTGAGGAAACAGAAGTCTCCATGCCACGTGAACGAGGAGAAATGGTACAGAGCTTTGTTAAAGAGATGTCTCAAGGGTGTCTAGAAGCACTTCCTGTCTGGGTATAACAGCTTCTGCAGTCACTATTCAATCAGTTCAGTAAGCCCAGGTGGTCTCTTCCATGACAGATCAAGAAAATTAATTTAAACCATTGCACTGGAAATAGTTCTGCATTGAAAACATTTTCTGAAAGGTCTAAAGAGTATAAACCACTGACTTCAGGCAGTAAGCAGGTGAGATCCTGCAGCACAGATATTTCTCACAGTCTGCTGTGACACTATACCTTATATCCATATAGTAAGACTTGGTGTCCACTCAGAGATCTCTGAATAGAAGATGCTGGAATTACGTTATATTAATAGCCAGGATGAAGATGTCAGTCCCCTAACCAAGTACACATTACCTGAGATTCAGCATAAGGGCATGTGCAGGAAGAGAAAAACCTGAACACCTTAGTCTGAGAGATCTTACAGAAGTGTCACTTGCAGGATCCCCAAAACAACTGTTCTGCTCTGCTGCCTGCTTTAGGAACCTGAGATGATCTGCAGGGTCCACTGCAGGTTGTGCACCACCTCTCAGCAAGTACATAACAAATCGGAGAATAAGGAGGAGAGAAACAAGTATGAAAAGGCACCTGGAGGAATGACGCTTTGAGGAAAATGGAGATGTTTGGGAGAGCAGTTACACCATTTTCTTCCTGTGCACAAAATGCTTTCAAAAAGACAAAGGAGATCAGTTGTTCTGGCAGTAAAGGATTGGACATAATTTTGCAGCAAAGTCTATTGAGGGTGATACAAGTGTAAGGTCACCAAAACCATTGGATGACATCTCATGACAGCTCCCTGAAGAGCAAATGACATAGAGGACCTTGCTCTCATTAATGAGCTCCCTTCTCCCACCCTGTGAACCCTTGCTCAGATCAATGCCTACACACAGTGTTAGTTGAAGGGCTCCCAGTATTTGTCCATCCACTCCATCTGTGTGCCAGTGCATAGAGGGGCAGAGGGGGAGGAAGGGGGCGTGCAGGGCTTTCTGAGTGCATGATGGAAAGGAGGAAGAGGAGAGTGCAGCTTGGTGGTGAGACAGTCATCAGTGATACAGATGTCTGTTTCTCAGGTGGTCACAGAATCTCTGTCACTTAGTCTGTCTCCTTCACTCAATATTTTTCCTGATTCACATTCCTATCTCCTTTACCTTTTTCCTCTCTGTCTCTGCTTCCCATTCCCTTTTCTCTCATTTTACCATTTTTTTTCCCACTTTTTCCCTTTTAATCTTTTTTTTTGCTTCCCAGAATGAGACCTTACAGTTCCAAGTCAGATTTTGATTGTCTAGTTGTGGTGGGTTCTCTCTCCTGTGGCTCTGTTCTGTAGCTGGGCTCTGCACACATTTTCACTGCAGAGCTCTTTTGCCAAGGAAAACATGGACTCCTCTGAACTGTTCAGCACCAGGAAAGACCAGGCTGAGAAGAAGCATGATGCTGAAAGGGAGAATGATGGGAAAGTGTTCCTTAGCATGTAATATGCCTGATTCAAGCAGGAAACTTGGCAGACCTGACCAAGGAAAAGCAGGACCAGACTGCCCAACATCTGCTCAGAATTACCTATGGGCTAGCAATCAAGAGGTGCTAACACCCAGCACAGACCCTTTATTTCTTTTCAGCAAGAAAGCAGTTCAAACCCTCTCAAGGGCACCCTTGGTCCTGTGTCCTCTCACCAAGGCAAGCAACAAGTCACTAATTGGATCACCTTCTTGGAGGTCTGATGAATGCATTGATGTGCCTATTTTAGGAACATCAATTCCCCTGAAGGGGGAATTTAAAGAAAGAAAAAAATAATTTGAAGAGTGGTGTGGCATCCACTGGGTCTCAGGGAAAAAGAAGAAAAATGAGGGAATAGGTACTATTAACAATGAAAGAAATCAGATATGCTATTACAGAACAGTTCAAATGGTCAGATAAAAGGCCGATTATATGGTCTCTTAGAATGAGCCACCATGTAATTTCAATCATTACCAGCCACTTTCCATCACAGCAGATTATTCCTACTTCTAAGACATGACCAGAATACTTGGTGACAAACATATCTGCTTTCCAGACTTCAATTTCAGTCTTAAAATGTCTTGTTTTCAAAAATTGTATGTCATTTCGCAAAGGGCTTGGACACAAGGAAGTCAGCCAGTTAGATGCCTGCAGTGTGAAACTGCTCCCTGCAACCCCAATCCTTTATAAAGCCAGACAGAGGAAACCTCACAAGGAACTGCAGCTCATTTTACTGTGGGGTGGCTGTCCTGCACACAACAACAAGGCAATCCTTTTTTTTTTGCAGGTACAAAAGTGACTGATGATCCAAAGGAGAGCTGGAGAAACACCCTTGTGCCTTAAAATGCACAGCCTGAGGTGATCTCCATGCTGACCATGAGCATTTACTTTGTTCTCTCACATTAAACAGATGCATAAACAAGTAGCAGAAAACTGAAACAAGACACAGCTATTAAGAAAATTCCTTGGATATAGGATTAAAAGGATGCTTATTGAAAATAAGCATTAGGGTTATTTTCAGCCTTAAAATGAGACAGGGGAGATTTGGATTAGATATCAGAAATTCTTTTTCACTGTTAGGGTGGTCAGGCAGTGGAATAGGTTGCCCAGGGAGGTGGTGGAATCACCATCCCTGGAGGCACTTAAGCAGCATCTGGGTCTGGCGCTGGGTGATTTGGTTCAGTGGTTTAGGGGTTACAGTGGCAGTGCTGGGTTGATGGTCGGACTTGATAATCTCAAAGGTGTCTTCCAACCTTGATGATTCTATGGTTCTATGAATAATACAGGCATTTGTCAATAGACCACTATTTCTACTAGAGCAAGAAAAAAAAAAGGGGGCAAAGAAAAAGTAAAACACACTCTGAGTGCATTTTGAATGCAGTGCTGATGAAGAAAGCAGAAACAGGTCCTCCTAAAAGCAGTCTCCCAGTTTATTTTCCAAAAATCTGTTGGGTAACTAGAATCAATAGAGATTTCTGGAACACCTGAGGGCTTTTAGAGCCCTTTTCCATCATATACTGTTTTATAATAGCTCAGTTTATTCAGGCTGAGTGTGTCCGTTTGCATATCTGTCCTTAGAACTAATCTGAAATAATGATGTAATAATGGTTTTAAGGATAGACCTCTTTGCCACATAAATCTTAGGTTTTAAATTATACAGTGGCCCAGTGGCCCTATAGAGCTCTTGCACTCCCTGACTGATAAGATTTAGGTCCCTGAGGTCTGAAATTAA
Source organism: Platysteira castanea (assembly GCA_013397175.1). NCBI lineage: Eukaryota > Metazoa > Chordata > Aves > Passeriformes > Platysteira > Platysteira castanea. The sequence goes on along the minus strand of VYXC01001766.1, from coordinate 311,079 downwards.
CTGTGCTATAGTATGCATTATGGCTGCATCACAGAGCAATTTTATCAGCAGTAGGAGACAGCAGAAGTGCACAAGTCTGGTGCTATCAATAGGAAGTGATGACTCACCCAGCTAGTGCTTTCAAAGTGGCAATATCCTATACACTGAAAATATCTTTCGAGGGTGATAAGTGACCCCATTGCCAGGAATAGGTGAAAAAGTGTTAGCAGCAAGAAGAAGGAAAAATAAGTCTTTACAATCGCACCCTTTACTTCTGATACCTGTGAAAAAAGACTCATTTAGGTTGTGAGTTTGACCATTAAATAGAGTAGAGCTTTTCAAGCTTTATTGAAGTGATTTTTGAACTGTCATCCTTATAAAACAAGTTCATGTCAGTCTTCACAGAGCCCACAGACAATAGTCTGATCATATAAACACAGACTGATACAAGACCTGGGACGTGTTCAAAGAGCTCTGTGATAAAAGAACAACCCGACTTGAATGAATGGTGGATAATGTTTAGAACAATAGGTGAAAGGTGCTCAGGAAAGTTAAAATAAAAAGTTCTTAGTACTCAGAATGAATCCTAAAGAGTAATGACATGATTTGGTTGTGTGCAAACCTATCTATTCTGCCATTCAAAGATTTTGAAGACCATTTATATGGAGCTCCAGAGGCAGTGTTTGATAAGCTTAACAACCCGTGTGGCACCCTTCCAAATCTGCATGAGGCAACGGAAATTCAAGTTGCTTCCAGCTTTCTAGAGAATAGATTGGATGTTAAGTAGAGCAAAGCAAAGCAGGTTTCTGCTATGTCTAGACTTGGATGGTAAATGACTTTTTTGAGGGTGCATTGATTAGAAAAATGACTGCTTGCCCTTGAGCCACTGCCAAGCTCAGAATGCCTTTATATCATTGAAAAATACTGATGCAAGAAGAATGAATAAACTTCTGCAATAATATTAGGTCTACACTGTCACTGAGAACTTTTTGAAAGAAAGAATGTGGATAATCTACTTATGTAGAGGAAAAGCATGAAAAAAATTGCATTTTAAGCTATCTTAATTTGTAATATCGAGTTCAGTGGGCTCTAGATTTAATGGTTCCCTATTTTATATATAATCAGGTATTTTCTTTGTTAGCAGACTAATGTTGATTTCTAAAAGAATATGGATGCAGACTGAAGATTCTTGGGTTTTGTCCCAAACTAAGGTTTTGTCCTCTAAAGTTCCTGTAGTGTTTAACAACGTGTGCTCCGTTGGAGAAAACCTTCCCCTAACCAGCATCCACTTTTCCTTATTAGAGTCATTCTCCTTCTATGAATCTCACAAGGATTTTGATACTTTTTTTTGAGAATTTCAGACCTTTCCATACTTGACTGATGTTGGACAACGAGTTCAAAACTCACCAAGTCCCTGGAAAGCCAAACACATACACACAGATTGGGAGCAAGTACATTCTGTCTGTGTTAGAAGTCAGCAACAAAGGGACTCCTTGAAATGCTGGATTTTCCCCCGGCTTTTTGCTGAAACTGTTCCTCGGCCTCCGGATTTCTCTCTAGTGAAACAGAAAAATGATGCAAGAGAACTCTGATTCCTAAACTGCAAACATCAAGTGAGGTGTATGTACAGGCTTTATGTTAGGTACCGATAAAGGCAGCAGACTTTTCTTTGGACTGGAGCTTTCACCAGCTTGCTTGTAATCCATTATGAAAAGGTCAGTAAAAATCTGCAATGCTTGTTCCAGACTCACAATTCAGATGTGCCTCCTTGGCCTCTTCTTGAAGGACACAGAAACAACAAGGGCTGAAGTAGCGGAAATCCAGGGAAATGACAAATACATTTATTTAGGAAAGATGGTCAGAGAGTGCCAGCAAGTGCACCAAATAGAGATGCGGCAAATATTAGGTCCCAGCTCCTGCTGAAACCACCTAAAGGGCAAACTGGCACTGTCAGAGATATTCCTGTCTCCTGATTATCTCCAGCTACACGTTCCCATCACCAGTGGTGTGCTAGTGCCTCTATGACATGAATGAATCAGAAAACTAGTCTGGTCAGAAACCTATCACTTTTTATTATTTTTGGACTGGTTTTCAGGCAGATCACTTTACTGAACCAGTTCACTGAACCTCAGGATGAATAGTACAGGTGGCAAAAAAGGAGAATTGGGAATGTATGGCCAAGGTTATGTGAGACAAGCTCCACTTCTGTTGACTTAAGGCCATCATAAAATCACAGCCTAAGCTGTAAATACTTGAGAAGCTGGTAGATATTTCTTTCAGAGTGCATCTGTGCAGGACAATTCATAGGCAGTGAAACATATGAGTTCTGAGTCCCAAATAATTCTGTTCACTGGGCAGATACAACATTTTAGCTAAAGAAATTCTCTTTGATATTAATATAAATAAATTAAAGCATCAGAAGCTATTAACAGAAAAGTAATTTAAATTATTAGCAGCCAACCTCAGTCGCACTAAGGGAAAAGTATCCAGAATAGACTCTATTCACACACCTTGACCAAACTGGTCTAAATTTTAAACTGAATAGAGAAAGACAATAAACTCCCAAACCTAACTTCCTGGGAGATCGGTAGTGCAGAATTCGGAGAAGGTTTTGTCTGCAGCTTTAGCAAAACACCATTCCAGGGAATTCTAGCTAGTGGGACAGTAAAAGTGACCTGAATCCCAGTTTGTTGACGTGGCTGCATATACACAAGTCTTAGAGGGGTGAAATTAAGTAATTCCCTCCAGCAAAACAGCAAAAAACAGCTGCAGGGTAAGTTGCCCAAGCCATGGGACATCTATACAACTGAGAAAAAGCTGCAGATGATGACAAATGATTACATAGCAGAGCAATAATGCTGCATTCTTCTTCTTTGTTTTAAGATAACCCAATATATGCACACATTTGATAAATTATATCTGCTGTTTATAAACCACATGAAACCCTGAAACCAGGAAACAATACATTCCTGTTGTGGTTCCTTTTTCAAGCTGCTTCTTCAGTGGCATTGCTAAACTAACAGCTCAATTTCCCTGCCTATGAGGCAGCTACCTGTCTTTGACAAGCATCCCTGATAAGGCAGTTTCATTGAACCTCTTATTTCTGAAGACTGCATTTTTTGAGAAAAAGGTGCACTATACCAGGAGATATAGCCGTATTTTTAAATTCTGGCATCCCATGAGTATGAAGAACTGAAGGGTAGTACTAGTAATTTCATACCACCCCTTTATTTCCTGCATATGTGTTTCTCCCATATGTAGAAACAATTTTCAAAGCAGGCTTAAGAATATTCTAAATCCAAGCAGGATGAGAAACAGTATAAAAACAGGGACCTTTTTTGCTTTGGGGGAAATACAGATTATGTGATTCAATTTTATTTCTTCTTCACTTTAAAAAAAAAAATTATTTTTCTATTTTTCTGTTTTGATTGAAATGATTCCTAATCAATAACCTATTTTGAGTTGGTGTTTTCAGTGTTAGTTTGTTGATGTAGAGTTTACTTTTTTCCTTCTTCCTACATACAATGTGTGTCTTAAAACAAATGTTCTTCCACTCAGGAAAGAACATCCTCAGAGACACAGATTCCATGTTTAAAATATAATGCATTTTGATGCCTCATCTATCTGGCTCATGATGGAGTTGAATACTCCTTTGTGCACAAGCTTTTGATCTAAATATCATTGTTTAATACTGCTTTTTCCCATTGGGAAGAAATAGAACAAAGTAAAAAATTCATTCGTTCAGCTTGAGGGGAGGTATGTTTTATCTTGGGCTTTTTAAAGCCAATTGTATGACACGGAAATGATCTTAGATTTTGTAGAAGCTTTTGTTTGGTTTTGCTTTCTCTGTCTGCTTTACCCATTTGCATTGCCTCCAATCTTTCCTCTGAATCAGCCTATCTTTCTCTTTGATAATCACGCTTCCATTTAACTTCTAGTCTTGTCGTCTCTGTTCTTAAATGGAATAAACATAGCAGTACATGATGTCTTGAATATAATGAACTCATAAATGAGCTACCTCTGCAAAAATAAATATATACATAAATAATGGTAGGGTGATCTGGTCTGTGTACACAAGAATGAGTTAATTCCAGGTTGTTACACACTTGTCCGAACTTACTGATTGCTTTCAATATCTAAAGAGTTGTGAGAGTCCAGGTTTCTCCGTATTTGAAAACTGATGAAACCTTCTTCTTAGCTGAATTCTCATGTGTCCAGGAAAGATCATTTTATAGCCTTTCTTTGCACGTTAACACTTAGGGGAGTTCTTGCTTTAGGAAGAATTACAGTTAAAATGGAACTGTTTTAATTTTCCCCTTGTGCTGTTTATTTCACAAACTCAGATTAAGGTCTTTGTTTAAGGCAGATGTCTCCTGGCTCCCGGTCCCCATTCATGAAAACAAGGGTCTGGTCACCATCTCCTGTAGCACCCTTCTGCCCTTTTGCCTGGTTTTCCTTCCACAGGATAGTGGGCTGCAGAAGAATATGAGGTGCTTGCTTCTGAGCAGTGATTTCAAATGCATGTTTTGAAATCTAGGCATGAATGTCAGCAATGCAGTGACAAAGGAGAGGGAGCTGCACAGGGGGAAAAGCTGTGCTTTATGGAGAAGAGAACGAAGTCATAGCCTGGTTGTGGTTTCTGTCTAAATCTGTATCACCAAAAAATGACAGAGGTAAAGAACACAGCCTTCTTCCATTTCCCCAGGGAAGACCTGAACCAGTCATTGAGATATTTATCACAATCAGGTGAGGGAAAGGCAGGTTTTGTGTCCTGACTTACATCTGTCATCTGAACGTGACAGTCCTCATTCTCCGGGATCATTGCATTCCCAGGCGTGCAGGAGGAGATGAGGATTCATGCTCTGGCCTAACTCTGAATAGACAGTATGCATTGCAAAACTACACTGCCATCGTTTTTTGCCTTGGGTGCAGTGCACACCCACTGCTTCAGTTGTAGAGACTGATCAAATGTGGGCTAACGTGTTTGCTTTATGTACTTAGGGCTCTGTTTCCTGAATCTCAAGATCTTGATCGTAAGAGATGTTGTAACAAAAAACCTATATTTTTTTAACAAATACAATTTTATCAAGAGACAACAACATAACTCCAGGTCTCTGAAGTAGCCCATGAAAAAATTACAAGATGAAAGTCTCAACAGACTTGGGGTATGCCTGGCTACAAGTAGTTCAGTTGTTGCTCATAATTAAAATATGGGGCTTGCTTTTAAAAACATCTTTTACTATTAAAATAAAATGCTTTTTAATTTGAAAAATCTTTGAAATCCATCTACCTATACATCTGACTGCCTACTTGTGCATTTACCTGCCTGCTTAGCAAGCAGCCTGCCTATCAGTAAGACACATTATGTTACAGAGGCTCCCCTTTTTTAAGGGGAAAAAAGAGTGCTTCCTGATGTTCTGTGTCCCTTGGTTCACAGAGGTCTAATCAGAGATAGATTTAGAACTGAATAGTAAAAAATGAGCCAGTGAAATCAGAGTGGCTTTGGTTGAATAACAGAACAAGGAAATATTCAGCAAAGTTGGCTATGCAACTAAAATATACATCAGATTGTTATACTTGATACTTCTCAACAGGAAGAGTCCTGCTAGAGTTACGGGTAGAGCTATATTTGAGAGGCTTGAATTTCCAGGCTCTGAATACATCAATCAGATTGTGCATTTTACAAAAAAGACAAGCCTGAATATCATGTTTCGTGAAGGTGAGACAGCTTTGGTGTCACAACTCTCACTGCAAGATATCTAGAATGGGAGTGCTTGGGGAAAAGTGCAACTGAAGGAGTCTACAGGCTCTAGACAGGTTTTGGTATATTGCCACCCATCAGCACACGAAGTTGCAGGAATGACCTATTCCTTCTTGAGAGCAAGGACTGACAGAGGCAAGCGAGGCACAGACGGATTTCAGCAGAGTGCTTCAGTCCAAAGTTCCTCCAGGCTGATGGAGGTTCAAGCTAGGAAATGAGACAATAAAAAATGGAAGGGATTTACAGTGACACTGGGTAAAGCAACAAAGAAAAGGAGCAGCAATGACAGAAAAACACTTATGGTCTGTGTATTTTATAGCTAGTGTGAGTAGGAGTGTTTCTCCCACCACACTGGCATGATAGCAGGAAGAGCATCTCATGCCAGGGGAGTAGCAGATGGAGCAGCTATATTTCATATTGAGAACTTGTGTTCTGGGACTATCAAACTGCTGTGGGAGCTGCTCAAGATTTGTGTGTCAGCATCATTGCTGCAGCCCATGACTTATACCCCAAGGACAAAAAAATCATTTCGGGTTACATTATTTACAGAAATACAGGTTGTCCTTTATTCTTTGTAGGTTGTTTTACTTCCTTCTTTATCCCAGGTCTAAATACTTTCTAGAAGTGTTTTAACTAATCTCTGGCATGTGTGAGTCGTGGTCACATCCAGTCTCCAGAATAAATTATGTGTGCAATACAGAGATTAGTTTCCTGTTACATATAAAAATGCTGTTAAGGAAAATTTCCCCTTACACAACAAGAGGGATGTGGGATATTCTGCAGCAATTCATGCGAGCTGGGGGCTTTTAGGTTTGTCCAGCTGTTATGGTACCACATTTCAGTCTGACTGGGAAGTCTCTATCACATTTGTAACAGGAGAGAGTTTTAGACAAACAAAAGTGTTTTAGACAAATACTTATGCACAAATCCTCTTCCATGTGGCAAACTATGGTCTGTGAAAACTCCTGAACCACTATGCTGAGTGACTGATGTAGAGATTTATACCTGCACACAGAGGGATGGTGCTATGGCCACAACCTCTCACAGTGCTCTCTCCTTTCCTTCCAGCATGAGCTGAAGCTTCAGACCAGGTATTGTAGATACCTGGTCTCTTTTCATCGGCAGACTGAACTTGCCCAAGCACTGGGGCACACTGACAGCGGTGGCAGCTCACATGTGATGTAGATGGCAAACCACTGCCTGCCTGCTGACTAATTTTGGTTAAGAACCCAATCCACATCATACAAGATCTCCTAATATTCTATACAGTGCAGGCTGAAGGCACAGACTCCATTTATGCACGATGCAGAGCTGCAACTTTTTCAAGAATTTAGACATACAGCATCATACTTTTACTTAGCTTTTCATATTTCAGCGTTTGAAATGTCCAGGGAAAGGAAAATAGAATAAAACCCTTTTCAAGGTGGCAAGAATGCAAAAAAAAAAAAAGCTTTAAACCAAAAAAAATGGTTTCTAAAATACTGTCTGGCTTTTAAGCCCAAATATCTCATGGACAATTAGCAGCTTCATTAAGAAACTACAGGGCTACCTACAGCACAGGTCAATTAGCAGCTTCAACCTATCGTCAACTTGCTGAAGACCAATTTTCACATCCAGTTCTTTGATAGATTATCAAATTATTTTTTCAAAGGAGGAATTGATGCGTAATGATAATGACTAGTCAAATAACATGACTACAATTTATCAATGGCTTTTTTTTCCTTCTTGTAGAGAACAGTCTCAAAAGCCTGCATAAGTCTTGCAAAAATTTCAGTGCAGCTTGAAAATCCTATCATCATCTTTCTATGCTTCAGCACAGCAGGAAGAAAGGAAAGATGAAAAGTTATTAAAAAGTTAAAGTATCATAGCGATCAGGAAGCAATTCTGTTTATTTAGCTCATTTTTAGTATAAATATTTAGAAGAGAAATGTAGAGAGAACAGGATGAGATAAAATTCCCCATACAGCTTAAAAAAAATTAAGTGCAAATAGTCAATGACAAAATAGCAGAGTAATGACCAAGAAAAAACTATTACAAAAGCATACGAAAAGCCTGGGCTGGATGTGATCATATTTCAGGCTTGGACACATGCTGTATCCTTAGAATACAGGAAGCTCCTCATCATGCCAGCTTTCAAACAAAGGCAACAAAAAGAGAAGCACTGCTTTTAAAAGCTAAAATACATTCTATTTAACAGCACAAAACACTCAAATAAGAAAAGATAGAAATATCTCAAGCTCACATTTGGCTCAAATTCCCTTTTCAGCAAAACCCCCTCAATTTCAAAGATGAGTTGAAGACATTTAAAGAAAATAACTGATCTGGAGAATGATTTTACATTACTCTCATAACCTGAATTCTATGAACAATAATTGTGCTTCATGGCCCACTAGACCTAGTAATGTAATTCAGTCCAGAAATTTGCAAATATATTATATACTAACATGAGAAAAATGAGGTACTAGAACCAATTGTGAAAGCTGCCGATTTTTTAATGTTGGCAAACTGTGTAGAAGTAATGTCATTTGCACATTTTCCAGGGATCATAAATATTTCAAGAACACAATAATTCTAAGAAGTACTGTTTATAAATGAACTAATATTCATACCTGAGTATGAAATGACATATGACTGCCATACAGTGAGGTTCATTTTATTTTTTCCAGGCACTGAAAGAGTATGAAACTCCTCCTTGTTTTACTCTTAAGAAAAATTGCACTTAAACTAGCAGTGATGTGTATAATAAGGATGAATTTGCCTCCAGGAAAGTAATTTAGGACGTAATCTTAAACTGCTCCACTTTTTGACTCTGTGAACTTTAGATAAAGGCTCACACGAAAGTAGTTTAAACAGCTCTTTAAACAAAAACCACAATAAAACAAAAAGAAGATTTTTATTTCAATTTGGACCCACAATAAAATTATTGCTATCTTCATCCTACTCGTCTTGCTGGATGCCACTTTTTATCACGACATTAAGACTTAGACAGACAGTTGTCAGTATCTCTCCAACCTTTTAACCATCTGAGACGTTCACAACAACCTGTCAGGGCGGTCCTTCCATATGAAAAGATTCTTGGCCGTTTGATGCACTAACAGAAGTTAAAGGTAAAAAACCCCTACCTAACACACTGAGTTTGGGTTTGTACCTTTGGCAACTTGTGCATTGGGAATAAAGCCGTAGACAGTCAGGGGCTGCTGGCAGGGTGAAGTAGAAACAGAAATCACTGTGCTGAGGGCGTGACTCCTGTCGAGACAGAGCGATGGGGCAGGCTCTGAACAACAAGTCACTCCAGATCCAAACTGCTGCCCTTGCCTTCTCCGCTTATTTTTCCATTCTTCAAGAGCTTAGGCATCCTTTTATATCCTATATGTATTAGTTTATGCACACAATCTGTATTCGACACACAGTGTTTTAAAAAACACTCTACTAGGTTTGGAAAGTGAAGTCATTGTATTAAGGTTGATTCTCATTAATGTCGTACTGCTGCAAGAGGTTACCAAAAGGTTCTTCTTCTTACCAAAAAAGAAGGTTAATGACAATGAGGAAATTGTCTGGAAACCAGAATGGCTGAATTGTATGGCTGTCTTCTGTGTATTACAGAGCATTTTGAATTGCTTGCACTATTTTCAGTGCTTATTTTCTTCGTTTCATTTAAAAGGCTATATAGGCCTGAATATCTGCATATTCCCCTCTCAAGAACAGACCTTGACAATCTCATTTTGGGTTTTCCTGTTTTAGTATCTGATGGTCTGGATAGTTTTTTTAAGCTTTGTTCTGAAATTATACAGGAAAATACTGTTTAACATCCCTTGGATATTAATGTTGTTGACAGGATAGTATTCCAGAGTCAGAACTGAATTAAAATTCAGAGATCTAATTTATATGAGTTTGGTGTTTTGTTGTTGAACTTCAGTAGCAGATGCATTTGTGATGTAAAGTTAAAATATATTTCCATTTATTCCTTTCACAATTGATCTAGAAGTGCCAGTCCATTTTCTCCCATAATCTCTTTGATTTTGTCTTTGAAGTTACAGCTCTGTTAGAGAACTAATGTAATTTATTCATGTGTAGCATAATATTTAAAAGAAATTACTGTTTGGCATGGAGAAAATAGATGGGTTCTGAGCAATTCTCTTGAACAGGCTCATCTCAGAGGTTACATAATTGATATTTACTATTATTGTCTGCACTTTCTTGAATTTTTCATATGAAATTTAATCAACAAATGAATAAATAAAATTAAATTAGAGCAAACTCAAATATAAATAGATGCACCACCTGGCAGCTCATGTCAAAAGGTAATAATGAAGTATGTTCTCAGTTTAAATATTTATACAAGGAGGTTTTCTGAGACAGAAAGTGTTCTTAAAAAAGGTCAATTTACAGCACATTTTTTTCCACACATAATGGGGTTCCTAGAGCTTAAATAATTTCATGAATTCATTTATTTTGACATCTCAAGAAAGCAGTTTATAATGAAGAGATGCCCAAACAAATCCACCTACGATGAACTGAAGAAAATATTAGCCTGGATTTGATTGAAGAGAGAGGAGAATATTTTTCTCTATAAAGAATCATTCTGTTTTCATAAATACTTTTTTGTGTGCAAGGAAAAGTACAACCACTTGGTTGAAGACCATCACAGGTTGTAGGCCAGTTGAAATGAATAGCAAAATTTCTTCTGATTTCAGTAAAAAAGAACCTATTTCAAGGCCTTCCAGTGATGTAAAATAACTGAAATTATTTAGGCAACAAACAAAAAGGAGGAATTTGCATATTATGTATCATCAAGGCATGATCCATTAATTTCCGTGTCAACATATTAAATTCTCAGAGTACCTGAGAACATATGTTCTTGTATATAATAGAAAAACTGAAAACCATGAAAATTATAAAATTATACTAACATTTCAGAAATTACTCTCCTGCAGAAAAATGGAAGCAGAAACAGTGTTCCTTTAAAAATATTCCTCTTAGTTACAAGAATAAAATGCAAACACCTTGCCCTTAAAGACAGAATAATTCATAGTTCTTTTGTACTCCTCTTCCTTAAATGTTATCTATGCTAAATATTAAGCAAGAATGATTTGGGACACATTTCCCCTTTGGAAACATAAAAACACTTGGCACCAGGTTTCCCATCTCATTTTAGCTATCAACTATTTCAAGATTCTCCAAAACTTTTTATTAACAAGAGGAAATGAATTTCTTGGGAGAAGGCTGTGCATAATAAATAAATGTAGATTTAACAGCATCATACTAAGGCACAGTTTACAGAGTATGTGTTTTATGTGGAGTTGACAGCACCAAGCAGACCCAGCTGTCTGGTGCTTTCCTTCTAAGACTCATTTCGACTACACACAGGTCTCTCTGTGTTATGGTTTGTGCTATGCTTTGTGTTGATCTTGCTTTTTATTAAAACATATAAAAAATTATAGGAGACTCAGTATTCAACAAGCCACCACTAATGATCCTTCCAGACATTCTGAGATAATAAAAATAATCAGCATCTACTCATGAATACCGTGCAGACAAGGGCCTTCATTGCTGCAGGATGGTGAGCAGACCCTGGCACAATAACCTGAAATGGATGGGAAAATAGTCACATGTCATTGTCTGTACCAAAGTCACAAGACACTTTTTGGGGTATAATAGGCTTTGGAAGAAAGACCAGATGGATGCTGCCTCTCTGCTCCTTCTCAGCTCATGGGCAAGGGAAGATAAAAGACAAGTTGTTGCTAGCAGAAGTATGACTTGTCCTGTTGGGAAAAGGGACCATTTTACTCAGGAGAAGACTCTTAGACAGATTAGAGATGGAAGGAAGGGATTAATAATGATAAATTAAGGAAAAAACCACCCATCTAATTGAGTGCATGGTGGCTTGCAGGGATATGGGGACATGAAATCTGTAAGATTAGCAGAAAATTTACCTTCTTAGGAAAAAAACCCACATTGTTAAGCCACAGTACTAAAACCTTGGGAAAAACTCTATGCCTGAAATAAAGGTCAAATGTAAGTTTTTTAGGAAAGACAGAGAGGGTAGATAGGCAGAACAGTGTTATGTGGAGCCTTCAACACACCCTTGTTTGCCTCAGAGTTATTAGAAAATGGGGATTATGGGACATTGAGCATTCACAGATCACTTATGGTTCAATAACAAAACCAATGGAATGTCCTGTAAGATACAAACCAGAGCAATAAGCACTTTTCAGTAGTATATGAAAAAGAAATCAAGTTGTTAATGTCATCAGTCTGGGAAGCCTTTCATGAAGGATTTTTGTGGGGCCCCGTTGCTCTCCCATGATGTTTAAGAATGGAAATTACAAAGTAAAAAGAAAAAGTGTTTCTGCTAATATTTAGGGGCCTTGAGAAACCGGTAAACAATAATGCAGACAGGGAAGCTACACAACAAAAGCTCTCTTAATGATGGGATATGCCAACAGAATACAGTACAGTACCCCGGAAAACAGAGGCTCTGTAAGGAATTAGAATTCACAGCAGGGGCAACAACCTAATTAATGCCTCTGAGTGACATGTATTAGTGAAAAAGGACTGTTTGTACCCCATAATCCATGAAGTAAAAGTAATTTTATCCCAGTGTGAAACATAGGTGAGGCTAATACTGAAATACAGCATGCAGTTTTGGTGGCTGCATTTATAGTGGGGTTTAGAAGCCCCAAGAGAGCTCCAGTGATAACCATGGTACTTATTCTATTTTCTGGAGAAAACATCTTGCTGTTAAAAGCTTAGTGCTTAAATCTGGTTAGCTTATTAAAAGGGAAGATTGAGGAGTGATTTGATTACAAAGTATAATGCCTTCACAAGGAGAAAACAGAGGGGAGTACATAGCCTTTTATCTAGTGAGAAAGGTATAATAAAATCTAAGAAATCGAATCAGATAAATTCTAATCGGAAATAAAGTACTAAACACAGTAACACTCCAGAAGATTATTTCCTGAAGTAAACTGCTTAGAAAATCCATCATCTCCTAAACTCTCCTCATCCTTAAATCAAAGCAGCACAATTTGCTTTGAAGATGTGCTATCAAAACACAAAGCCATTGGATCCCATAGAGTAGTATGTGGCATGTGATGCAGGTGATCAGTCTAGCTGACTGAGGAATAACTAGGGCTTACACTACTGCTTGTTGGGAATCCTTTGAACTCAGCAAATCATCACTTTCTAAACCCCTCAGTTTATATCTGCTCATTAGGTACTGAGAGAGCTTTAACAAGTACCTGGCAGAAGCACCCCTCTGGCAGTGAGTAGGATCCATCCACCCACAACCCATGGGTGGCATCCTGTCCCTCACCCGGCTCCTGAGGAAGCCATTCCTTAGACCTGCAGCAGTGCAGTCCTTGGACAACTCTTCAAATTGCCTCCTGTCCTCGGAGGAAAACAAGGTGTGGGACAAGGCTGTAAAAGAGCATGGTTACACACTCTCCTGCACAGCAATGTCTTGCCATGCAAATGCCTTTGCAGTGAAAAGCAGGAGGAATCAGCCCCTCTGGACCCTATGGTCTTACATCTGTGTGTGGTAAGAGACCAGGGTGGGTAGGCAGGCAAACCTTGCAAAAGAGGTGGAAAATGTCAGACGAGTAAAGATTAAATCAAAACTGAATATGACTAGGAATAAATGCACTATGTGAAAACAGAAAAGGGAGTCAGAAGGCACACTGCTGGAAAGTGAGGAGGCAGGATTGCTGCTTATGGAAAAGGGGCCCTTTCCAAGTTGAGCATCCTAACCAAAGCCACAATGCCTACTGAAATTCTGAAATTCAGGGCTGGGAAGGTGGCAGGAAAATTGATAACCTGTACTAAAAGGGTCCATGGGAATAGGCATTAAAAGGCAATGTCAGTAGAATATAAAATTTTGATTTAAATATATGAAAACATAATTTTACACAGAAATGCTGGACTTATGAATTGCTAAACACTGTGAATGAGAGCACAATTCCACACAAGGATGAAAAAGAGAGGGAAACGCTTCATAAAATATATTCTATACATTCTGGAGGAATAGCCTCATTATTACTGGAACAGTGAATGCTGCAAGATAGGGGTTCATCCATACATTCACAAAAATGAAGTTAGCAATGAGATTGTTATTGCCTTGATTCCTATTGTTGTAGTTGTTACATGAGCAATAGCTCTGCTATTAAATCTCCAGAGCACAGAGGGAAGTTCTCGGCAGTGAGTAGTCAAGGGGGGCTGAATGTTGCCTTCTGCCTGGTTCATTTTATATTTAGATTCACCGCAAGTTTATAGGGCAAAAGGATCATTCTATAAAAAGCCTGAAGCAAAGAGGAAATGAGAACGGAAAACCAGGTGCTGTGGAGACCCCTCCTGCCTCCTAAAACATCAGTGAGCAGTTTGAAATAATTCTTGTGAGGCAATAAAAAACTAAATAGTACCCATATCCACCAAAAGTTGCCCTTCTTATAAAAGCTAGGATGACTGCCATTCCTAGTGCACGTAAAGCTTCTGTGTTCAATTTCCATCTCTCAGTCAGTGTTTTTCCCTCTGTTCCTCAGGTCACTTTACTTTCTGGTCTGAACTGCAAGGCACACTTCAGACGTCTAGGGCAAAATGTCAGTAATTTTGTTTGAGAAGTTGTGGGTTGCTTGCAAAGGCAAGGGGCCTGTACTTTCTGTAAAACTCTTCAGTGCATGCTTTTAAGGCTTCGCTAGTTTTTAGAGTAAGACTCTTAAAGCTGTCAGCCATCACAAAGCAGCTGTTAGAACAAAACATTAGAGGCACCTGGAAATCTGTAAAAAATCAGTGAATCATTATCTATGATATTTGAGGAACTGAAATATCTGAAAATGTGACATGAATCATATTGCTCTTTGTCACCACCGTGACTCACTGTTTCCCACTTGAAATAAGATGTTCTTTAACTTTTTTTCTTTTATAAATCTGGCACATGGGAAATATCCCTCAGGTAACTGGGATGATTTTTCCTGAAAAGAGGCAATCATATCTACGTAAGGAAAACTCACACGGAGGCAAGAAAAGGTCCAAGGTTAAGATTCCTATAAGTATCAAGTTGCATAGTAATTTTTATACATAATTTAAAGCACAAGTGTATACAGCGTCACCTCAGGGGATGAGATGCATGTGGCTTTAGAAATGATAAATAACAGGTGTGGAAAATCTCCTAAAAGCTTGTTGACAGCTCTGAAGAAACCACCCGCTCCCAGAAGCCAGAGACCTGACTTGTTGCACCAACAGTTTACAAACATTATACTGCAACTCCCTTTAGACATTAAAAGAGAGGGAAAAGAGGATGTTTGAAAACATCCAAGAGCTCTCAGATAGGAGTTCTGATGAGGGTTGAAATATGTTGGGGATTCACCTAGAGACAAGCACTGGAGGTAGGGACAGGAGTCTGGATGCTCTAAAAAGCCTGTGTTTCTCAGTTCCAGGCACTCTTTCTAGAAGAGTCTTCCCTGGCCTGCACCCCAGTGCCGCCGTGCCGTGCTCCTCTCTACTTCCTCTGTAGAAGTATTTTCTTGCCATGACTTCTGGTGAAAGGTGACATTTATCTGGGAAAGAACTCAAGCAGAAATCTCAAGATAAAAACATCTCAGGGTTCTATAGGTTACCATGTACTTTGATAAATTCACTTTCTAAATTATTTCTTTTACAGCTTTGAAAGCTTTTCTCAGATATTGTCTCCAATGATCACTTTAAAGGTTTCTTCTCCTTCTTTGTATTTACACTTCTCTTTGGTTTCCAGGCAGGACTGTTTGAACGCAGTATTTTTTCATTAAGTTCTGCTATCCATTCCTAGATACTGTTTTCATTGGTACCTTGCCCTCCT
Source organism: Platysteira castanea (assembly GCA_013397175.1). Taxonomy (NCBI): domain Eukaryota; kingdom Metazoa; phylum Chordata; class Aves; order Passeriformes; genus Platysteira; species Platysteira castanea. The sequence goes on along the minus strand of VYXC01001766.1, from coordinate 295,510 downwards.
TTCAATTTTCTCAAACGGAAAGCACCTTTCTCTTTCACACTCTTTTCTTTGATTTATAACATAATATTTCTGTATTTTCTCTTCAGAAAAGGTGTTTGCTGTTATCTAGGTCCCATATTACTTATTGGAGGACATTATATCCCCAGAGGCCAAACAGAGCAGCACCAATTTATCTAGCATTTTTTTCCCCAGAAACAAAATGAAGTCTAAAGTCTCTCCCAACAACTATAAGAAACATTTTCTTTCTGGGATGTCATCCCATTGATTAAGAGTATATTTAATTTAGAAATAGAGAGAAGTGTCATGTAAATAGAATCAGCAGTGAGCTAATAACCTAATAAACCATTTCTCAAAGCTTGTGTCCTTATTAACAGCACTGCTGTACCAGGGTTGTATTATGAACTAAAATCTGGCACCAAGTGATATCTTCTTAGTTTGTCACTCAAGACCCAGGAACCCAGGGCAAGGGGATGATGCCAGTGGTTTCTTTCCTAGCAAGGGTGAGAGTTCCTTGGTCTGTGGAGGCTGTTCCCGTGCAGACAGGTGTTACACTGTGTTCTTGAGGCTGCTGTTGAGGAAGTTCATAAGTGCTCCCCAGCACACAGCCTTGAACCCCACATGCATCCTGCCACACCAGCGGGCAGGAGAGCAGCTCTGGATGCCCTCAGGACACTCCTTTTCAGTTGCTGTATGACAGACTGGATAGACATTTAACTCAGATTATATAACATGGGAGTTTTGGGGTTTTTTCTGAAGGGCAGCAGGCTCCATCATTCACAGAGCTCCCTATTTTTATTTTCTTTTTCAATTAGGTCATTACATGTTATTTGATTATGTTGTCATTCTATGTTATGGGTTTGCTATCTCTGTATCTCTCAGGAAACATTTTTAAAAGTTCATTAAAAAATGAAAAGGTGTAGTATAAATAGGTAACAAGAAAAGACTCTTGAATCCCAACTTACAAGATCTTTTAGCTAACTTTTGGTGTTTCAATGACAAGATGTGCACAATCCTTAAATGATAGGAGGCAGAACTTTTTCAGAAATCCTCATCTCCTTTGGGATGTTTGTTTATACATTTCTCTGGATGAATTTTTGGAAGATAATTTAACCTGACAGCCCTGTGTCAGATAAATTTGTAACATGAGCATTAGATGAAAGTATGTATAAACCTGGTTTATTGATTGAGAAAATACATAATTTGTATCAGCTTGCATTGCAAATGAGGGGCTATTTCTTGTGCCTTAATTGTAGACTACAAATAGACACTGAAATGACAAATTTTTTGATACTTTAACAAGCTCAATTTACCTTTAGGAAGATGTATAGTAAAGTCTGCATAGATGATTTTTTTTTTTGAAATAAATATTATAAATGTCAAAGCAAATTAATTTAAAAGGTGTCTGTCACACAAAGACTAAAAATATTGATCAGAGAGCCTTAAACTAAAGGTCTAAATGCTCATTATCATCTCAAATCTGCATGTAGCAGACTAAGAATTATTCTTGTAAGAACTCCGAAAGTTTGTGAAATAGGCTTTCTGCCTTTATTTTAAGCTTTCACAACAGAAGTGATGATGTTATTATCCTCCCTCTGCAATTTAAATTTCATTTTTACTCATTTACTAAAACTGCATGAACATTATCTCAACCTCTGCTGACATTTATGTCTTCTGAAAATAAAAGAACTTGAAAACAGACATTTCTTCATCAGTGAGTAAGCACAATCTGACTATTTATGTGGAAAGTTGAGTTAAGTAAGCCCCAGGAGGACCTGAAATGTAGTTTAGCTTCTTCCACAAGCCATCTGCTGTCCCTATTTCTACAGAAAAGAAAACAGACTCCACCTTATGGCTGCTTTACAAAGAACTGCAGGCAATGAAACGCTGAGTCACTGTGGAAGAGGTTGGGTCTTGCAGCCTGAAGTAACTGCTGCCAAATGCAACTTGAAGGTTGGGAGTAGGGAAGAAAGTTTCCTTTTGGGCAAATGGTTTCATAATTGTTCACAAGAAGTTTTTTCTAAACCTTTTTTGTCTCCAGAATTCTAGATCTGATCCGCAAGCGATGTTATGTCAGAAGGGTCAAGCAAAGCCAGGGATTCCTGGTATAATTGGGAGAGCTGGATCTGAGAATTATTTTTGTCAGCAATATATTTTCCTGTGAGTGGTCGGGGCTAATAAGATGGCTCAGCTCATAAACAGAGATTAAAACTAGATTTAACAGGGGAAGGGGCTGGAATTCTAAGCACTCTAGAGAAACTAGAGGCTGCTGAGGCATAAGGAAGCAACAGGGAAACACCTGGGAATTGCCTCAAGGGAATTAGGAAGAACTCCTCTAAAAGAGTCTCACTATTCCTCTGATTGTTAGCAATTTCACAATTGCTTACCTGATTTTTCAGTTATCCAAGGATAAAGTTTGACATATGATGGATGAGATAGGGTCCTTCATAAAGAACTAAAGTGTTTCTTTCTTATTCAAGTCAAAGACTTTATCTCTTTTGTCTTCTAGTGTCAGTTGCTCTTTTCATATTGTTCTTTCTAGACTGATATCTGGGAAACTGTCAATGTTTGGATGTTTTAACATTATTCCAGAAAAGATATCATCAAAAAACATTTTAAGACAGAGCAAGATTTTGGCACCTTTCTGATACGCCTTGCTTTTCCTATGTATATATGAAAGATTTCTTGCTGGAAAACAAGAGGCCTTGTGTTGATGTATCTTTCTTCCATATATCAGAATTGATTTTACTAGCATCACATGGGGATTTTGAGGTTCTTTTTCAGCAAATTTTCATGTTCCACACCACAGCTTTAGAACAGACTTTCCTTTTCCCCTTTTCTCCTGGCTTCACAGCTTGCTGTGAACATCACAAATGAACAGTTCTTCTAAATGTGAGTGAGCAGTATACAGCGACAGAATTAAAATTTATTATTTTGCAGTGCAGGAGATCCATGCAGTACCTACCACAAATGAGCTGAAATGCTGTGCTCTTGATTATTTATCCTTTAAATAAATCCTTACTAAAATAAATCACATTAATTGTGGTTCAAGCATCAACATTAAGTTCTTCCTAACCATGTCAAGTTATCTCATCTTCAGAATGACTGATAGTAAAGTGAGAGGAGTCTCAGCCATAGTTTCCTTGGCAAGCACATGAACCTCTCACAGCATTACCATGAGGGCAGTGAGACAGTGGAACAGGTGTCCCAGAGAAGTTTTGGATGTCCAACCCTTGCAAGTATTCAAGGCCAGGTTGAATAGGGCCCAGAGTAACCTGGTCTGGTGGATGGTGCTCCTGCCCGTCGGAGGGTCAGAAGTGTGCCCTGGCAGCCGGGAGGGCCAACCGTGTCCTGGGGGGCATCAGTCCAGCATGGCTAGCCAGGCAAGGGAAGTGACTCTCCTGCTCTCCTCTGCGCTGGTGTGGCCTCACCTTGAGTGCAGTGCACTTTGGGCATTGCAATGTTAGAAGGTTGCAAAGCTATTCTCTAACAGCTTTACAAAGTTATGNGAATTCAAGAAGTGTTTGGGCAACACTCTCAGGCACATGGTGTGACTCTGGAGCATGTTTGGTGCAGGGCCAGGAGTTGGATGTCCATGATCCTTGTGGGTGCCTTCCAACTCAGGATATTCTGTGACTCCATGATTCTAACTAGATAATCGTGAAAATACCTCTGAACCCAAACCATTCTGTGATGATCTTGCTCATTACCCTGCCAAAAGTGTTTTCAATGGGCAGCTGAGGTGCCCATTGAGAACATGTATCATCATTACAATATGCAGCAGCTAAATGAAGTCCACATTGCCACTTAAGGTAAAATAAGGAATGGTTCTGGACATCTTCCTTCAAGCCTGAGCCTTTACCACCTGGAGAATGAAACATCATCAACCATGTACTCTACAGCCAGCTCTGCACAGGTACAGAGAAAGGCAGTTATCACACAGGCGTGGGGAAGATGCTAAATAGAAAAATCATGAAATAGCTTCTCCTTGTTCAGAAAGCCTGCCTTTATTTTTTTAGAAGTGGAACAAGGCAGATGTGATATATCTTAGGCCAAGCACCTCAGCCAGTTACTTTCCCTTCCTAATTCCCTCCTTAATTAGGGGGCTTTCAAGCAGTAGAGGCACTATTTCAAGCAATAGAGTATTTTGTGAGATGGGAACAGTCACTTAGGTTCCATTGCAACTTCTGCAATCATGACTAGAAGAAGGATAACCCAGGTACCAAACAGGATCTGAGCCAAATAATCCTTATGTCTCTTGTCCCAGGACTACAGCTGGCAAGTCACCAAAACTTTGCCTCTGTTTAAAATGGACATAATGATACTTTGTAGATGCTGTTGTAAAAATTCAATATGTTGTCTGAGCACACCAAAAATATGCATGATGCAATCATATAAGTAACATTTTTAAATAAAGTAGCTGTAATAATCTTTAGAAAAAAAGACAGTACATGTTGGTGGCAAGGGAGGAAACTGAGGCACAACTTGTTCTGGGCAGGAAGGATTTCTTGTCTGCCCTGCACTGTATCTAATTTTTTAGTTAACTTTAAGGACAGTTGCAGTGCCTGTGTGTCTCTATCTTTTCTCACTGTCTTCAGAAACTTTAATGTCCTGGCCTGAGGATATAGCCCTGAAACCTTAGGGAACCAGAAACCAGAAACCTTAGGGAGCTAGTTGAAAACAGACTAAACAGGGAGTTAGGTTTCCCAAGCACACATTTCCTTTTACTTAGCCACAAAAACTTCACTTTCAGTAGCTTTCCTGAATGCACATATAAACCTCTCCTCATTTAGGCTGGACATACAAGCCCGTAATCTGATTTGTTTAACTAACATTTGTAACCTTCACTCCCTGTGGCATGCTGTAGGACAAGCTACAGAACACCGCTTCCCAGCCAGGGAAGGGATGAGTTCCGGTAACTGAAGGAAAGAACTGGATAAGCAACATGTTGCCTCCTGGGAAAAAGAGAGATGGGAACATTCCTGGTCCACCCCTTAAAGGGGAACAAAGTGTAACATCCCTGTTACAGTAGGTTTCCTACTGTATGGACTTGAGAGAGTCAAGTGCTTGGGATAAAGCTGAAAGATTAACCCCTCACCCACCTGTCTGCTGAGAAACTGCTCTGAAGTGTAAATTACGTGCTACCCAGCACCGTTGCATATTATGTTAAAGGAATCATTCAGGGAAAGGGCTAGAACCCAGCTTTCCTGAGCTTCAGCTCATGTCTCTAATTTGTAAGCCAAGAGATTGCTCTTTCCCCTGTAGTGAATATTTCTTCTCGTTACTTGTGAGCAGAGTGCTGAGAGTGCACCTGAGGATGCAGACCCATCCTGGGGCTTAAGACTACTGTCAGGGGATGGAGCATGAATTGCTGGGGTTCTGTGAAAGAGGAGTACTTATGCTTAAGGTGGACAAGAACCCTCTCCTTCCCTTTTGAAGGCATGGGAAGTCTTTCCTCTCTTTGAAAAAAAAAGGATATCTGACCCTTTAGTTTAGGTCTGAGGTCTAAGCAGTGAATCCTGAGCAGTGGTAAGTACATCTCTGTCTCAAAATAAAGTACACAGCCTGATAGGAAGGAATTCCTCTGGTTTATGTAGCTTTAGTTCCCATTTCTGTCTCTCTGTTACTTGCTGTGTACCCAGCAGGAAGCTTTCACAGTTGACTCTGAGCCCCATGCAATGCCAGAGGCACTCTTATCGTCTCCTCCATGTCAAATGCAAATATTCAAGCTCTCAAGATGACCAGTTAGAGAGTTTCTTGCCCTTGCAGAAGAGTTCCCCCCTCCCTCTGTGGTGAACATGTACATCCATCTACAGATCCGGTATGAAAGATTCTGCCCCATTACAAACCAGCAGGCACACTATGTTTATTCCACAGGACATATGTCAGTGTTTCTGATAGCAGTAATAGGTCCAAAGGGCTTTACATCGTTTTCCTTCCAACTGCGAAAGCATAAAATTTAAATGAAATTACATATGTGCACATGAGACTGCAGAGGCAGCAATCATTCATGCATTGGAAAGTGGTCAAAAGAGGTTGTCCTCATTTTCTTCACACATGCCGTTTCCAAACACAATTCCAAGTACTGAAGTCCTTGCTGTAAAAATCCTGGGACAAGCTGAAGTCAGATAAATCAGAAGACGTTAGATTATTTCTTTTTCTCCTCCACCTACAATGGTAAAACCCAAGTGATGCTCAGGTCCTTCAGGCACAACCCTAACACTGTTTTAAATTGCATTTTCAGATGACATAAGCATAATGATACCGAATCTTCCTGTCTATAGTATTTGCACTCCATTAATGCCTGAACATGCAGCAGTTTCAGTCTAGTAAAAGAGATCCTGCCTGAGAAATTTGCAGTCCAAATAAGCAAAGACGGAAGAGCTATTTCAAGAGACCTTGCTGAGGGATTAAGGGATGTCAGACTTTCTGGCAGGAAGCCTGTGGGAGGTCAGGGAACCGAACCGAGGGCTGCAAACCCCCAGCAGCATCAGTCTCCAAATTGTTCTTTACCTGGCAGCTGCCTGCCAGAGAGACGTGGTGGCTGCTAAATGAAAAGCAGATGGAGTTAAGTTTAGTTAAAGTAGACAGTCATAACAACAAAGAGCTCTCATCTAATCACCCAGTGGTAGTAGGGCTGAAAATGTAATCAAGTTGTTTTCTATAAATCATTTTCACAAGATAAGAGGCCTGGCTATATGGCATGGCTCACTAAGTATTTACACTGTAAACTTTCCTGCCCTCAGCACCACCCCTTTGCTCTGAATTATTGCTTTAATGAATTTAATCATGAAATGTAACAGTTGGATAATAAGAACCCTGTAAACTTCCCCCTCCTTTCCTTTTAAATTAAATTATACACTGGTAGTAAAAACATGATTATTTGAAGGTTGTGTTTATGAGAATTCTTGCCCTCTGAGGAGGGTAGTGTGGAAAAAAAAAAGAATTAAAGTTTTTACTTACAAGAGAAAACAGCTTGTGGAAATAATTACACAACTTGTGAGCCCTGCACAGCATCTGTATTTAACAATGTTATACTCAAACCTTTAGAAACAGGCAAATAGTCTGTTTTGCAGACAGTTGAATATATAAAGTGTCTCAGTTATGGCGCTAATTTACTAATACATTGCCAAGATAAAGTAATTGAGTCTTCTGAAGAGGAGTGGGAGGACGTTGATAATGTCTATTGTAATGAGGAACAATAATGGGCATAAAAGTTTATTAACAAACTCCACAGGCCACTGAACAGCAACAGCAGAGAAGCAGTAAAAGGGAAACTCAATCGTGTTCTGCTGGAGCTCGCAGCACGCGCTGAGCCTCCTCCTTAGGTGGGTTCACAGTCCTCCGAAGGGGAAAGGTCGCTAGCGGACGGGAGAGCTGAGGAACAGAGCTTTGCTGCCTCAGCTGCACCTCAGCCTGTTTCTGGCTCACATGCAGACAGCTCTGCTAGTTTCCTCTGATTGGGGTTTTTAAAGATTTTCAAGATTAACATGTTTTGGTTTACAGTCCATATTCCCATTTACTTCTAGGTTCTTGCGGGCTGGCCACACCAACGTCTTTTCCTGCAGCTCCAATTCCTTATGCTGAAGTCAATTGAAAAGAATGATTAACTCAAATATTAAATAAACTCCTGTACACTCAGGTCACTGCCGTGGCCTCTGGAGGATTTAAAGTAAATAAAGGAATTGGATGACAGTGCATTTTGTACTTTGTTTAAAGTAGTGCATTGTTTTTCTGGAAAGACAAAGCACTTTCCCTTATTTTGAGTTCTTGCATTTCAATGATGCTGAAAAATGGTGATGTTTGCCAGACTGGCCTGTTTCCTGCTGCCAACATCTTCCTGACAATGTTTGAATGACTACAGGGACAGACATGGCCCAGAGCTGCCCTGCAAGCTCAGGTCTATCAGAAGACAGATACAGGGCTGGTACTTATATGAGCTCTCTCAGATGAGTTTTTCTTTCTAACTCACACACTAATTTTAATTATACAACTTGCTGCATGGAGCCCTTCAAGCACTGGCAGCAGAAGCAGAACAGCAAAAGGAAGAGAGCTATTTTCACAGTGTATTTTCTGAGGATTTAGATGAGGCAGGCCTCATTTGGTATCTAGCATCTTGTGCCTGTTTAAATAGTTGATTTGACAATAATATCTAAAAAGTCTTTGTTAAACCCATTAAGAAACCCCTGCAATAGTGAAATTCAGCCATTCAATAATGAATATAGCCTCATTTGGTGCAGTAGTTTCTATTTTCCTCTCTTACAGTTTGAAATCTGACTATGCTGCAGCAAACAAACAGCAGATGGGATTGTAACAGGGCTTTTAAAATAATGAATATCCGTAATTCTGCATTAAGGCTCAGCCTCTGCCCTTGGATGGCATCTAGGGTGCTGGTAATGCCACTAACAAAATAAGGCAGATTGCTGTTTTTCTCACACACAAGTGAAATACTGTGGGAAGACAATTAGGGAGCAGAACAGAAAGCACCTTGGACCTTGAGAGTGAGGTGGATGTTTTGACCCTGGTGGGCCAGAAACCATGGGAGAAGTAAATAGACCCGGAGGATGAAGGAGAATGGACTGCAGAAGGAACGTTGTGCTTCACCACCATTGCTCAAGAGGAGATTAATGAAGATTGCGGTTACCTGTAATTATTCAACGTTAGGTTGCTAAGGAGAAGTAGAGACGAGGGAAGGGGTAGGAGAAAATTCCCCTGCCTGTCCCAAGGGTATATAACCGCGACTGTAGAGAAAATAAACAGCTTTTGCTTGCATCAAGCTGAGTCCCGTCTCTCAATCACCATCAAAATACCATCAGCACAGTGAGCAGGAGTGTGCTGGTGCTGTGTATCAAGGGCACGCGTTTGAGACGGGGGCGAGGGGGAGAAAGGGAAGCTGCATGAAGACATTAGCACAGTGCTGGGCCAGAGCTGTAAATCCTGGGGATGGGGTTTATGAGCTGTGGGGCTCCGTGGTGTGTTACACACTCCCAAGGCTCTGGGGCAGCCCATGCAGGGGCCTGAGAGAGGTCTTGAGTTAGCCTTGAGCACAGAAGGAGTGAGCCTGCCTCTATCCGAAATCTAATGAGTCTCTGTCATCCCACCAAAACGAAAGGAAGGAAATGTTAGTAGATACATCAAAGTCCAGTTCACACAAGCATTCCCCTGGGATATCAGACCAGCTGTGAGAAACACTTCCCACAATCAGTCGTGTAGGGCTTTGCTCCCTCCTCACAGGGCTGCTTGTAGATTTTATCCCAGGGAGATTTCATATGAAAGGTGCATTGCTCAAGCCAGCCAAAGCCAGGCTCTTCTCCCCAGTCCTCCAGGCCCATAATACCCAGGTGAGTCTCCCCCAGGCACCCTCTGAGTGACCTCCTGGGTCTTGCCTTCTTGCTGTTTCTGGCTTGTAACTTCCCAGCTGCCTGACCCTCAGTAGCACAGAGCACCCGTGCCTGGGCACGCAGCAGCCCTTTGGACACGGGGTCAGCCCCCTTCACGCCTGTACCTCTAGGGATGAGCCCACAGTGGGGTCTATGGGGCTGTCTTCCCAGGACCAGAAAATTGTCTGAATAAACAAGGAAACAACAAACTGTCCAAAGTGACTTTGCAGGTTTGCAGACATACCTGCCTTCCCCCAGGGGGAATTTAAACTATTACACTCAGCAAACTGGGTTGCTTAGCTAAAAATTGTCTGTGACCGTGTTAAGGCTGGCAGCTAAAATAGAGGGAATGTATCTCCCTGCATTATTAGAAGTAACAGACTACTCTGGATTTTTTTTTTAATTTACTTTTACTATTTCCTTTGCAAATTGCTAGGCACTTCTAAACACAAACCAGTTTTGCCCTTTCAACTTTCCTCACATTACAGCCCAGCTAACTCCATTAGCAAATAAAGTAAATAGCCAGAGCACTCATGAAAGTCTAAATTCCCCGAAGGTAATAACTGTATAAAACACATGGGAGTTGTTATTTCAAGGCAAGGAAATGGAAAGCTTTTAGTTTATCATTAAGCCAGCTTAGTATTTTGGTAGACCTTGGCACTATTTATTAACAATTTATAAAGTCAGACTGGGGTGAGTCTACGTAAGTGATACATATTTTTGTACTGAGATGCAGGACTTGTGCTATTTGTCCTGAACTCCATGTAAACAGTGCTTAATAAGCTCTGACTTGGCTTTTCCCATTAAACAGTTTGCCTGTGTGGAGTGAACTTAAGTCACTGCAAGTTCCTGCAAGAATTACCCTTCAGTGCAGTACTGATGTCAGGAAGCATCTTTCCAGGCTGCCATTAGTTCAGAATTCAATAATTAGAAATGATACCAGCATGAGGAGCCTTTGAACTCTCACAAAAGGATTGGAAGGTGTTATATCCTTATGCAGGAAGGGGCAAGGATGAATAGGAATGAAAAACACCCCATAGAGGAGAAGAACAAGATAAGACATTGTCATGGATGCGGGAACCTAAGTTCATCAGCTTGCAGTGCAAGGCCATGCAGGTTCCATCTTTTGCTGGGAGTATTTTCTAGCTCTAGCCTGACTTTTCTGGTCCCATCTTTTAGTCCTTCTAGTCTTTGTTCACCTGAATTCCCTCTCCTTTTGTCAGTTCCAGTGTTACAATGGTTAGACCAAGCCTGTATTAGTTCTTTTAAGGTATCTGCAATGTGCAGCAAAACTGTGAAAGTGTAGTAATAAAAAACTCAGGTACTAACTTCTGGCACCAGTTAGTAAGACTGGTGCTTTCATTTAGAAAATCTCTGCTCACGAGCTGCCCACCGGAGGCCTCATTCACTCTGTTGTACACGTGTGCCACCCCAGGGGAGGAGGACACTGGGCAGACACCAGGATGTGTGCAGTGGCTTTCTTCTGATATTCCTGCAGAGCTCATGGGCTTTCTATAAGCAGCCACAAATTGACTGGCATTGCTCAAAAATCCACCAATTTGCAAATGCTGACTACACCAAGTTTCTAGCAGCGTAGATCATTACATTAATATTATTTAAGGTACAATCAGGCTGTGATTTTTTAAGGTAGATCCTTAACAGCTCACTGTTTGCTATTCACTAAACTCCTCTGAGAGTCTAAGGGCATCCTAGCTCTTTGATACTTTAGCCATTCACCCATTTGTGGTATCGTGCAGCATCAGAGGCTCTGGGCTTAATTCTGTGGGCAGCCTTTGTCAGTTTTCCTGTCTGCAATGCATGCTGCTGAGACCAGTGCCATTCTCCAGAGAATGTGGGGTGGAATTAATTTTTTGCAGAACCTTTTTTGTGTGTGTGTTGTCAATTTGCTGAGGCTCACATCTTGATTTTGGATGAACCAGAGCCCTGGGGAGACAATATATAAAGTTATTCTGGGATTACAGAGAGATTAAGCTGAAACAAGGCAAATCAACAGCCCATAAATTTCCTGTTTCAGATTATTTAATTTCTTATGCTTTCCATTCCATGGATAGTGGGACTGTTCAAGCCTGAGATGACAATTATGAACAGCAATTAATGGAATATGCTGCCTGTTAACTTTGACACAGCCTCTGTTAAGAAGCACACTCTTCATATATGAGGAAAAAGTAATGATTTAATATCTTTTGTGTGCCAGTGTTTCCGCAGTAGCCCATTTGAGAAACAAAAATGGAAGTGGCACAAGTACAAAGAGGAAAAACCCAGCCCTGTTTGTTCTTGCCTTCCAGTGGGGCACTGGAAAAGCAGGACTTCTCACTATATGTATATTTAGGTGTAATACAAAAATTCTCTTCCTATTAGAAACGTTTTTAAAAAAAATCTATTTTTAGAAATGCATTGCAAATTTGAATTGCAGGTAGAATTAAAAATTTTTAATATTGAAGGTTCATTACATCACTCATTGCCCATTTCTTGCTGATGACTGCTCAAGGAACCAGGATGATTAATTCAGATGTAGAGATATGCGTTGTAACTCACAGGCTTTCCACCTTCCAGTGAAATGGAAAAGACTGGAATGAGTTACTGAAAGCAGACTGTCTTCTGCTATTCTCTGACTGAACCAAGACTGTTCCACCAGGGTCTTCTGCTCACACTGAGAATTGGTGTGGTTTTGTTCGTTTTTCCCTCTTTTTAGGAATCCAATTTGTAAAGTAAGTCTCGGTTTGCTTGTAAACAGGTTTATTTATGTTTTTATTGATACCTTCTATCAGATTGTACTCCCCTTAGGGAACAGAAAGATAATTTCTTTTCCAATCTGCTGTGCTAAACAGACTTTTTCCTTTCCTTTATTCATTCAAGGTCAGGTCTAGATCCAGACATCTGTTTTCAACATCATATTTGTATAATGCTTCTCAGATTACATTCTGTGGCAGCAAGAGTGGGTGGGACATGAACACTTTACAGAGTATTTAAAGAATCAGTTGCATCTTTCTTGCATATTGCTACAGCCAAGTTCCCAGAAATCTGTCCATTTCCAGCTTAAAGACCAGAAACCACTTCCTCTGGAAATATTTGAAATACGGGTTACTTTGGGACTTCACTCTTTACTGCAAATATTTTCCTGATAAAATATCACAGGCTTTCCATGAATGCACACGGACTAATGAACTCAAAGCTTTCCTTAGTTCAGGAGCTCTGTTATCATGATTGCTTCATGGTTTTACATCTTAGGACTAAAAAATATCTAATTTACTGTTCACAGGAGATAAACAGCTATGGCTCTGTGTCTGATTGTGTTGTCAGCCAATACAACATGCATACTTTGGGGTACAGATGGGGACACAAAAAAGGCCATCACCTTCCTCTTTGCTCCCTCTCTACCAGTAAATACAAGTGACTAGCTAAACCACACTAATACTGGGTTCTTTACAGTGCTCTAGTGTTTGGGAATAATACTCTGGTGTTCTAAACCCCATCAGAAAGAATATTAAGCCTCACATTAAAGCCTGAAAAGGAACTTAATCTGGATAAACAATTCAACCCAAACTTGACTTAATTTCTTTGTTATACAAGTTATACCGTTTTCTCTTGACCTCCAATCTTCTCTCCTGGCCTTCAGAGCAGCCACCTGCAGTTCTGCCTCCAGGCTGCCTCCCTGCTCAGTGGGGCTGGGCATGATCCCTTCACCATGGCCCTTCTGGAGCAGAGCACTGCGCACTGTCCTGCACTCATTTGGCATTCATGCACCCCAATTCTCCTGCTGTGAGGGTCACATCACACCACATCATGGTATTTCTAGGTATAAAGGACAAGGTAATGCTTCTGAAGTTTGTTGCACAAAAGAGGGAAAAGATACAAACCTCAGTGCTGTTTAGCAACACAAATATCCTGTAGAGCCTTTATCAGGATTTAGAAACCCTGCCAGGCAGACTCTGACTTACAATCCCCCTTTCCCATCCTGACATTTCTAGCTTGGCCAGAGCAGTCATGAAATAATTATGAAGGGCAGAAGGATTGCTGTAAGAATTGATCTATATTTACATGAAATTTTGTTGCAGAAGAGGAGGTTTTTCAGAATAGAAATCAACTGTACTAACAGTGAAACAAAATCATTTATTATTTAACCTGGGGATGGCAGAGGGGAGGAAAGTTAAAAATTCTTATTTAGCTCTAAACTAAGAAAAATACGTACAAATATTGGACTTCATTTTCTCCTCTGCTACATTTTCCCCCACTGACTAGTTTTTTTGACCTGCCTGTTCTGATGTCAAATCTTTTTCTTCCTATCCTATAATATCATTAACAAGAACTTAATCAGAAAACCCCCCTTGCTGCACTGTATGCATTAATATATTATATATGCACTCCACATACAATAATACATTATATAGACATTATATGTAATAATAATTTAGTGGTCTTCAAGGTTTATAAAAATGCCAGCTTCTATGTCCTTATTGGTAGCAGCATCTTTTGTATAAAATGTTATGATGCTGTTTTGCAGCATCTATTTGGTCCTGGGAAGGAAGAAGGAAGGGAGGAGAAATGGACACCCAACAGTTCTTCAGGCAGAGACTCCAGCTGCCAGTGATACAAGACATCATCACCTTTGGGACAGTAAAGACATGAAAATGCCCTCTCTGTGGTGTTTGTGGGTGGTTGTGCAGATGTCTGACTGCTCTGTTCTGCTTCAGTCTCAGGTAGATACCTTTCACACCCTCCACTAATCAATACTAATCACGAATGCCATCTGCCAGATGCACAGATTACACAGCAGGAAGGGCACTTCCATCAGTGCTGGCTGAAGTGACACACTCCGCTCGTGCCTCTGGAAATCAGGCTGCTCAACACCCATTGTTTCCCTGGAGCATAGTGAAACCCTGGGACTTGCTGCAGTAGCTGCCATGTGGTGTTTTGGGCTTCTTGCCAGCATCAAAGGAGTGACCTGGCTGCCCAGAGGCTTTCCAAGCTTCTGTAGCAGAGGTGTTCTCTAACAGTATCTGGTGCTGCTCAGATATGCCACTGACAGAAGTACAAACAGGTATAATGGCATTTTTGGGACAGGTCTCTGTTTCCATTAATGAGGTGCAGAAGAGCTCTCTGCAAACAGAGTATTTGAAGTTCCTAAATCTGCAACTTGACCTAAGAATAATCTGTGCGACATCCTTTCTTAAAAATTGCTTATGCCTTGAAACAATAAATATCATTTATGAATATGTTTGAGAGCAGAATTCATAAAGTTCGTCCAAAGTCCTTTCAACCTTCAGCTTTTCACTTTTACCGATTTTACAAGACATTTATATTCTTGCACATTCCATAGAGAGATAAGAATTTTCTGTTACGTGCTGTAATTTACAGGATCATTATTTAACACACCAGTGTTTCCATAATTGTGAGAGTCCAGAATTTCTTTTTTAAATGTTTAATAACTTCATTTACTATGATACTCAAATTTTACAGTGCACATTATATGCAACTTTGAAGCACTGCATAAAATATTTATACCATGCCTAGATGTGGCAGCTATATTTGCGATTACATTTTTATTCCTGTTAATTATAAATCAAACATGCAGGGGTGATTGCTTTTTTTGTTCTCTTGGCAAGAATATTTGCAATAAAACTATCTTTGTACAGAGTCCTTCTGACAGCTCACCAGCACATCAAACTCCAAATTATGAAGAAAATTCCCATATAAAATGTACAAGATATTATTCTGTGGAAGTTTTCAAGGTCTCCTTCAGGCCTACCACTTGACTTTGGCTTTGCATAAATTGTGAAGCTCCATCTTAGTGGTGTTTGTGACAGACAATGGCATCATAACTCTTTATCAGTACTCTTCTTGATCACCCTGTTTTCCTGCTAGAGGCTGTCTGCAGCTCAGTCATCAGCAATACTGCCTGTGTTCATGCAATGATTCACCGGCACAGGCAGCACACTTTGGGGTGAGGGCTGTGATGGTGTTCCACTGAAAACTAACCTACTTTCTTTGCTAAATGAAGTAGGGATTGCGAAACCCTCATGTTGAATCCTGACTCTCATCCTGCCAGCCCCGACAGCTCAAACCCAGCCATTCCATCTTTTTCTGAAAGTATCTGAGGGACATTTAGCCCTGTTAACACATATAAATCATTTTGTTTTGCTATCCTACAAGTTAAGAGTGGTACACTCGTGCAACTTTACAGTCTGTTCTCCAGTTATGACTGATTCAACCTAACAGAACTGCAAACTGCTCTATAAATTATAGAGAATGACATCTGTGGGAAGGCTGGTGTACTTGTTGTAAGTAAGTCTGCTGAATTCTTCTGCACTGGCTTCAGTCCTATTTCTCATTGCTGTAACTGCATACTCTCCATCTTCACACTTGCACAGCTGCAGAAGAAATTGTTTAGCAAGATTTTATTTTCTTTGATAAAGTTGTACAAATGGACTACCCTCTACTCACTGGTGCGGAATAGCAGACACAAAATTAATGTAACAGTGCAAAAAGTCTTGACAGTACACGTATGTAGGACTGTCATAATTTTAATAGCACACACCCTTTTATAGATCATTAACACTTCAGCTGAAACTCTCATGTCTTAGAGGCCAGCTTAAAATTGTGTTCTTTGTGAGGTTGAATGTCCTATTATTTTAGGACATAATTCTTTTAGAAAAAATAAACTCCTAAGATGAATTTTTAATGAGTCTCTATTTAATTACATGAATTTTGTTCCTAACTGGAATTTTTTAGTAACTCATTTAATTACTGATAAAGATCTCATTTCTTTCTTTTTTTTCAACAGCAAATTCCACAGACATATTGATTTAAAAAATTCAATTAATGATTTTTACACACAAATCATTCATCAGCAATTCATTATAGGTGTTTGCTACTTCAAAATCAAGTTAGCAGTTGCTTTGATTAGAAACATGAGCTTCTGTACCATAAAAATTTTCTGAGCTTTGATAGGATAAGCCACATTCCTAATATCATGTGTCATAAACAGATAGTGAATAAAAAGCTCGTTCGTGTTGAAGTGAGACCTTAATGGATTTTTTTTTCCCCTAAATACTATTTTAGTGTTACTATAGGTTAGAGAAAGGGCAGTAAATATGTTCCTGATACAGGGATACTCCATTCTGTATTCGAATACATTCAAAAAGATGAAATTCCACTTTTTATCCTTTTATGGCTAAAGACAAAAGGCCTTGCACAGCAGACATCATTGCTAACAAAAACCAAAAAAATCCCAACTCCAGTCAACATTGATACAGTGAGAACTTTTTGGACAATCCAAAGAGCAGTCACTAGTGAAACCAGCTCATAATGTAACTACAGCCTCCCCCCTCCACTACAGTTTTAGGCTGAGATTTCTAGAGTCCTAAATAACTGTGCAAATGGGAACACCAGACTCACTGCAAGCATTTGACCAAAATTCTGTAATGCAAATCAATGATCAAGGCTGTGCTGCTTTTCAGCTTGTTTTAGGAATGGGTTTTGGTCAGGCTCTGAAGTAGGGTGTATTGACAAAATTCATTGAACCAACTTTGTTCTTCTCACTCTCTGAAATAATGAGTTGGTGTCGGACTGCAGATTTATGAGCAAGTAGCTGTTAAGCAGGTATGGCTGCAACAGAGTATAAGCATTCATTCCTTTCCAGAAAAAAACCCCAAAACCCAACAACAAACAGCCTGTATAAAAAGAAAGGAAAGAACAAACAACCATGAATTAAAATCCTCCTCAAACTCCCCTTAAAATCATGATGTGTGGTAATGTTGGATCATCAATAAAGGCAATAGAATGCAGCATTAACAGAGTTTTGAGTCCTCAATCCCAAGCTCAATATTAAAGATTTATTTTCATGGAGAAATCTAGGTGGTACTTCTTGATTTGCTAAGTCAATATTTTTACAGACAGAACTACTCAGGGAAAAAAATATGCGAATGAAAAACTCATGCTTGAAAAGTTGTTTTGAAGTGTCAAACCAAGGAAACTTGCAGGTGAGGTAATCCCAGTCATCTGTGCAAGGAGTGCACTACACTATCAGAATGAAAAAGGTCCAAGAGGACCCCAGCGTGCTTGTTCTTGTCCCATGGTGATGGTTTTCACTAGGTCTCCCTACCCAGATAGGCTGGGAGACAGACCTCCAAGAGACCACCAAGCCTTCCCCAAGACTTTCCCCTTCCCCTTCCTTCCTCTGTCTATGCTGAGCAGCGCCATGTCCCAGGAGAACATCTTAATAACACAGATTTTACTGGGGAAGGGGGTACAAAAGTGTTTTAGAATGAAAAGATAAAGTTAGCACCATCCAGGAGGTGTTTCCTAGCTGTTGTGCTGTTGCTCAGCGTGGGCAGAGCTCACCTCCAGAAGGTGTAAAACTGCTGTCTCCACTGAGGTCAGAGTTGTGCAGCTAAGTAGAGGAACTAATCAAGAATGTATTCTGTACCCAGTAAACAAAAAGAAGACTGTGAAAACTGAGTTCACTGCTATTAAAAAGGACTCTTTACAGGGCAGAATTGTCTTTGCATTTATTTCAGTTGGGAATTTCTGCAGCTATGCTGTGAAAGGTCAGGATAATGACAACAATATGGGGCTTTATCCTCTGCTCAAGTTTCCAGCTACTGCCTTTCCCAATCTGCCGCGTTTATAATGCTGAGAAAAGGTGAAAGTGTTCTTACGCAGCTGAGGGAAGAGTGTTAGCTACAGAAAATGAGGCATTTGGCACGGTGGTTGCATATTATCTTGGGGATAAAATGCTTGAAGGGAAACTTGTACCCCAGGTGTCTCTGGGTGAGTAGAGAAATGACAACCACAGTTGTACTGGGTTCCAAGTGCATGTCATTCTAAGAAAACAGACGTGAGTATTGTGACAGCTGCAGCACCGGAAAGCAAGGAAGTCTACAGTCAGGGTGACAAATGGAACTTCTACTTTCCCTTGCAGAGAAGAAAGTCTGTTCTTACGACAATTAATTCCTGGATTTCTAAATAATAACTATATTACAGAAGAGAACAAAGAAGTCCCTTCAGTGATTAAGTAATTAACATTGAAAGTATTGAGGGAAACAATAGAAGAATAGATTTCTGAGTCAGTTTTGATGGCAATTATTCTAGTGGGGAAAGGAGGTGGATTCTCAGCTTTCAGACAAGCTCCACTTGGGATTTCAGTGTGACTGTTCCTGGTCTTGCACAATGGACAGAGAAATACAGAGTTCCAACAAAGCCCTCCAAAGGAATAGTGAGCAGGCTTTGCTTTTAATTGCAAATTCATATATTTAAATTTCTTCTTTTAGGAAGGCAAGTTGTACAATCGAAAAAACCTTTGTGCTATCTGTAAAAGGCTAAGTTCCCTAAAGGAGGTAATGTTAGTGAGAAGAAGCCTCACCAGCATGATTCTGAGCTATGCTCCTGCTCTGCCCCCACCCTGGGCCTCCACGGGTGTTTTCCACAGGAGAGCTCTGGGGCACAGCATCCATCCACGGCACAGAAAGACAAAGTGGAGTCCAAGCAGAGAAGGATTTGAAGACCATCTGTTCTGCTAAGACTTGAATAAAAGGACAACAGAGAACAACCGCCAAAATAATGCCAAACTAAGTCAATCAAAGTCTCTTCACCTTGTAACAGGTGAGATATGGATAAAGGGATGAAATCAGAGCTTACTGGTACCTACCATCTCCCAATTTCTTTGCCAACAGGGTAATTTTGCCAGCCATTTCTAAATTTATCATGAGTGTAAAGTGCTGGACCATATTCCTTTCATGGGGACAGTTTGCTCTCCCCAGCTCTGGCTGTCACATTTTGACTAAGCTGTGTCTTCTAACTCCCTTTCAGAAAGCTAAAGCCCTAGCAACAGCCATTAAAGAAATGTGTGTCAGCACTTGAGAAAGGGCGGACACATGTGAGCTCTTTGGCTCATATTTAGAAATCTCTTCAGCCCCCAAAAACCTCTTGTTATGCTACCCAGTGAGTCTGAACCCCTGCCACCCTGGTCAGCACACCATGTCCTTTCCTCCAGTGCATCCATCCCCTTTAGGTAAAACAAGGATCTGCTGTGCCAGTGCTCTGCAGCATCATGGGGGCTGTACAGCCACAGCTGCTCACCTCTGCAGCCCCCCACGTGCCTCTTGCAGTCTGCATTCCAGACCCGCTGAAAAGCAGGCTAAGAGATACAACAATGTCTGTGGGAACAGGCAGCATGTAGAGGCTGATGCAATTTGTATGACTGTAAACACAGGGGTCTATTTTTCACACATTGCACAGAACAAATCCCTGAAAGGCAATGAAAACAAACATCTCCAAATAACATTTTTGTTCTGTGTGGAAACACCTCCATTGCAGCTAATTTGATATGTGAAACCATCAGCAATAAATATTTTTTTTTCAAAGGAAGAGCTTTTCAGGTTAATGGGGTGTTGTCCACAAACTCAGAAAAAGGAGGCAGAGACCTCCTGATACTTTTCCCTGGCACAGTATTCAGTGCTTATTAGTAAATAAAAATTAGTTACACTATGATTTTGCCATTTCCATTATTTCACCTCAGAGGAAAGCATCCCCTGGATTTTTCTGCAGCACCTCGTTTTCCTATAGTATTGATGAATCAGACAGCAGCGATGAAGACTGGACAGAGGATAAACTGGAATGCCTGTCCTTACAAGGACCTTTACACTCCCATTAAAAGCAGTGGCCTACTCTAATATAGGCCATATCATCATACTCTTCTGAGTTTTGCATCTTCTGCCCGTGTCTGTTCCTCCATCTATGAATAAAATTCGTTTTCAGACTGCAAAGTCTGAGAAACAGATATGGACATAAGAGCTTTGCAATGGAAAGGGAATCTTACTCATAGGTGATTGAATTATCCAAGTGAAATGCCAAGTTAGTGTTTGGTGATCTACCTGAAATCATCCAGCCAACACCATTCCTATGGAACAGAGGATCTGAGAGGGCAGCAGCAGACTGGAGGTCTAGGGAAGAAACAGCCTTTGCTGTCTGATGCGTGGCACCTTGTTGCCCAGAGGAATAACACTCTTTCTGGGAAGGGACTTTCTAATAACAGTAATGGCCTATTTCGACTTGCCTTTATAAAGAAGCGGCATTGCTGGAATGGAAGATACTCATCAACTTCTGTTTATCCTCTGGAAATTTACCCCAGGCAACAAGGTTCCTCGATGCTTATCATGAGCTTCCCTTCTGTAGCACAGTGCAAGTTACTGACACTCATAATCCTAACACAGCAGTTTCAGAATTACTCTAGGGCTATTAATTTTTTAAATAAAGAATGCAGAGTATACAAGAAGTTTTACAACACTAAAATTTGAAAGTTCTGATCCAGCTTATTCAAAGTTAATGGAAAAAAAAACCCAGAAACTGAGGAGGAACTGGCTGGGCCATCTAATCCTCTACGGTCACTGTCTAGACTCAAGAATTGTTGTCCACCACGTGTTACCAGAATGTAAACTGCATATCTGGAAAAGTAAATGAAGTTGCAAAATACATGAGTTTCCAAAAGATGCCATGAGAAAAACTGAAGGAAACTGATTAACTGCAGAAGACTCAAAGTGCAAAGCTCTCCTCTAATGAAAGAAAAAAAATTCAGTTCTTTTTGTCCTGTTATACTGTATGGCATTAACAAACTCCAGGAAGCTCTTGGGGAAGGGGAATTATCCACATGCACACAGAGCTTCAAGCTTATCTTTCTGTAAAATAATGAATTGCTTTAAATCCATCTCCTACATCATGACACAGCTACCCCGTAACAAGGTAGGGGACTGAGTGGGTTTCCAGTGCTTGATTGCTTCTTAATCATATTCTGTGCACAAAATGCCTTCAGAAATCTATTTTACTTTGTATTGTATTCTCTGTTCAGAATGAGAATTAATTCAGCGCCAAATTAGTACCTGAGCAAATCAGAGTCACAATGCCCCCTGTATATAACAATGCAGACATACAAAGCAAAAAACCAATCATATTTTGAATGTTAAGTCCTTCATATGAATCTGGAACAAAAAGTCATTCATTATGTTGTTTCAGAAGAACAAGTAGAAACTTACCTTTTCAGGTTACTAATATTTGCAAAAAGAAAAAAAAAATCCAAATTCAATACCTCATATATCCT
Organism: Platysteira castanea; assembly: GCA_013397175.1. NCBI lineage: Eukaryota > Metazoa > Chordata > Aves > Passeriformes > Platysteira > Platysteira castanea. The sequence goes on along the minus strand of VYXC01001766.1, from coordinate 274,021 downwards.
CTATTTGTATGGCTACAGTTTTAGCTCTTAATCTGTGACTTTTCTAGTTGTATTTCAGGAACAAAAATGAAGCATCAATTATCTGGCTGTTAGCTATGGAAATCATCCCGAAATTAAATACTAAGTTACATACATCTCACCTGTGTAAATGTATGTAAGACACCAGATGATTTAGAGGTGCTACTTTTCACAATACAGCCATTCAAACAGTATTTCCTAAGTATTATTTAGTGGCATTAATTTGCTTAAGAACTTGACTTCCTTCATGATCATCATAAAAAGCATAATTTTTGTTGCAAAAGGCATTGCACACCATGAACAAAGTTTTCTTTTTTCTTGCTAGTTGAAGTAAACTGACTGGTGTTCAACGATTATTTTACTTTTGCTTCTATTTAGTTCTTTTTTTTTTTTCCTCAAATTTCAATCAGATTTGCCCTGCTTGCATTGAAGATGCTGATAATAACTCATAGATTGGGAGAAATAGACAGTCTCATGTCAGGTACACAAATTCCTTTCTAAACAGGGTACAGCCCATCCCAGGGTGACAGCACATGGGTTATATCACTGTTCATCACCACTCAGACAGAAAAATGGAAAGGTATGAGCTGTGCCTGGCATCATAAAACCTGACTCTCACAATGGCACATGAGTATATCCTTTAATTCTGATTTTGGTCTAAATTTATACACCAGAGAGAGACTCAGAAAAGCCTGAGCTGTAAGTAGAATCCTAGGAGTTTTCTCTGTAAAACCACTTCATCCTGCTGCTTTTCCCAGCAGGAACCCGGCAGAAACAAGAGAAGACGGGTCACCTCTTGCCCCAGGGCTGCTGTTCTTCCTTTCTTACAACAAACACCCGAGGGACCCCAGTGACCATCCTGACGGGGCAGTGCTTTAACAACAAATCATGCCACTCCGCTTAAGGGAGCTCAAAAGATTAATAAGGAATAAGAGTTGGAGGACAGAAGGGAGGAAAACATTTTCAAGAGATAAATACCTGGTTGGGTGGGGAGGAGGGCAAGGGAGCAGTTGCTGAAACGTTCCTGTACAGCTCTGGTTTGGAGGGTGTTCATGGTTATGGGAGGGATGCACATGGCACAGATGCTTTACATGCTTGTATGTCCATTTCGTAAAAGCCAGAATTCAGGCAGTTGCTGAGTGTCTCTCAGGTTCACAGTACATTTTCTTTAACTTCTCTTTTTCCTGTGAGACTATAAACAGCTTACAGGAGTTTTAAACTGAGTCAAGTAGGACTTAGATGTAGAGAAAGTATCAAATTAACCTGAGCAAAAGAAAATATTACACTTTAGCTGGAGGATAAAAGTGTCATAAAAATATATGTGTATGTGTATGTGTGTGGTGCATGTGTGCGTCTCTATATGTACAGACATATGCACATCCATATTCATTTTATGAGCCCTACAGTGAGTCTGGGAAGTTAACATTTTGATCTCATCCCGAAAATCAGCCCAGGAGTTGTGGATGTCATTTGTCCATCCTGCATAATATGGACTCAGTGATGATATCTGTGTTTCTCAACATAAAACAGTAGCGTGCAAGATTAAAATTGGAAAAAACCAAACAAAAAAAAAGGGAGATTAAAAAAAAAAAAAAAAAAAAGAAAAGAAACAACCTAACCCACTGAATTATTATTTCCTGGAAGGAATGGAGGCAAACCTACTGCAAGGAGCATGCCTGACTATAACAGAAACACTTGCCAAGTTTCCCCGTGGTTTTTATTTTAAAAATAAATTTAATAATTTGTAGCCTCTGATTTCTCATGTTAACTTCCTTACTGTCCTAAGGAATTCCTGCAGATAACTGACCCATCTCAAGATATAGCTTTGTGTCAGCTGTCTGACCTCGCTCACTGAGATGGCAAGGGCCAACTTAAACTTACAAGTTCTCGCTACTGCCGTTATCTCCGGCCGCCTTCTTCTGCCCAAATGCTGTGGTTTGCTGTCCCTTTGATTGTCTGGCTACAGTCCAGCTTCTCAAACATTCACTGAATGCAATAAAAGCAGGACTTCATAGCAATGGGAAAGAAATAAGTAATTGCACATGGGGAGGAGGTAATATTTGACATCAAGGTCAATATATATATAAATAACTGAATGTTCTCAGTTGCCGTAGAAAGTGCATGTTAAATATGTCAGTTATTAACTAAAGTGCAACACTCGTGCTGAAACATTCCCTCCTCACACCATGCCTTAAAAATAAACTGCCCACAGTACAAAATGTTCAAGACATGCACTGATTCCTAGTTACTATAAATACGCAAAATTTGACGATCAAGTATGGCCAAGGAGTCTGAAGGTCTTAAACCCTCTTGCATATTCAACAGAGGCACTTTTACTAAGTTGCTGCATGGACTGGATACCGGGCTGGATTTTCTGGTTGTCGTGCCCTCTCACTATGCTAGGCAGTCAAGTGGGCTCTCCTCTCAGAAGGATTTCTGCCTGCGGTTTCTGAGGTCCCTCCTGTACTGCAGATTCCCACCCACCAGCATCCAGTCTAGAAGGCTTCTTCTTCCTGACCTTCTCTGCTCGACATCTGCCTTAAAACCCCCGTGGTGGAAAAGGCAAAGTGATTTGCAAAGCGAGTGAGTGCAGAGGGCTCGGTGGGGGAAGCTGCAGCACACAGGGGCTTCAGCCAGTCAGCAGCTGCTCCCTGATGGCTGTAAGGTGTTTTGGAGAGTGCCGTAAAGCAGACCTCACAACATCTGATGCTCAGTCTTGTGAGAAAGGCGCAATGGGGTTTTGTGGGATTTTAAAACCCTTGTTGTTTTTCATAGAATTTATATAGTCTCAATAAATACATCCACTAATGGTGTTGAACCTTTATTTCATATCTTAATACAAAAGCACAGCAAATTAAACATTTTATTAGACAATACATCCTTTACTCCTGAATTACCAAAAAGAATATAAGGACACTCTGGAATATTGAGTTTTAATGAGATAATTAAAAATATTCAGGTTGTATTAGCCATTCCAATATTATAGCAATGAAAGCCAAACAACCTCCACTAACTTTTATATAATGTATCAGGTGATATGCAGCCAAGATACCTAAAGAAGACTGGTTTTTAAAGATTACACTCTCAGACTGAACCCTTGATGAACATTTTAACAGTGCCACTCAGAAGAAACCAAAGGAATAGTGTTAAAACAAAAAAATCCCCGCTATGTTTTCTGCAAGTCTGTATTTATTACTGAAACCCTTCCACGTTTAAATATTCTGACAGCCCCTGTGAAATACTGTCAATTCCACTGAAATCATACTGAGATCTTTTCTTACAGACCCTTGCTGATGAGGAGGCACAGCATAGGAACTTCTGGCCGTCATGGCAGTGGCATCAGTGTGGTTCTGCGGGACATGACCATTTGCTAAAGGCAACAGACGACTGAACTCAAAGCAGCATTCACATGGGTCCAGCAGTGGCTTCCTGGGGCCAGAACCAGTCGTGTAACTGGGCCTGACACAGAGGAAATCCTGTGGTCCTCTTGAAGCAACCAGCCACTTACAAACCACTGCTGAGCAGTACAGTACTGGACACCAGCACTTCAGCTCTGCAAGTGCTTCCAGGAGGTAAAGTGGGGCAGTTCAAGCCTTGTTTTTCTATCCTGCCAAGATCTGAAACAACAGACTTTCAAACAGCAAAATATTTTTCTGCAGAGAAAAGCGTTTAGGATCCAGGACTGAATGCAACCAGCTGTTGTCCTTGGAGAGGTGTATTATGGAGTGGAGGAGGAGAAAAAGCCTTTCTATTTGGAGCAGAAAACTTGTATCTATTCATCTGCAGCTGCACTTGCTCAAAGAAGTAGATTACCTGCCAATAAGATAAGTTCATGGGCTGGAGTGCTGAGAGAAAAGGCAATAGCGTAAAGTCCAAGATGAAAGCATGATATTAAAAGCTTGATATCATAAGGAAATTGCTGTAAATGACATGGCTCTGAAATCTGCTGTGTTCTGAGAATGTATCTTTTTGTAGTACAGCCACACTTTTCTGTAGGAACTGGTGTCTACCCTTTCAAAACTCCACAAATAGGAGCAAGATACAGAGGCCTCAGATTGGTGATGGGGTACATGTCCTGGCTTCAGCTGAGATAGAGTTAGTTTTCTTCCCAGTACCTGGTATAGTGCTGTGGTTTTGGATTTAGTATGAGAATGATGTTGATATCACACTGATGGTTTAAGTTGTTGCTGAATAGTGCTTATCCTATGTCAAGAAACCTTTATTTTCATTACTACCACCTTTATTTCAATTATTAAGCTGTTCTTATCTCAATCCATGGCTTTAACCTCTGTCGGATTCTCCTCCATATCCCACTGGGGGGTGGGTGGGGAGCTGAGCAAGTGGTTTTGAGAGGCTTAGTTGCTGGCTGCTGTTAAACCACAACAATACAGATTTAATATTCTGGGGAAAGAGCCAGTAAAATAAGCTGGGGTATACAGGCTCCTCTCAGGCAGTAGTAAACTTTTTGTACTCTTAAATCCTACGTAAAATATTATCCTTTAAGGGACCTAAACTCCATAGCAGCCTCTGTCATGCTTTGGCATGTTCTCGTTAACAACTAGAGCTGCACAATTCCACTCAACCACCCATTTCACTGAAGTGCTGGATAATAGATTAAAAATTATGAAAAAGCTGCACTGTTGTGAAGGTGGAGGAAGAGCAGATCCTTCAGTAAATGCTAATTGTCCCAAGGAAACTCTTTCTAGTGTCTCAAGGCAGGAAAGTTTACGAGCAGGTATAGTAAAAGCTGGCAGGGGGCATTTTATTTCATGTTTCCATCTGCCAGTTATATTTCATGAAATGGAAGATTGTCCTTTCACCCCATAAATTCTCCTTTTTTACTGCAGAAATTTTACATTAAATACTAATAACATGGTTTCAGGGGATCACCAAAGGACATAACTGGCAATTAAAGAGTTCCAATTATACCATAATTTTCTGTGTTGACTTATTTCAACAGATTACTGAATTTCTATTGAAATGGTATTCCAAAGGGGCTTAGAAATGTTTTAAGCATATGTTCCAGGGCTACAGTCCCAGCACTGAATACTAATACCCCAGTTTGAGATGTGTGCTCTCAACTGTCACAGATATCATAGTTTCTGTTCATTTTCCATGAATTATTGAAACGAAGAATTATTTCCTGTTTTCTTTATCGAATATTTTACTACCAGCAGAGTTGGAAGGAGTAAAATCCAGGAAATGTGCTGCAGTAGATAAGAATTGAAAGCAGTGTGTCAGGGATGGTACCTGTATTTACATATTTGTATTTTATTAATTAATTGAAAGAGCCTGCCCATGTTGTATAATTCATGCATCATAAATAAACACAAACCAGATAACTGGAAGCAAAGGCTCAGACAGTAGCAACAATTCATACCTCCCCTGCAGTGATTGTCTGGGCAATTCTCCACTTTGTCTTGCAAGATTCCCACTACCCAACCCTTTTAAGGATTGTTTCAGCTCACTGGGAAATAGTATACAAGGTCTTCTTAGGGTCAAGAAGTAAAAACAAGAGGTATGAGAGTGTACACACATTCAAAAGTTAAATTTAATCTTAGGAATTTGATTCGTGTACTGCATGGATTTCTGAAAAGCAGGAGAATGAGGAAAAAGTGGTGAATAATGTTGCTTTAATAGCCAGTGTAAATCAGATTGTACACAGTTCTAGGGGTGTTATGTAGCTATTTAAAGGTGTTCATGGTTTTAAATGGCCCCTCTGTGACTTAAAAAGGCAGCCCAAAGCAAAGTGTCTAAAGCAATATGTAGCCATGTAAATCAGTGCCTTTCCCAGCTTAAGGCATGTTGAAGAATATGGATGTAGCTGTGTAGATTTATATACAAGTATGAAGAACAGAAAGAGTTCAGAATAAAACCTTGCACTTTGCAAGCTGCTCTTGTCGGGTGTTGCCCTGGTTTTTGCTAAGCCTTCTGTTTTAACCTTGGAGTCAGAAATTTTTCACACAGTTTTATGTAAACAATAGCTGATGTTTATTTAACCATCTATTCTGTTTTTCATTCCTTTTGTGATAAGAGAAAGTTTGATGAGCATCCTTTTTCTCCAGTGGGATTGAGGAGGAAGTGGCATGTGCTCCAATCCCTTGTGAAGTTGAGAATCTTATAAAACATATCAACTGTAAATAAACTTGCTCTTTTCCCTCCTTTCTGCTGAACCTAGCAGGTGTGAGAGTGTCTTTTATTGTGTTTTCACAGACACAGTCAGGGACAGCACGGAAGGTGCCAAGAGGCAGCATTTAAGGTGTCCAATACTTGCTCAGGACATGATGAGCTTGGGTCATGGTGAGCTCAGCAGAGCGGTTTGGATGGAGCTGGACTTATATCAGTCTGGAGCATTCCACAGCTCTCTCCAATATACATCACAGTTTTTGAGCTCTCCATCCTGTTAATACCTAGGCAAAATAAATTAAAATATGTTTTCAATTAAAAAATCCAACCTAAACAAAACCTCGTTTTTGTTTTTAACACAGATTTAATGCAAATTAGTTTTGCTATTACACATGAGCTGTCTATGACAGATTGCACATACTTAGAGAAAAATTATATGGAAAATATACAAATCTTCAGTCAAAATTTCAGAAGGCCTCAAACTGGTGAAGGGCAAAGCTTAGAACATTAAACCAAAACATATTAAGGTGATAGAGTGTTTTTCAACAGCAGCTTTTCTTTCCAACAGTTTTTGCAGTTATTTAGTTTAGATCGGTGCTATAACTACACCACATGATATCCAGAAAAAAAGGGCAAAACCAATTTGCTTTCCTCTCCCAATCTATCAATGAAAACAAGATACTGGAAGATGAGATACACTACCTCCAAAATTCTGAAAGATGTGGCAACAGGGACTAAAGGCCTCAGTTCACTAAACAGCAGTAAAATCTATTTAATAAACAAAAATCATTACTGCAAAACATGGCCTGATACACAGAATAATGGATTTATCCCATATACTTATTGCATTTATGTCAATTATTTAGGTATATTTTTAGGAATTTTGTTTATATCCATACTTTTTTGCTAACTTTATGGCCTTAGTGTAGAACAACTTTTACCTGTGCCAAACATTTTCAAATTACAAAACTAAATAAAACTTTTTTTTTTTTTTTTCAATGAGTATGGACAACTAAACATCTCAGATCACAGTCTAATCCAGATGAAATTATATTTAACACCTGCTCCAGACTGCAATTAAACTATGTATGTTGATGAAAGAGAACAACTTTTAGTGCTCTCTGGAGGCAAGGCGTATTTTTTCCAGGCTGGTCTACATCACAATGAGAAAACTTTCTCTCAGACTTTCAGTTTTGTAGGCCTGACATACAAAATTTGGGCTCCCTCTATTTTTTCTACAGCCATTATTTTTGAAAGCAGGTTTGTTTCAAATGGTGTCTATGTCTCAGTTTTCTCTTTTTCTAAAAATACAGTTCCCATTTTTCTCACCCCTCATTTACAAAATCTGACTCACCATTTTGCATTTGTTCATAACACAGCATGACAAAGAACTACCAGTAGGAAACAAGGATTAAGGGCTTGACTTTTCTCAAGTTAGCTGAAAGTGAATATTTTATTCTCTCTCTCTCCAAAAAACCCCAAGTGTGTGTTACATATTTTCCAAGGACACCAAAATATTTCATTATGTATTTTAGACAGCTATAAATATATTATATTTTCTAAAACCAGGGGATGTTTCTTCTCCTAAAACCATTCTGGGCTCTTGGTTAAGTCTATATTCAGGTATCCTTCAAAGAACTCATTTGATTCCCTTTTTTAAAAAAGAAAACTTATTACAGAGTAAATGTTTGTCCAAGTTTCTATATTTAAGTGAGAATTGTGTTTGAGTACAAGAATCCATTTAAATACAACCTAGTGATTTGTGTTTCAGGGGATATTTTTTGAATGTTTTCATTACATTTGCATAAAGAAGCTGGGCCAGCTTTACAGACCTTGGGGCTCAGAAAGGCAGTGGAGACAGAAAATGCCTTTCTCTGAAAAACTGAAGTTTGACACATATCTCATAATACAGGGGTGCATAGAAGAAACTTCAATTCAACCTTCCCCTCGCTAACACGAGGGTGACACGACAGCTAATCCCGCATGTGGTCTGGTTCTACTGGCAAAGGCAGCTGCCACAGGCAGACTGGTTACCTGGGAAAAGCCCATGTCACACCAGTAGAGCCCAGGGGCTTTGCTGTAGGCTGGGGAGCATCGCACAGACTCAGCCTGGTGAAACAGCTCAGTGAAATAATTGCTCAGACTCAATGGTCTCAAGCATTTTGGCATTTCTGTGCAACAGGAACAAATGTGGCCAGATTTTGGACAATATAAAGCCAGTAACAAAAGAACAAATCTTGAAGGTTTTCTCACAAGAGCCCGATTTACCTGAGAGCCTTCTGTGTAAAAATAGTTATTTATTAATATTCTACAGCTGGGAGTTTGAGGTATATGCAATCTTTGCAAACAGAACTCATTTATTTTTCACAGAGTGAAGAGAAATCTGAAGAAATTCTCCAGTGACTCCGCTGAGCTTGGCTGGAAATACAGAACTGACTTTACCAAGTATGTTTCTGGAATAGAACTAAAGAAGACCTTTGAAATTAAACTGGTGCCAAAAACCTAATTTCAGACAGCCTGTAAGTCTTTCCTTGCAAAGTCTAATAATTCTCCTGTCTCTTTTTAATACAGCTTTTGTGTGTAGATGCAAACTATCTCCTGAGCTCAAGGAGCAATGTTCAATTTGTGGCACCTGAATATTCACTTCTGCCTATCCCAAACACCTGTGCAACTCAAATCTTCATTGTTTCTCACAGGGATGTGAGAGAGGGGTGTCTTGGCAGCGTTTGTGGGACAAATGAGCACTTGAACACATTGCACCAGTGTTGTTAAGATCTTGATTTCCTGAGTGCTGAGCTAACACAAACTGATAACACTGCCGCTTTATCACTTGGCAACATCTGCACACTTTATGTTCCACAATGCCATAAATGATGATTCCTGCTACCAAAAATAACACTTACACAACCATCCATGAAGACAACACATTTCTACACCATGCTCCTGACAATTCAAATGTGGTTTTGGATATTTCCCAACCTTTGAACCACATCTTACTGTACAATCCTCTTTCTGTTTGGAGTTATCAGCCGGTGCCAAGCCAGAAGTCATTGCTGATCTACTGTGCTATTTGACTGGTGAAATGTGGTGATTCTGGGCAGCCCCTTGGGATGGTCCATTGCAGTCTACCAGGGTTCTCAGAGAGCTTTAATATGTGAAATTACTTCATTTCCTGACCTGGATACCCAGGCTGCTGCTGCTGACCCAGACAACTTGTTCTTTGGATACACAGCTTCCCTGAGGTCCAAGACTGATAACAGAGAGACATCTCAGCAACACAGCAAACCTGGATTTGCAGCTCAACAGCATTTTTTCTTTTCGTTTTCCAGGGTCAAGTTTCAACCTCAGTTGGCTCAGAGTCCCAGATCTAACCCAGAGCATCAGGAAGCCAGCAAGCTTGAAAACAGACTCTGAATAAGAACCTTGGATTTTTTCCTCCTTTCCTAGCTCTCACAGATGGACACACTCTATTTGCTTACCCAACAGGGCTTCCTAATATAGGAAGCATTAAGTCATTCCTGCTTCACCTTAAAGATGTAGAAGCTTGGCCCAATTTGTTTGGTCTAGTTTTATTTTTTTATTTGCTTTATAAGCTAACAAATTCTGCATGTGGGCTTTACAGCATCTGATTAGAGGTACATAGAAGTAATACATCCATAAACACAGGTTTTATATATCATCATCAAACCACAGCAGCTTTGTAGTCAGTCTTACAAAAACCCAAAAAAGCTAGATGCCAGTGTTACATTGTTAATGAGAAAGATAATCACTTTCCCTCTACCAATTTTTCTATTTTTGAAGGATTAATATAGTAGAATGAACTAACTGAAACACCCCTCTAGGTAGCTAGTAGGTTGTGAGACAGCAAAAAAACATTATGAAAACATTATCTTAAGCAAATAATATTTGTAACACAGAAGAAAACATGTTTTAATTTCCTATACCCAGGAATAATATTGCTGGTCCTCATATTTGAAATGTAGAAAAATAGACAGAAAAATAGAAACACATGGCTTCTCAGGATGGAAGGAAAAAAGGACTCTTCCAAATACAATATTCATTTCAGGTCTAGCCGTACCAAATAATAGTTAGTGATTTATTGTCAGTTTGATTTATGGCATGAGCAAGGTCCTGCCAAATTACCAGTTCCTCGAACTGCAATTTCCATTCAACTCCTCCACAGTTCACAGGAAAGTACAGCTCAAAAGATGTGATATGGTGCCTAAAGGGACTTGGTGTAAGAGAAACCAGGAGATAGCAGAGAGCAATCTGCTAAGGAAGAAAAAATGTAGCTTGGCAGGAAATGCCCGGAAAATGTGAAGCAAAGGAAGACTGAATCAGACTGGAAGCCAAGGCTGTTATTTATGAAATCAAGCCTAAATTACTGCATAATGTTGTGTCTTCCAAACCAAAGGAACAGCACATGCAAGGAAACTTGCTCAAAATAACCTTGCTGCTCTATTAGTGACTTCCTCTCCTGAATCACCTACTGTCCTGAGCTAGTGGATAACCTGAGGCATTAAACACACACCCATGAGTTGCAATTTAGAGCTATAGTTACATTCCTTTGAAGATTTATCACTGTTTGCTGGGAGAAGGATCTGCAATTAAAATCTATGTCAACAAGCAGAAGTCAAATGCAAGGAGAAGGTCACACAGATAGAGGAAGACATCTGCTATATACACTTTACAGAACATAATGACACAATGTCTTGGAGAAACAACAGTTTCACTTTAATTTTAGAAAATCAAAGAAGTAATGATAACTGCAAAGATGTAACATGATTTATAACACAAAGGCAGGAAAGAAGAAATTTTTTCTAAAGCAGTATTAGGACAATACTTTGCCTGAAGCCCATGATCCGCTTTCACAAACTTGCTGTTTTGAGAACGTATTTAAAAGTAAATAAATGTTTATGTGGTGTTTGGAATCCGGGCAGATGAAATCTGATAAACAAGGATTATATTACCAATATTTAAATCTTGAAAAATCTTACAATCAACATGGTGGGGGTCCTGATTATAAATAATTTCAGTTCACCTTCACGTAGCAGCCAGGAATAAACTGCAAGCAAATCTGGTTTCTAATTGCACAAGCACGTTTTTGTTGTTGTGCTGCTTGAAGTCAGCAGCGGGGTTATGAGAACACTCAGCAGTTGTAAGGGACGTGTTCCTGCAAGAGTGATGAAAGGTGGCAGAAGTCACTCAGCAGAAGTGACAATGGCAGCAGACTGGGGACCCTGCTGGAACTGGTCCAGGGGAGGGCCATGAAGATAAACTGAGGGCTGGAACCCCTCCCCTGTGAGGGCAGGCTGAGAGTGCTGGGGCTGTTCAGCCTGGAGAAGAGAAGGTGCCGGGGACATTTTGTAGCAGCCTTCCAGTACCTAAATAAAAGGCCTATAAAAGAGGAAAAAGGGACTTTTTACACAGGCAGATAGTGCTAAGATAAAGGGGTAAGGCTTTAAACTCAAAGAGGATAGGTTTAGACAGATATGAGGAATAAATTCTTTACTGTGAGGGTGGTGAGGCACAGGAACAGGTTGCCCAGAGAAGTTGTGGGTACCCCATCCCTGGAAGTGTTCAAGGGCCTCTGAATAACCTGGTCTAGTGGGAGGTGTCCCCGTCCATGGCAGGGAGGTTGGAAATAAATGATCTTTAATGTCCCTTCCAATCCAAACCCTTCCATGATTGTATGAACCCAAAATCAGGACCAAAACCAGACACAGCTCTCTATGATGAGCTAATAGCCCATGTAGACTTACCCATGGTGCAGCCGGAGTTGAACAAACAGCACTTCCCTGATAGATAACGTAAACTGGCAAAGGATCTGACAGAAACTGCAGCAGCCACGTCTGCCTTTCCTTGAACTAAATTTACAAATAACTTTCTCATTTCCTCACTGTACATGTAATTTACAACCCCAACAGCTTTGTCCCTCTTACCCTACTTGTTTTTTTGGTTTTGTTTTTTGGGGTTTTTTCTGCATGTAAGGAATGAGTTGTCCATTTCCTCTTTCAGTTCTTGTTCTCTCATGCCCTTCTTGCAACATAATTTAGCTAAGATTTATTTTGCAACCCTGTTCCAAACAGGTGTCTGTTTTCTGGCTGCCCCTGCAAACGCAGTTCCAGAGACCAGATGGTAATAGTTAGCTGCCTTCTGCACCTGCATGGATGAGAGCAGATCTGAAGAACCTCTGCTGTATGTCGAGTAGCTCAGAGCAATATTTAGATGACCCTGTGGTTAACAATAAGTAGCCAACTGTATCTGGCTTGGCACTGAAACTGTGGTCATCATTAGTGGAGCTGAATTTAAGACAGAAAATGGGTTTGACAAACTAAGATAAAGGCAGGACAATTTGGCACATCATCAGGAGAAAATGTACTTCAAGAATACCAGCATGAATGAACAATACCTGCCCACATCTTTTCTGTCATGTTACAGGCTCTCTTACTGCAATCACACAAATAAACTCATTTACTATATTTCAGACCAAGTCCAGCTGTCAGGATTAGGCCAAGGATTTGGGGACTTCTTAATCAAGTACAGAAAAGCAGTATTAATTTTCCAAACATGCAACAGCTTCAATTGGTTACTGGACCAATCTAATCTATAACGCTCTGACACAAGATAAGGAAGGTGTGGGAGAAAGATTTGAAGCCTGAGTTTTTTGAAGGACATGATCAGCCTGAGAACTAGTGAGCTAAAAAGAGAGGGAGAGAGAGAAAAGAGAGAGAAAGAGAGGTGAGGATTAAAAAGGGAACAAAGGAACTTTCCGCAAATTCATGCAGCATAAATATAGGAGACAATTACAGAAAAAAACAAATAAGAGGTTGGATGGGGCTTTGAGGCACCTGAAAAAAACCCCAAAAACCCCAATAAGTGCAGAGTAAGAAAAACCTGGAAATAATAATTAGAAATCTCAGTCCGGGGAAAATCTGTACAATGGAAAAAAGGTTCATTTATTCAAATGCTGTTTCTTGACATGTTTTGAGACACAAACTGAAGCAAGATGTTTGTCTCTGATTGGTGCAGATCAACAGCAGTTCTAGGTACCAGGTCAGGCATCCAGCTGCCCAGCAGAAGAGTCAGGCTCAGGGAGCTGGGAAAGTCCCATCTCTAACCCAGATCAACAGGGTTCACAGGAAAAGACTCCTACCTCCACAGGTACTTATTTCTCCATGGAAGCCTTTGCCAGCTCTTCTGTGCTGAACATTCAGGGGGTTGGCTTCTTGGTGGGATTCAGGGCGTTAAGTTCTTGGTGGGATTTCTGCTTCTGGTGTTTTTCACCACACTGTAGAGCTTGCTGGGAGCTAGCAGCAATGTTTGGTACCTCACTGGGTTCTCAAAGTCAATGATTAGAGGCTTCAGGTACTTCTCCTGGAGGAATAATAAGACATCAGCATGTCAGCAGCTCTGCGCACAGCATGAAGGACACCTTCTCTCTGGAACATACTTTTTATAATTAAAAAGAAGAATGCAGCATAAAAAACTCCCAAAACTGTGAAGAAATAAATAGAAATTTATGATCTTCTAAGGCACTACAAAACACCAGTAGCATACACTGGCAAAAGTGCGCACAGATTCATTAATGCAGGGTTGAACTTTATATTTCAAAGGGCACTTCCATAAAAGTAGGTACTTTCTCCTGACTGCTACACCTTAGAAATTCACTGCAAAAGTAATCACTCTTTAGATTTGAGACTCAAATTATTCAGTGGAAGAAAATAAATCTCTCTAAGAGTCCTGTTAGCAGAGAGGAATTATAACTCTTTATAGGTATCACTGATTTCAATATTAATAACACTACTCTGCAAATCTATTTTTCTAATAATTTTCTGAATCTGTGATCAAAATTTTAAGTCAGGTATTTCTTTTCAGACCCCATAGTTTTCTAATTTCAGGGAGAGAAGACTCTAATAACATTTCTTCAAATCCCTTTTAAGAATCACCTCATGTACGGAAAAAATAAGTACCTTGTAAAGACTGATAGGCTTAAGTAGTTTTTCCTCTATTGGAGCTGAATAATATTTAAGACTTTCTTATCTTGAAATTACTCTGTATCATAGAAAATCTAAAAACTCATCACTGCAATTCTATTTTGGTGGAAACAAGCAATTTCACTCAAAATTTTCTCACACTCTCTAAAACCTATACATTTTTCCACTTCTGTTATAAGTAAAATTAATGGTCATTTTTAACCTGACGTTCACTTTGTTGGCACATTTGNAGAAGGCAGGATAAAGCAGAAGAAGTTATTTATTCCTCCTGTTTCAAACTGCAGAAGGGAACAGAAGGGACCACAAGCCAGAAGCATACCTGCCAGAGTTATCTTAGGCCAATGTNTTTTTTTTAATGCTATTTTTATGCCAGAAAGCATGGCTTGAGGGTAGACACTGCCCAAGAGTGATTTGATCCTCATGGAATTTATGAAAAATATTATTGGAAAGGGTGGGATACTAATACAGTATAAGAATATGTATAGAATGGAAATAGAACTGGTAAATATGTTAAGTTCCAGACTCTTGGGAAAGAACCAAAGGCAAAACAATTTATTCCTTTGAATTATTAAGAAATTACTTGAAATATTTTTTTTCTCTCATTTGCCGTTTGCTGCCAAGAAAACTTGTGATGTTATACAGTAAACTGAATCTTAGGATTCTTGTTTGCCTGGGAAACACACACCTATGAGCAAGACCACAAATTTGGTCATGGCTTAAACCAAAGGGCCATTTTGCCAAGTGCCTTTGGGAAATTGTCAGCAGAAGCTTTTGGAAGGACTGTGAGGGTGAGTGAAATAGCCTGTCATGCATCTTCAATATAAGCATTCAACAGGAATCTGGAAATATCTTTTTAAGAGCCACGTTTATTAATGTGACTAATTACACGATCATTTGAATAAACTGATATCCAGTGGAGAGAAGCTTTTTATCATGAATTGTGGGAAATATTAAATAATAGTATCATGCAAGATAATTCTTGTTATAATCTGTGATAACTCCATTTATCTCCAGCTCTGTATTGTATGCCTTCTCTGTGTGTGACTCTGACATATAATGGTCAAATGCAATTTTTGGCTTTGCAGCATTTGTTTCAATTTTGGATTAGCAGGCAATGTAAAGGTATGTGTGATTGTCCCTCTTTTGCAGGGCTACTCATAAAAGAGAAGAACAAACAGATCATCAGTAATTATCAAAAGAGGTGCAGGGTAGAGTGGAATAAAGTTATAATGAAGCTTGGAAGAGTCCTTACCTTTCAGACAGCAGTTCTTCCAAGGACTATTTTCTTCCTCTCCCTCAGCATTATTCACTCTTTTTTCCCCTCTTTCACATCATAATCATGAAGATCCATATACGAAGGATTCAACATTCACCAGAAGGCAGGATAAAGCAGAAGTTATTTATTCCTCCTATTTCAAACTGCAGAAGGGAGCAGAAGAGACCACAAGCCAGAGGCACACCTGCCAGAGTTATCTGAGGCCAATGCTTTAAGGAGCCATTAGAGACACTGGCACACATCCCTACCCCTTCCCTCCCTACAGGCTTCTCCTGGCCAGGGGACACTTCCCCACCTGTTCCAGGTGAGATCTTACTAGCCATCAGTTTTTTCTCCCACTACTACAGCCCCTTCCTCAGCTAATGGGCTCCTGAATCCCATCGACTCCTACTCCTCACCCCAGTTATCACCATGTTTCAGCTAAGAGGAAAACCATTCCTCTGAAAAACGAGGCACTAGAGGTGGGGAAGAGCACTTAAAGTGCTGTAAAGTGTTTGGACACAACACAGACCAGAATGCACTTTTTCCATGGTGCTTTCAGCCCAGAGATTACTTTTGGCTGCACCAGTATCAAATGAGATCCATCCAGCTCATGTCTGCAGAGCTGCTCCAGGCTGACACTGGTAGAACCAGAAGCGACATCCAGGACCATAATGTTTACTTTTCTGGCTGAAATTATTAATTATTCAGAAACAAGTCTATCATAGGCAGAGAATTTCAGGAACAAGTCTATCAGAGGCAGAGCATTTCCTTCAAGTAATTCAAATTAACATTTTGTTTATAGCACAGAGTAAGGCTTTTCCTTTTCATAGTTCAAAGTGAACCCTGGGGGTTCTAAATATGCCTCCTGGTGATTTAATTAAAAGATAAATATTCATTCAAAAAAAGAAAAGAAAAAGTATGGGAAGAGGGAAAGCTACAATCAAAAAAGTGGTAGCTATGAGGAAAAGGGATCCACTGTACAAGAAGTGAAAAGGAAAGCAGAAGGGACTAACAGAAGTGTATGAATTAGGGTAAAGAAGAAAGGAAAGAAAAGAGGTTCTGAATGTGAAGAGGAGTTAAAGAGTAAACAATGCACAGGGAACACATTGTTTTGAATGCACAGGTGATGTGACCAAGTGAGGGACAGATCCACCAGGGCTTGGTTGGCTTTGTAGGGCAGAGGAGCAGAGCTATGCTTCCCCATATGGTTGCAGTTCGCCACAGTACAAGACTTTAGCATAAAACAAGTCCCACCCTATTCTGCAGTAAAAAGCTAACCAAAGCAATGTTCATTATCAGTGTCAGGATCCCAGCTGATGATTTTGGAAGCCAGTGCCAGACCCTGGTGGGGGAGCAGGTGAGCAGCCGAGTCTGATGCATGTTGTGTGCATGAAGGCCGTGTGTAATGCTGGTCTCTCCCACACTGTGATAGCATCAGAAGTGGAGTATGAAGTGTGGTAGAAGTGGATGTAGATCACCAAAGACAGGAGAGGGGATGGAATCTTATCTGAGTGAAAGTTACAGTGTTCTGTCCTGACTCCAAGGTCTGTCCCTCAGGCGCTGCACATGGCACAGGTTAATCAGAGACCACCACAGTGCTTCACAACCTACCTGCTGAGCTCCATATGCTTGTGAGGAAGCAGGGATCATGAGCAGCACCATCCTCATGCTGGTGTGCTGAGATAAAGCTGCCGTTGTGCTGCCTGCAAAGCTTGCCCACACCACAGCCTGTGCCGGCAGCAGCACGTGGGGAGAGTTCCTCCGCTTCCGCCTCCGCTCCCTGGAGAGCTCCAGGTGCTCCATCACGATGCATTTTCCTGCTGTCAGAGCTCCACCACTACAGCGATGCTGCTGCTGAGCCAGCCAGCCTTTAGTTCTCTCTGGCATGTAATTATAATTGCCTGTATTCAAATGACTACAGAAAATTGTGTTTTTGCTGACAATACAGTGGTGAAATAAGTGTTCTCCTAGCTTACATTCTTTTAACTGCTTAGTTTAAAGATTTTCATCTCTTTAAAACCACATCTGAAGTTCTATTATTTCATATTGACCATTAAGTGTTCACAAAAACCTGTTCCATTTCACAGCTTCCTGATGATACAACTCCCTGATATCCTGTGTCTCCTATTTATTCAGTCTCCAGATCCTAAAAAATCTTTTCAACTTGAACATAGAGAAATTGTACTGGCCCAAAATGGAAAATTTTTGAGCATCAGTGGTAGTAACAATTATACACTCAGTTCAAGACACTATGACAGAAATATATTTTGTCTTTCTGTATGGTGTTTGTTAGGTTGAATTAAATAGTGAATTGAAATTTAAAAAAACAGCAAATAGAAGAGAATGAATTTACTGTCAATATTAAATTGTAGCAGTGAACCTAGAATTTAAGTCCCTGCCATTGGATTAATATCTTTAATACAATCATTGATTTTTAAAGATAGGAGCTTTCCATCCATCCATCCATGTCTGTGGATGTCACTGACCAGATTCAGTGCATGACGTTGAGTTCTGCTGGGCATGCTCTCTTTTAAGAATAGCTACGTTAAATACAGTGTTGTGTCTGAGAAGACACAATAAAGAGGCTCTCACACCTGCCAGGTTCAGCAGAAAGGAGGGAATGAATGTTTATTATTTACAATCTCACATTTATATACAGTTCCCAACTCCACAAGGGATTGGAGAGCATGTCACTTCCTTCTCAATCCCACTGGAGAAGAAAGGTGCTCATCAAAGTTTTCTTATCACAAAAGGAATGAAAAACAGAAAATACCGTTAAGTAAACATTGGCTATTATTTACATGAAACTGTGTGAAAGAATCTGACTCCAAGGTTACAAACAGAACGCTTAGCAAAAACCAGGGCAACACAGTGTGAGTAAAACAAGCGTGTCCTATGGATTTAGAAAGCTGAGTCCAGTGACCCTACAGTTTGTAACTGGTTTTGGATTAGGTCGTCAAGCAAGGTGATTTTCTCGTTGTTTCTCACAGTAAGAAAGGTTTCTTCTAGAAATGCAATAAAAAGTGTTAACAGAAAGACCCTGCCTAGCTGAATATTCCCTTCTCTAAAACATTCTTCCACAAGGACACTTCCACATAGCTTCCACTAACATCAGGGGAAGGTAAGCACATACAGAGACATATAACTCTACAGCCTGAAGAACTGTAACCTGCACATACATTTGAACAAGGATATACACTCTTCACACCTCCACCTAAAAAGTGGAAATTTAGCAGAACAAGGATATTAGAAATCATAACTGATCTTGTCAAGAACTCCAGCCAATATTTAATTCTCCATCTCTTGGAAGAGAGGATTAGGAAACGGTTTTATAACTTGGGTGGGGAGAAACTGTTGGATTGCAATAAAGATTGGGGCTGACGAAACAGCTCAGCATTTCTGAGTTCCTGTCTCACTGGTTATGATGTGGTTCTGCTCACGAGTATCCCAGCTGAAGCTCAGGAAGGCAGCAATGAGTTTCACAGCCTTAGGGTCATTGCCAAGGAAGTGGAGTGTTCTTAGACAGAAAATGAGAGCACATAGCTGTCTCTAGTGTTCATACCTTCAGCCTTACTGCTGTGACTGCAGGAGCTGGTGGCATGGCTGTACCTGAGAAGGTCAAAGGCTGGGGCCCACTTTGAAAAGATTGGTTTGGGCATGAAGGATTAATACAAATGTAAGGTTCTGATGTATCTGATAAAAAAATTAGTCCCTGAACAGCCTAAACCTGAGTTTCCAATAAAATAAAGAATTTTTTTGATTTTTTTTTCCACAGAATATGTCACTATTTCATTCAATAAACAAAGTCTAGAAACTTGGATATTCCAAAGGAAAATGAATTTTAATTCAATAAAATGGCAGTTTCAGTGATTCAAGCTTTCATTTGCCTAGATGAGTCCAAATCTTCAGTTGAAATACATTTTGTCAGACATCCTGTGAGATTCTCTTGAAACATATGCTCCTTTTCCCTCTATACAAGACAGTGTTGCATCAAATAATTTTTTTCTAAAATTTTGACCTGTGGGAGGTAGAGTAAGCTTTTAGGTATCTGAAACAGAACTCTGATCAGCCCCATCAAAATCTTTTATCTTTCCACCAGAAGGCTGGATGATCAGCTACACAGAACCTTGGAACCGTTCAAAGGCTTTTGCTAACTGGTAATATAAAGATCAGAGCCAGTTTGCCTACAATCATATTCAAAAGAGAAGATACACATCAAATCCAGACAGCTGGAAAAAAATTTCTAGGCTATATAAGTGGAAGCCACAATGCCTGAAGCAGCTTTTCATATCTTTCACCTCTACAAAATTTTCTTGTCTTCAAAACTCTCATATGCTGTAGCCTCATGGAAACATTTATTTTCAAATACGTATTTATATATCTACCCTGCCAAGGGCAATGTTAGGACTCCAAAAGGAATGGATAACCGTGCAAGCTTGAATTCATTGCCAGTGTGCTGCAAGCATGAAGAAGCAGCTTTCTGGGTTTTTGCCATTGGTTGTTGTGCTGGTTTTGTGTGGGGTAGGGTTAACTTTCTTCACAGTGGCTGTACAGAGCTATCTTTTGGGTTTGTGCTGATGTAGCAGAGGGGCATGTTTGTTATGGTTGAGCAGGGCTTGCACAGAGCCAAGGCCTTTTCAGCTCCTCATCCCACCCCACCAGCGTGGGGGCTGGAGCTGCACAAGGACTTGGGAGGGGACACAGCTGGCACAGGTGACCCAAGGGATATCCCATATGACATCATGCTCAGTGTGAGGGCAAAGAAGAATGAAGGGAGGATGCTCAGAATGTTGGCATTTCTCTTCCCAAGTCACCTGTACATGTGATGGAGCCCAGGTTTCCTGGGAATGGCTGAACACCTGCCTACCCATGGGAAGTGGTGAATGTGCTCCTTGTTTTGCTCAGCTTGTGTGCAAGCATTTTGCTTTCCATATTCCTCTCAACTCAGGAGCTGTCTCACTTGTACCCTTCTGATTTTCTCCCCCATCCCACAGAGAGGAAGTGAGCCAGTGGCTCTATGGAGCTTAGTTGCCAGCTGGGCTTAAACCACAACAATTGTGTATTTATCAGAACAATGGTATTTATCCCGAAGAATCAATGTATCACAAAATACTACCCTTGCCTTCCTTTCACATTGACTTCCCCGAAAAAGCTATGGGATTAGACACAAGGAAAAGTACAAGGAATCTTGGTAGTATGTCAGTGATTTAAAACAACTATCACGTACTTTTGATGGTAGAAAGGAATGCTGCTAAAAATTGCATGCACATGATGTGTGGGGATACTGCTGAGTTCTGTTCGTCTGTGGTGGCAATGCAAAGTATTCAAACTGCCTGACTCCTCTCAAAATGATTTACTCTATTTAACTGAATCTGAAAGAAATTGTGTGGCAGTACATGCATAATAGATACTTGTGCATTCAAAAAAATCATGCATATACATTACCTAAAAGGCAAACACACCCCAGCCAAGCAGGGCTAACAATGATCAATCATATTCTCTTTTCCATCTACCTTCCGAGTTAATATGGTGGCAACATTGCTATTAACTGAAACTGAGCTAAGTCCACAGCGCTGCCTGCTGCGGTTATTGATGGGCTGTGGCTTGATAAATATTTTAACTCTTGATGAAACCCAGTGCACCCTGAAATCTAATAACACTCAATGTTTCTTAAATCTTCATTAAAAAAAAAGTCCTCATAGGGGGCAAGAAACTGCAGCTTGTGAGACTATGCACAAAGTCCAATTCACTGGTCAGACACAGCCAAAGCAGTGCAGGGCAGGAATCTGCTTGGTAGAAATGCCACTGCTTTCCTCCAAAGATGATGTAATTGATAGCACCTTGAAGAAGACTGCTTTGATCACTATGTGCAAATCTTTGCCTAAGTGCTCTGAAAACACTGTAATGCTTTCCACTACCTTCCCATTACCTGGATGGACAGAGAACAAAATATTCTCCCACTTCACTGACAGCTATGATTACACCCCAGCGCAGTGAGAGCACTTTTCCTTGGTCTGAGTAGCTGAAACTCTTTAACTAGTTTGTAACTCGTTAATTAGCTTGTGAATTAAAAGTAGCTTTCTGGTACTTTTCTGCAGATTGCCAGCCAAGGACCACCATATTCCCAGCACCAGCACTGACCTCATGGACCACTCAGTAGCCTGAGGAAATCCCTTGCTGGAGCTCCACTTCCAGTCATCTCTGCAGCATGATATAGCAGTGAAAAAGCAAACTGAGCAGCTCTGAGGACGTTTGGAAGCATGTTTATGCCTAGTTGTGGCAGATACTGCTGACCAGGTCTCCTTTCAGACTCCTACAGCTCTTGAGTAATACGTTCTGTGCTGACCAAATAACGTGCTGCAGGCGCCTCCTTCCCCTACGAGTTTCCCTGTGAAATACTTTGCAAATTTCACAATTCCCTTCTTTACTTCCTGTCTCTGCAAGCAATGTCAGAGGCCATGTAAATAACTTGCCATGGGTCAGGGACCATGACTTTACACAGTGAGGACATAGGCAGTCTGAATACCTAAATTAAAAAATACCAGCAGCCTATGTACGTGCCCAAGATGCATCAGACCACAGCAGATTTCCAGAGGGAATTGCCCTGCAGCAATGCAGGTTACTTCTGGAACTCAAAGTATTCTGGGAAAGTATTATATCCTTCCCATGGTTTTGCATTTTTTTCTGAGGCCTTTCTAAAGGA
This sequence comes from Platysteira castanea, assembly GCA_013397175.1. Taxonomy (NCBI): domain Eukaryota; kingdom Metazoa; phylum Chordata; class Aves; order Passeriformes; genus Platysteira; species Platysteira castanea. Next base: position 251,919 of record VYXC01001766.1, on the reverse strand, counting down.
TGGGATATTGAACAAGACTTGCCGGGTACAACTCTTCATCTGCCCCTGTTCTGCAGGCTGCAGACAGGTGATCACCTCTGGCTGTCCTATGGGAAACGACTAGATGATCAACGTTGGTCCCTTCCAACTGAAATAGTTCTATTCTATTCTATTCTATTCTATTCTATTCTATTCTATTCTATTCTATTCTATTCTATTCTATTCCAAAAAGGTGCCTAGGCTGCAAATTGGTGCTTGTCTGTGATTCCCCTGGCTGATTTCCTCACAGTCCCTGATCCTCCAAACTCTGTCACCACGTAGCAGGGCACTATTCATGCCTCTTCTTTCTTCTGGACAGGGAACTCCTTCTCCAAATTTATGTGTTTTCAGGCTAAAGTCCTTCAATTTCAGAAGCTCCATCAAAAATTAAAACATGGAGGTGCAACGATCCTGCACAGTATGCAGCCCCAAGATCAGATGGCAGCTTTGAACACCCATTCACGGCACATCAGTTTTGCAATATCAACCAGAACTCATAAGAAACATTCAAAATTGTCATAATTCTCTCGCTCTCTCTCTCTTTTTTTTTTTCCCCAAAGGAGTTTAAGAGCTACACCCCACTAAAAAACTTAGCTTGTAATACTTCAAAGCATTTTGTTTTCCCTGTTTTACAGGAACAAACTGAGTATGCCATATTTCCCAGCAATATAAACTAACTCCATCTAGCAAAATGAAGTATGTCTTTGGAAAAAAATAGGAATTTCCCTTTGCTCTTCATTAATTATCTGAATCCTAACCAAAGAATCCAGTGGTTTGTGTAAAATGGGGTAATGATTGTGATTTGAACTCTTATTTCCACACAGCTGGAGAACATCTTCTCTTTCCCTAATTCAAAAAAAAAAAAAAAAATCAGAAGTGCCATCTATGTTCTCCTGCTGTTTGTTTCATCAATCATTCCTATTTGTGATAATGCTAGCTGACTTCTTCAGCGGGCTTCAAACAACACAGCTCCGGCTAATTTCATTATTCAAAATGCACTTACAAACTCCACTTTATTCAGATGACAGGATGGGGTTGTTACAAAGTATTTATTTAGCCTTCTGACATCTATAATGCCATGATGGCTTAGGACCAGCACGGATCAATCTATGTGACCCCAGCTCCTGGCAGAAGAGTAAAAACTGTCAGGCGGACAGAAAAAAGTGTTGCCAGAGTGTGCTGCTCTCCAATAAAGGGACCGAGTCAGCAGGTTTTTTTGTAAAAGTGTCTCTGAAGAGAAAATATATTTCTGAAAATGACTGGAGAGGAGAGGTAATATTAATTTTTCTATAACTTTTTGGTCTACCACTAAGGAGTTTTTTCATCCCTAAGTTTTCAGCTGTGCTCAGCACTGGGGTTTAGATTGATTAAAAAATAGCATGTACCTGCATGGGCTCTTGTGGTACATAACAGGGACTGCAGTCTAGATCCCCTCGTATTCCCCTTTTCTCAAAAGCACAGTGTTCAGGGGAGGATACAGTCTGGATTGCTTGGTCTCCCAAGAATGGAATGGGCATGAAGAACCCAAGCTACTGTTCCTATGCCAAAACTCAGGTGCAAGTGTTTAAAAAACAGTCCAAACTCAAATCAAATGTTTGAATACAATTTTTAAATGTTTTTTTGAGACAACTGCCTTTTTAGAATTTCTTTTTCTTATGGAATTTGTTACTCTACCTATGCTTTTAGAGCTAATTTTTACATTTTTCACAATTTAGGTTACATAAGCATGTTAAAGCATGAGGGCTTTTTGGTTTTAAGTAGAAAAATCCAATTTGCAGATCTGTTGGAAAACCTCAGCTTCCTTATAGTCAGTAAAGAGGATTGCATTTTTCTTAGGTCAGTTAAAGACACCCTCCTAAGGTAACTTTTCTGTACTGAGCAGAACTGAATAGGATTTTAAGGTTGAGAATAATGTAAAACGAAGAAGAATAAATTCTAACAACTTTCCCCCCTCCAAATATGCATAAAATAGTGGCCCATTTCTCCCAGTCTAGCTGTTTTCCAAAAATAAACAACCAGTTTCACACAGAATCTGCTTTGAATTTCAAGGGTGGTGATGGAAAAGAGAGGAGAGGACCAGATACCATATGGTTTTGCATAGAATTGGTTGAACACTCTCTAAGAAAAATAAAGCTATGTCATTAAGGATTTCTGCCCTTGAAAGAGATATACATTTCCAGCCATTTCTAAATTTTGCCTGTGTCCCAGACAGCTCCAAGCCTTAATATGTTGGTTTTGCTGGACAAGGGATTTTTTAAACATGGTTTAGTAATGTCATTCAGTATCCTGACAGGCTAATAAAGCTATAGGAACAAAACCACAGACTGAGATAAAGCAAGGGTTTTGTACCTAAGCAAATATTTCCACACAACCAAATCATTCAGCCCACCAGAACTCAAATTTCCCCTGTCTCCAGAACAGCTAATGATGTGGCTAATTCAAAATAATTTTCACTAACCACACAAACACTTTGATTTGGCTTCAGAATAACTTGAGATAATTATGGGTGAATGTCCAAAACGTACTCTTTTATTACTATAAAACCATATTCACATGAGGCAATTGCCTTGAGTTGAGCTAGATACAATCATCATATAAGGTATTAGGAAACCCAGCTGAAAGTAATGATGTTAATATGAACTGAAACAATAAACCTGACATTCGACAGACATTGTACCATTTAAAGTTATTTTCTTTCCTGCAAGGTAACTATTCCACAAGAGAATGCATGATTTTTTCACTGAGGTGACATTAGCGGAATGGGGAAGTTCAGATTTCAGACTTGTCACATAACTTTCCTAGATTTATTTGCATCATGGGAAAATCCAGGACCACTGAAGGTCACCTAGTTCAACTTCCTCCTCAAGTAGTGCCAGTTACGAATTAAATCAGGCCAGGTCACTCATGGGTTTATCGTGTTCAACACTGTTCTACATTGATTAAATACAGGGTATAAGCTTAAAGAAAAAAATTAATCTAATTGAAAAATCAGATTCGAACAAACTAAAAGAACCTCAAACCCAGCAAATCATGCCAAGAACTTACAATCATCAATTTATATTAAAAAGAATGTTCTTTAATGGCTGCTGCCTCTGAAAAAATTTTGTGGCGGTGCCAATTGCCATTTCTTTACTGGCAGTGATGGCAGGTCCTTTGCTGCCTGGGGCCTGAGGTGACAACTTAAGCTATTTTTTTTCTATGCTGTCCAGTATCAACCACAGATAAGATGCAGCTGAGTGGTGTTTCTTGGGAAAACAGCTTGAATGATGCTTATGAAAAGAGAATCAAAGGAGAAAACTACATCAGAAATGCAGCACTTTGAAAACTTCTAGCAGCATTAATTCAGTATATGTCAGTCCTGATACTATTCAAATCCATGCTAACTAGGAACAGACCAGATGCAAAACACAGAATCCCCACCAAGGTCGTTTTGTTGAACATGGGGATCTGAACTATGAACTTGTGCTGATTTGGGACTTGGTGGGGCTTCTAGGAGGTGCCCCCTCTCCTACTTCTGTCAGAACTGACCAGGATTGGCCAATCTTGCAAAGTCAACAGCAACATAAATGTTTAACTTCTCGCGCTGTGCTCTGAGACGTCACCAGGCTTAGTTATGGGATATCAGAAACCCAATTCAGAACCTGAATTTCCAGTTTTAGCTCTCATTTGTCCTCAGCTTAAAGTGAAATGCCTGTCCAACTCTAATCCAGCTGAAAATTTTAGCTCTCTTCCAAACCTTTCAGTATTCTATCCACTCATGAAATACAAGTTCTAGCTTCCTCAACTTACAGCAATGATACTGGTTAAAATGTGTGTTAGGCATTTACCATTCAAACTTTCAGGGTAAGCAGATCCTACAGCATTCACCCTGAGCTTTACAAACACAGCTTTCCTTTGTCTGCCTTTAGTGCAGTCCTGCAGCTTTTGGCAACTCCAATAAGAATGTAGCATGTGACAGCTAATGGTTTCCCCTTTCCTACTGTGTGTGGGAAATATATAAGTCTCCTTACTGAAAGTGTCATGTTGTTCTGTCGCAGGGGATGGAAGTAAGTCTCACTTCAGCCTGAAGTATTGTTATTTTGGAGCTAATAAGGCATCTAAAAGTCAGGCTTTCGGGGGCAAAAAAGCATCTTTGTGCTTACCACTGTTGGCTTGCAGTAGCTGGGGATGCACAGTTAGTCCAGACTGTCACACACCAGGCATTAAAATGCCACCCTGTGTGCAGGTGCTTGCCTTGGGGAAACGGTGTGCATCACCCAGCCTGGATTCTGCCAGTGAGTCTGACCAGTGAGAACCACCCGCACTGTCACTGAGCCAGCAGACAAAATCGCATGCTGTCTCTCTCTGCCTTGTCCTCCTGAGCAGGGGCACCCAGACACGGGAAGCTCAGCAGAAGATCTCAGCAGAGATGAGAACATTAGCAGAGAGTGTTTCTTGAGCCATCCAGCTATGCACTTTCTGAAGCATCAAGCACTTCTGTGGTGAGAGGTGGGAAGAACAAGTGCCATACTTTTCTCTGCTGCACACTGGCATAATAGAGGAAGGGATTTTTCTGTTAGCTCTCACTTCACTTTCTTGACAGGCTGCAGCTGTGGTAATGAGTTGATTTCAAGGTGAAAGAGGTGCCTAAGAGCTTTTGAAATTCTCAGTGAACCCTTATCTGCCTACCCTTAAGAATGTGGCCCAAGGTCATGGGGCCACCAAGCTGGCAGACTTCCTTTGGGGGTCACCTCTGAACCACACTCATCAGGCGCTTTTTCTGGGGAGGTAGTGAGTGAGTGTTAGGGTGAAACCATGGTGATCCTGGAAAAAGCTCTGTCCTACAGCAACCGCCAGCTCCTCAGTTCACTTTGTGTTAGAAAACACATATTCTTCTAGCTGGGGAAAATAGTTCTAAAGTAGTGTGGTAGTAGAAATGAGTAACAAATTGAGGGCATTTGTCAAAAAGCAGAGGTTTCAGTTTCCTTGGAAACTGAACAGTTTGTGGGTTTATGGTACTGTACTCAGCAGAGACTGGCTGAGTCCTGTGTGAGTATATACATGGCCACTAAGGCCAGGCTCCCTTGGCTGAAGATTTCAGTATCTATTACATGTTTGGTAAATATACAGCTAAGAGGACTTCTCTGACTGGGAAACTCAGAAACCATAATAATGGGAAATACTTCTTTCATCAAAAATAAGTGCCGTTAAAGGAAGAGAATATTATTTGAAATCTTCTCCGCTTAGTCACCTAGGAACACTGTATTTTATTTTATTGCAGAATGAAACTGTGGTCAGAATCCAGGTTTGATAGTTCTGTGACCCTCCTCTAAGCAGCCAAAATACCAGCCAAACCCATTCTTTTCATCTCTGGACAGAAACAAAAACGGACTTAGTAATTACAGTATAACCATACCATAAGTAAGACAAAAAGTTATCCTCATTAAGACAATACTTAAGAAACTAGCAAATAGTAAAGTCTTCAAAGTCAGGGACAGGACCCCAAAGGCTCGGAGAAATAATGTCCTACCACCCTTCATCTCTTCAAGGCCTCCAGACTCATAACATTTTTCCTTATAAATCCCCTTCACTTCCAGTTATCCAACAAGATGGAACTAGCCTGTGGATTAAGCATTTGATCCCTCTAAGGCTGTAACACCTAAAAACTGTCAGTAACACTTGTCATCAAATATTCACTCTGCTCAGAGCCAGAAATACATTCAGTTTCAACAAGGGCCAGCAGCAGTTTGGGAACATTTCTCTGGGCTCAAGACCACTTTTCCCCAGCAGCTGTGCACCCCATGGTGTCAAATAGTTTTTCCAGGCACCATGTTAAAGCCTAAGAAATACAATTTTCTTTTTCCATTTGTCTTGGTCCATTGCTCTGCCATAGTAGTGTTTCAGCCCAGTCTGCAAGAAGATTGTGAACTGCAGTTTTCAGTGAAATTAAGATTTTTAAGCCTGAGGTGCAAAGTTTATAGTTAAAGAATGTGACAAGGGAATCATGTCACAGAATCACAGAATATGCTGGGTTGCAAGGTACCCACAGGGATCATTGAATGCAACTCCTGGCCCTGCACAGCACCATCTCACCACATGCCTGAGAGCATTGTCCAAATGCTTTTTGAACTCTGTCAGGCTGGTGCTATGATCCCTGCCCTGGGGAGCTGTTCCAGAGCCCAAACTCCCTCTGGGTGAAGAACCTTTTCCAAATACAACGCAAACTTCCCCTGACACAAACTTCAGGCCTTTCCCTCAGCTTCTGTCACTGGACACCCCAGACTCAACAAAGAGGAAAAAGGCCAAAACAAAATTAATTTCTGTTCTCCTTCTCACTAAGATACAGATGTCTCAATCCTTAGCGCATTATTTCTAGTTTTGGCAGTACATCACTGCTCCATCAGGAGTAGATTGGATTTCTGCTCATGATGGCCACAACAGTCCTGGAGAAAAGATATTCGAGGAAAAATAATGAGAATTCTCTCAGACCCAATCCAAACATGCATGACACCTTTTGCACTACATTTAGGGGAGAGAGAGAGGGACTCCAGCTTCCAGCTGCCAAGCTGGAGAACAGATGTTTTAGCTGCAGTGTGGACACAAGTCTGAGGACTTAAAACTGGAAAACAATAAAGGGAACGTTTGTCCAGGCAAATCGGTGGTGTGGTGATTGGCAGACAACAGATTTCTGACATCTTGGAAAATTCTTGGAAATGATGCTGTATCTTTTGGGGCTTTAAGATTACTGCTAGCTTCAGCTAGCTAACATAGGAGTACCACATGATTTACCGAAAGCTGTTGCCCGAGGCAGTGCTCTGGGATGATTGCACAGCTCTGCCTGTTCAGCCAGACCTGTCAGGTTCATACAGTCACAATTCCCCTCCTTCTGGACAGAAGTCACATGAGTGGTGTCATCAGGTGTCAGGAGCTTGTGTCAGAGAGAGGACTTGGTGATAGCTCTTATGCCTGAGAATAAGAAATCCATGAACCTTTTAACACCATCCTCACTTCCACCAAACACCAGTCAGACAAGAGCTAGGAGGAACTGTGACTTCATTTAAGGGAAAAGCAATTGCTTTCAGCCGTGTTTCATTTCTAAGGCTGTCATCTCGAGAGACTTGACTAGAAACACGAATGGAAATCAAAGTGAAGAGCCTTGTGCAAGTCCCTATAATGATGGGGAAGGTGTTTGTCACCCAGCTCCAGAGGTGGAGCAGTGCTTGGAGGTGCTCCTCACATGGTAGGAGCAGTGATGGCACTAGTGGCACCCACCAGAAACCATTCACTTCTTTCCTAGTCCTTCTGTCACCATCAAGCATTGCCAGAGCAAGAGAGGCTCTACCATGCACAGACACAGGAAGAGGCTTCCCTGGGCATTTCACAGTGCTCCAAACTGAAAAAGGCACAGGAAAAAAATTCTACAAAAATTTTTTTATAAAATAAAATTTTTTTTCTAAAATTAAATTTTTTAAATAAATTGACCAGGATGTGAAGAAAAGGTGGGCTTGATTGCTTTTTTTTTTCTCCAGGAGAGCATTCAAAAGACCCATTGGGCCAAGTAATTAAATATGCCTCTCCTCTAAATGTAGCACTGAATTTCATGACATAAAGCTTCACATTTTTCCTTCCTGTGACTAAATCTGTATGGCATTAAATTAGTTAACAGTCCCTGCCAGCAACCCTTGCACTATAAGTGGCACAGAAATGTCAATTTTAATTCACCATTTTATATTCAATAAAAATTCTNATAAAGGGAACGTTTGTCCAGGCAAATCGGTGGTGTGGTGATTGGCAGACAACAGATTTCTGACATCTTGGAAAATTCTTGGAAATGATGCTGTATCTTTTGGGGCTTTAAGATTACTGCTAGCTTCAGCTAGCTAACATAGGAGTACCACATGATTTACCGAAAGCTGTTGCCCGAGGCAGTGCTCTGGGATGATTGCACAGCTCTGCCTGTTCAGCCAGACCTGTCAGGTTCATACAGTCACAATTCCCCTCCTTCTGGACAGAAGTCACATGAGTGGTGTCATCAGGTGTCAGGAGCTTGTGTCAGAGAGAGGACTTGGTGATAGCTCTTATGCCTGAGAATAAGAAATCCATGAACCTTTTAACACCATCCTCACTTCCACCAAACACCAGTCAGACAAGAGCTAGGAGGAACTGTGACTTCATTTAAGGGAAAAGCAATTGCTTTCAGCCGTATTTCATTTCTAAGGCTGTCATCTCGAGAGACTTGACTAGAAACACGAATGGAAATCAAAGTGAAGAGCCTTGTGCAAGTCCCTATAATGATGGGGAAGGTGTTTGTCACCCAGCTCCAGAGGTGGAGCAGTGCTTGGAGGTGCTCCTCACATGGTAGGAGCAGTGATGGCACTAGTGGCACCCACCAGAAACCATTCACTTCTTTCCTAGTCCTTCTGTCACCATCAAGCATTGCCAGAGCAAGAGAGGCTCTACCATGCACAGACACAGGAAGAGGCTTCCCTGGGCATTTCANCCATTTTATATTCAATAAAAATTCTAAGCTCATGTATGGGAGAAATTTTTTCTTGCAGAAAGAATCAGCAAAACCTGTATGTGGAGGGATAGTGTCAAGATGTGTAACATGGCCCTGAAAATTAGTCTCTACTGTATATGTTTATTATGTATGTATAAATATTACATATGTTTATACACGCACACACAAAATTTATTTCCAACATTAAGGTCATCGTGTTACAGACATTTACACTTCCAAGACTGATTTAATCCTCTCGATGCTGTTTTCGTCAAGGCTCACAATGTACTTCAGAAGCTGTCAGTGCCAGCTGAACGATGCCGTTGAACCAGTTTCCAAGATGAATTCAAATATTCATGCGCGAGAGGAAAACTGAGATTCAAAGTCAGTTCCTAAATTACAAGATGACAGATGTTTCTTTTCATGAATAGTCTGAACATTACTGCCAGAGAAGAAAACCAAAGGGGAACTGATAACCTCTGTTAACATTTTGGACCTTCCCTTCATGCCACATTTGGCTGAGGATGATCATCAGAATTGAGAGGTGGATTGAGTCAAGTTTCCACTACACAGGCAGTCTGTCTCCTAAAGCACTGCAGGTCAGAGGACTCTTTAGTGGGTGGCTTTAGGCCAACTCAGGGTTGTAATGCAGAGCGCTATAGAAAATCCAACTCAACACTTGACCTCAGGAATCCAAACTGGGTGCTCCTCAGCACCTCGAGGTGCTGGTGTGACTGTGAAATGAGTAATGAGCTTTTTTTAATGCATGTAACAGGACTTTTCCCATCAGCTTTAGTGGTTTATTCATGTGCATTAGACATTTTGCCTACCAGTGCAGTCAAAAACAGTAGTACTGAAGTGTGGTGCCTGTTGTGTGAAATGAGGTGGTTTGAGCCTTGCCTGCCATCACATGCTTACCTAAATTCTGGGCTGCCAGGAGTGTTGTCCTGTTTTTTGCTAAGCCTTCTGTTTTAACCTTGGAGTCAGAGGATTTCACACAGTTTTGTGTAAACAATAGCCGATGTTTATTTAACCATATTTTCTGTTTTTCATTCCTTTTGTGATAAGAGAAAGTTTGATGAGCATCTTTTTTCTCCAGTGGGATTGAGGAGGAAGTGGCATGTCCTCCAATCCCTTGTGGAGTTGAGAATCTTATAAAACATGTCAAATGTAAATAAACTCTTCTTCTTTTCCCTCCTTTCTGCTGAACCTAGCAGGTGTGAGCGTGTCCTTTATTGTGCTTTCCCCGGCACACAGGAGCATCTCTTTCAATCCTGCCTTTTCTATTCCTAGCATTTGATTTTCTTTTATCAGCTTGTCTAAAAGAGGAAATGGGTTTTCTTCCTCTTCACACTGCTCCTTCTTACCTGATGTCTCCTCTCTTGGCTCAAGGCCCTCCCATGAGCACTGACAGAAATTCACATATAATAAGAATTATTGCCCAAGCTCTTCTGTCTCCTCAGACTTCAAGGGTGCAGTGGGCAGGGTGTGTGGCATGAGGCTGTGTGGGTGCTGTAGTCAGTATACCCAGAGCACTGGGTGGAAGTTTTCAAGATCTCTGTCTTCCCTCTTTTACTGGGCAAACAGACAACATCTCCAGCCCTGGTTTTAGCTTCATGGGACTTAATAACACAGTCTATGTGAAGGCTATTGTCAGTCTTGCACATCTCTTCCCTTTCTCCTTCCAGCTATAAACCCAAGATGACACAGTTTGGAGTGTCTTTCTTTTGAGCAATGAGTTTACAAAAGCTCTTTTTTTTCTGTGACTCAGCCCTAGGGAAATAAAACAGTGCAAGTAAACATTGAAAATTAATTTTCAAAGATCCCTAAAAACACGATGTGCAGCAGATTTTTGGCAAATTTTTGTCATTCATTGCATGCTTCTCTGCTGTTGTCTTTACAGGGTAGAAGACACGATTTGCAAGTGAGATATGTGTCTGCAAACTTAGCATGCTCAGGTGGGAAACTTCCAAACGTGAGTCTTGGGGCTGCTCCAGAAGGTCCATTTTTGAATGTTCTTCTCAGCTTGGAAGGCTTCATAACCTGTTAGAAATGTTAAATAATGAAGAGCTCACTTACGCCTTGCTGAAGGCATCTCTGCCTTACAATGCACAGAGTGAGGCTGGCAGAGTTTATTGAGTCATTGTGTAAACTGTGAGGGCATCCTGTTTTAGCTTTTCTGTTTGGTTGCTTCTGAGTGGTTACAAAAAGTCAGGTGGACCAGGAAGCAGAAAAAAATTTCACATACCCTCCTGCAATTTAAGTGGAGGCAGCATCTGATGACAAAGACTACAGCTTAATATAACATTTGTCATGCACTCATATCTGTGAGTGCTTCAGCTTAGGGCTTGAGCACCAAACCAGTGACTCAAAATCACACAAACAGTCTGTATTTATAAACACGGTTTATAATCCCACTGTGTAAAGTGATTACTACATTACACAGAAGAACAGATGCTTTCATGAGTGAGCATCCCAGATGAGACAATTCCCTTCCCCACAGTGCAAACTTACAGGTCTAGTTCTGAGCTTGGGTTGGTCTAGATGAATATTTTTCAGTGCATGTCCCAATCAATGTCACTGACATCAGAATGAAGGTCTAGGTTATTTTCTTTCTAATGTTTTAAAAAGTTTTCTATAAAGCCATTGTAGAATAAGCATAAATAAGAATAAATTATGCTTTGAGAATCATTAAAAACCTGCACCCCAGTTCTGCATCTCCAGGGAGGCTGGACCACCAAACTTAACTTGGTTTGTAAGCCACTGTGAAACAGGGTGACACAGAATGGTCACAGGAAGAAATAACCAGCTTCCACTCTGGTATTCACTTTATTTAAAAGAGCATCAAGACCTAGAAGGTTTGCTTGTCAAAAGCCAAATCAGGGTGTCTGTTTCCCAACTGGTACATTTCAAAATCAAGACATTTCAGCACTGAACGAATGAACCCTGCAGCAGCCTGAACTCTAAAATACGTTATTGGGTGCCTGGGGAGAAATGTTCACTCCCTGCTGGAATAAGTTGGTCTAACTCTAGTGAAGCAGCAAACATGAAAAAAGGAAAAACCTTTTTCCCTCTGAAATTGCAGCCTGAACACCAAACAAAAATCCACTTGCAGTCAAAGCTCTGAGGAAAATGGGCTTCACGTGGACTTTAACAAAAACTCTTCCTGCACACAAGAAAATGAACATCACAGTACTAGCAGTAACTGTGTCTTTAAGGACTTTACCCTGAGTAAAGTCCAAGAAAGTCAGCTGGTTACAGATGTGCTGGAGGAGAACTGCTGCCATCATTTACACAGTGCTGTGCCTAAGATGGTTGTTTAAAAGAACAGCAGTAGGAAGATTCAGGTAGACACATGGAGCAGATTTTCACACACTGGAAAGCAAAAATGCAACTGCGGTGGCATTACATTTGATACTTATGCTTTATAGGCTCTTTCTTTTGTTTTAATACTGCCTTATTTTACAAAGCACAGCTCACATTTTACTACTCCGCCACGCACGGACACACCTGTGCAGCGGCACGGGGCTGCTCGGGCGATGCGCTCCCCAGAAGGCGCATTTGAGCCCTGTCTCGCAGGCTGGCGGGCTCCGGAGCGCAGCGCGGAGCCTCCGGCCGAGCATCCTCCGGCCGAGCATCCTCCGGCCGAGCATCCNACCCCGCGGGCCCCTCCTCGCGGGCGCCGCCAGCCGCGGCCGGGACCCGCCGGGCCCCGCTCGCAGCGCGCACTGCCCGGCACCGGCCCTCCCAGCCAGCACCGGCACCCCGAGCGGGGCGCAAGGGCGCTCCCGCCATCAAACCCGATCTTTTTTACACCGCTTTTGATTTTATAATCAAAGAATCATAGAACAGTTTGGAAGGGACCTTTAAAGGCCGTCTCGTCCAACCCCCTGCAATGAGCAGGGACATCTCCAACTCGGTCAGGCTGCTCAGAGCCCCATCCAATCTGCCTTTGGATGTTTTCAGGGATGAGGCATCGACCACCTCTCTGGGTAACCTGTGTCAGGATTTTTCCACCCTCACTGAAAATAAAACTTGCTTCTATCTTCTTAGGGCGTTAGTAAGGACTGGAATGAGGTAGTGAGCAGACCTGTATTAGTCATAGATTTGTGCCACTGCTGAGCTGACAAGGACTTGAGGGTGAGCCTGTCACTTTACAGGCATAAACGAAGGTGGGAAAAGGAGGTGGGTAGGTGCAGGTATGGCTGGTTTCCTTTCTCTCATCTCCCGGAGGTGTCCCCAGGGGCCTGTGTTGAAGGTTGCAGAGCTGGGTCATTCTTCGTGAGTGTAAAATCTTTTGGAGCACTGATCTTTCACCCCAGGAGCTGCTCTAATTCACAACAGTTATTTGAAATTTAAAGTTGCTTATAACTTTTTTTAGCAGAGTTCTCAGAAGATATGGCTAAGACTGTCAGATTCAGCACCAGAAATAGGGAGATACATTGATTTTTTCAGAGGTGAAAGGTTCAAAAACGGAATTCAGGCAGGTTTCCTGGCAACTCTGGGGGCACAAAAGATTTTATTATCCCCACACTGGAAATTTATGAAGAACAAATAGGTAATCTGTGCAACTGGAACAACCCCCCTCCGTAAACACACCCTGCTGAATGTACTAATCTTGGTCCTGTATTTGAAAGGCGACTTGCATTTTTACTGTAACTATTGGTGAAACGCAGTATTCTTCCTTCCCACCACAGTTCTTGATTTGTTTATAACTCTGGGCTGTGTCAGCTACCTGAACACCGATACTATGTTAATAACATCAAATAAGTTGGCAGTCACATAAAGATGGGATCTACAAAAGTTTCTGCTTCGGCAGATCTTTATGCGTTATCTGGTCAATCATTCGAATGCAGTGCCAGCCGCCAGTGCATGATGCCAATCTTAAGCATAAGTCTTTATCAGAGTGGGACCTAGGATGGTCAGGAACATTATATAAATGTACTAAATAACCTTTTAGTCCACTGAGATAGAAATTTAACAGCACTGTTTGACTGAACACGTACAGAGTGCTTTGCAATAGAGAGATGACAATAGCATACTGGTGAAAAAGAGGAAGGCATTGACCTTAAGTGTCTGTGAGAATCTGTAGTTAAGTCCATGATCTGCAGCTTCTGAAGAAAACAGTATTTCAAACACAGGGCAAAATAAGCTGAACTCTGGCATCAGCAAAACAGAGATTAAATGCTTGAAAAGACAAAAAGCTTGTGCTGGCAGTTCAAAGGAAATAAGCTGGACAATAATCAAAATTCAGCTTGGCTGAATACAGAAAAGCATTACTGCAGTCTGGTACAACCTCTAAGAGACAAGTTTTTCAATTCTCTTTTTTTAACAATTAGAGGGATCCAGGAGTCATATAACAGCTGATCAGATTTTTTTTTAGGTGAGGCCAATAGAGAAATGTTGGCATTCACATTGTTTGCAGCTTCATTGCTAAGTGAGTAGTTAATGAAGCAGTGAACTTCTGCAAATTCAAGCTGCTGTGCACTACAGTGCTAACTGGATAGTACTTTCCAAATTGCTTAACTACGAGTGACTCCAAAGCAAGCTTGTGTTAAAGAGAATTACCTGGATTTTTTTTTTCATAGACCATGCTAGACATTCATATCAATTCATTTGGTGATGTTCAGTTGATGCCTCATTCCTACTTTATGAGCAGAGCTCCTGGCCCAAACTTGTTCATGTTCCCTGTGAGACTTATGTAACTACAGATAAAAGCCCTTCCTTACTAAAGTCACCATGGACAAAAATAAAGTTGTGCACCATCAGCATAAAGTGGTAAGTACTAACAAGTGAAAGGAGACAGTTCAGAAGAAAAATAGTATTTAAAAAGGGAAGAAGACAAAAGTCATCAAATAGATGCTCATGGAAACCAGACTGAATCAGTGAGGCAAAGGATGTCTCCACAGTTATGGACTCCAGGGCATTTGTTTAGATGAGAGAAGAGATCACTCAAGGCCCTCCCAATACCCTTAGGCTGAGATACTTGTGGTCCATTTCACAACGCAGTACAGTTACCCTGCTGAATTCAGCCAAATAGTCATAAATATTTCTGATCTATTAAGGGAATTTACAATTCTGAAGATCTTCCCTTCAAACAGTCATGCCTCACACTCTCTTTCACACTGGCTGGTTTCTTTCTCTGGACAGCAGAGGTTAAAAACAGTGTTTCTGGATATGATTTTAATGATTATGGGAGTCTCATTATTGTAACAGCTCAAATATAATCTCAAATACTCTTCAGCTTCACATGATTAGCAATAGCTGTTCAAAGAGTACAGGCTGGGATAGTAAGGTAATCCATGACAAGAAGAAGAAAAGAAATTTCCACCAGGAACGGTGAGAACTGAACTCTCTAGATGGTCACTGAAGCTACAGCCATCTGAAAGCTTCACCTAAGGGAAGACAGACAGAAATAAAATGGAGATATATTCAGGGCATGCTTAGCTGATGAAGTAAGCCTTGCTTTGTAACATGAAAAGGTCAGTATTAGGTCTGAGTTATGTACTCTGTTACTTCACATGGCAAGTACAGGTCGTTTTCACTGGAATATATACTACCTGCCTTCTCCGATGTTCCCTGTAATGGGAAGAGCCTTACTAGCCTTTGAAAAGAAACATATTTTTAATGCCATTTATAACTATTTATAACTACATTTATGGGCTATTTACAACCCAAGTGTAGACTTCTGCTTTTCACTTCCAGCCGCAGATGTGACTCCGCCGAGTACCACTGCATGAGAAGTTGGTTGGGAAAATGAATTATCAGAGACTGAGCACTTTGTGAGGACTTAACAAATGCATAGCAAAAATGAATAAATATCACTTAATGGCTGTCTCATTTCTTGGCACTCTGTCAGTTACATCTAGAACTGGTCAAGAAAATGTGTTAGCCCAACTGGATTGGTGGGTGGAAGTGGGAAGCAAGATAGAGATCACTACTGAATGAAGGAAAAATACAGCAGAGTATCTTGTTTTCCTTTTTAAATTGTCACATACCAAAAAGAACAACAAACCCCAATTCCAGATAAACATTTTTTAGGCCAGCCTTCAAGGTTTTTCTCAGGCAAAAGAAAAATCAATGTTTCAGTTTTGTTGTTCTCTTGTTACCGTTGCTTTTAGAGGCAGATAAATTTTAAATGAAAACAGTGATCTCTTGAAATGAAAATGAGAAACTTTTTATCTAGAATATGTCAAACTCAATAAGCTGATATCTTTCATTATTCAAATGTCTAAATGAATGCTTCTGCTTTTTGGTATCTTCCCCCAATTATTTTTTTTTTAACTAAAATTAGTGACTCAAGTTCAGAAACAACTTGTGCCTATGATATGTCTACAATATATGCACTTTTTTTTGCCAGAACAAAAAGGGTACATGCCAGAGCCTGAGACCCAGAAGAGCCTCATAGCCAGCTGCTGAGGCCACCCCCAGCCAATGGGGGCTGCCCACCAGCAGACATCTGTGCACAAGAAGCCACTGTGACCCTCAAGCTTGGTGAGAAAAAAGACAGTGAGTGGGGGAAGCACAACACAGCTGCTTTTGAACCCTCTTTCTCTTTGCCTCTGAAAGGAAAAGCTTTCAGTAACTGGAAGGAAGGAACATAAAAATCCCTAGCTTTGACTACAGAGTTGTTTAAATACCCTTGCTTTGGCTAATAAGCTGTTAGGTTCAGAATTATCAGACCTTTTTTTTTTTTTTTTTTTTAATTCTCTCTTTTTTTTAACCCTTCATTTCAACTTCCGTAGTACCCACAGTAAGATTTTCTCTCAGTGTCACACCAATAGTGTCCCTTCTCCCTATGTGCTGAGGAACCCAAAGCAGCACGTGCAGGTCAAATCACCTGCCCTGGATCACATCACATGACATCACATGACATCACATGACATCACATGACATCACATGACATGACATGACATCACATCACATCACATCACATCACATCACATCACATCACATCACATCACAGGGCCCTTTCTAACCAATGGAATTACTGTCCACCTCCCAACTCCTACAGGATGTGGAGCTTCCTAGACTGTCTCACGGAGGCAACAAAGCAAAAAAACATGGTGAGAAGGGGGAGGAGGCTTGCCAGGACAGACTTCTGCTACTTCTGTAAGCAACCTGAGGGACTGTTCTTTGTTAACTCACAAGTACACTAAGCTCCTCCCTTCCCACTCTCCTCACTGCCTAAACTCAACATCTCAAACCCTTTCTGTTGACTTTGGTAGGAATGACTCCATTTAGCAGCAATAAGGGGTGAATACATCTCCAGGCAGACTCATGGACCATGCACCACACTTGTGAATCTCTGCAACTTTATTTCTTCACTTCAAAAAAAAGAAGGTTCAAATCACAGACTTACACACTAACTGAGCACTGAAGCTGCCTTTAATTCTGACATTCCCTTAATGCTGACAAATTAGTTGAGTTCTTGCAATTTACATGAGGTTTCATCAGAATACAGTTCAATATTCAATTAGGAAACTTTTTTGGGGGAGGAGGCATCATGCAGAACTTTGAACACTGTGATCAATATATTAAAGAACAGGGAGCCTTTGAAGCAGAGCTGCTCTAATTAATCTACTTTATTTTGCATTTTGCTTGACTCAGAAAAATATTCTTTCACTTCCAGTCTGTTCCCAGTACTGATAACTGATTCTGCCCCAGCATGGAGGGACTGAATAAGCAACTCTCCTAGATGATAGTCAACCCTTCATTTCTGAGATACTCTAATGAATGAACTAACTTTTGAGCAGCAACTTGAAAACCAAAGCAAAACTTATTTGTCTCTTTTGCAAACGCATCCCAATTGTTCTACATTTATATGTATGAGAAATACTTAGATTTGCCTGCTTTCTTTAAAGCACTTACTGATGTTGTACCAGCCAGGCCTTGATCTGCTACAACGCACCAGGCTGGGAACCTATTACAACACAGCCACTAAATATATGTTAGTAGCAGATGTGCTCAGTGGCTTGGGAAAAATAGATGTTATATTTAATTATGTGGCACAGTAAAACAAAGCAGAAACAAAACCACATGTGCAGTTAATGAAGGGCAGGAAACTTAGACTATAATATTAATTTATTAATTATTACAGATTTATTTATTAATTATTAGATTTAAAACATAATACTAAGCACGTATTTTGCTCAGATGAGACAATTTGCTGAATCCAAGCCACTGTTAAACCTGAACAGTCTGTCTGGATCCTACACTTCTTAATACTTAGAATCAGAGTCTAGAACATTAAGGTCAGAGTGTCTGAGGTCAGATTGAAATACCTCCAAAGTGGAGTATAAATAAATGGTTTAAACTTGCAGCCATCTGTGGTGAGGGTTTTCATCCCTTGACTCTAAAGAGAGAGCAATTACCAGTAGCCCTCAGCAATTATGAAATGCAGGGTGATGTTTCTTTACCACTGCAGGCTTCAGGTACCATTACATAAACCTATACGACACTACAATTATTGGGTCCCCAAATTGTGTTCTATGCTGCATTAACAGCCCTCAAACTCTTCCTGTGCAGCCTGCAAAAGGATGTCAGTGTAAGAGGGACGGCAGGAAGGGAGCACAGCCCCAGCACCAGCACTTTCCCAAGGAAGGCTCACATCCCCCCTCCTCTTCCCTCTCCGTATAGGGGCTAGGCACACCAGCAATGCTCAGGTCACAATTGTGAGGACACGAAGTGGAGGACAAATAATGAGTTGTCACTGCTTTCTGTGTACAAAGCCAAGGAATGCTTCTCCAGGGCATCAGTTCAGGCAGGACACTGCAGTATGGAGTAAGTGAAACGGGCACATCAGCATTTCTGCCTCACCATCACACAGATGGCAGAGGGTTTGTCCTGGTTGAAACTCAACAGAGGCATATTGTGCTTCGTGTGGACCCTAGCATAGAAATAAAATGATATTCCTCATTCATCTCCCTCACTGTTTTCCCTCCTTTCCCTGATTTTCCCTGGTCTGCATGTTTGAGAGCTGTGCACCTGGATATAAAGCTAAGGGGACAAAAATGACTGTTGGATACCTCTTCGACCTCAGAGCACAACCAGATTTGTCCTTCTTGATAAGACTGGGTGCTTGGAGAGAAAACCAGAGTGTGATTATGCTATTATTTGAAAGACCATAGCTCAGCTTCACAAATACAAAATGCAAATCTTTGATTGTACAGGCAAATTTACCTTTGGCACTACATACAAGTGATTTACCTTGCAGCTCTACCAATCATTCAATGGAGGTTTTGATGAAATCCTAATTAACATGAAAAGTTATTGGTATCTGAGGACAGATAGCTCAACAAATATTAATGAGAAAAAGTAAATAAAGAGGGCTATTAGTAAGAATAATACCCTTAGGCTCACTGTCCTTCACCTGTCTGGGCCTTAGGGCATCATTGCGTTTACTATATTTGCAGCCTAGTACTCAGTTGCAAGATTTTGCTAGTAATTGACAACAGATGATACAATAAAAAAATCATCTGTAAGATTTATAGAGACTTTAAGGCTTAAAACAGAACAGAAGTCATCTTGAACTGAAGCAAAATTCCCAGGACACCAGAGTAAGCCATAGTTACAATGGAATTTCAACTAGCTCTCATTGTAATTTAAAAACATAAACAGAAGTGGATACTGTATATTCTATGGTAATAATTTACTTTTAGAGATATCTAGCACTAAACAATTGACCAGGAGCACTCTAATGTATCGATAATGAATTATATTTAAGCAGCACTTTGCATCTAAATGATGCCATTGTACTCTCTAGATTAAATACTTGGCTGTTGTAACTCCACCACAGTTGGATCACAGAGTGATTTTAGAGAACCCACACTTGTACACTTGAATGAAGGATGCAATGATATTTTTCTTTTTATGCACGTTGACATTCAGCCATTGATGAAAAGCTGTCTACTAGCTAACAACACTGCTTCGTGTGACTCCAGATAATACTGGTCTGAATGAAACCTGGAGGGAAATGAGACAGACGCAAATCATGAACTGAGAGGTTTGCATCTGTATAAAGCTGCTGGGGACCAATTAGTAGCACTATTATCAATTCACATGCTGGAATGCATAAGACAACTACTCACCTCTTGATTTTTCCCCTGTAAATCCGTCCAAGAACAGACATTTTTATATACAGACTTGTTGAGTCCTTTTGACACCTAATCACTACCAGTCCCATCACCAAACACTTCATGGTGGCAGTGGGATCCACCCCATGTAGGTTCTTTGCACATCGTAGTCCTTATATTCTTTTCACATGTGGCAGAAATCTTACAAGAAGTCAGATAAAAATAAAAATAAAAGTGACTCAGAGCCCTGTGATTAATCTTCAAGCAATTCATCTAGGATTGATCAGCTAGCTCAAGTCAAATATTAATTACTCACATCTGTTTCTGAGGTAGCTGGGCCTGCCAGAGCCCTCCAGCACTTCGATGCAGAAGGTAGCTTTCCCAGGTTCATGGGTGCTTGCCTCCAGTGTTTTGGCTGGGGTTTTGCCATCTCTCCTTTCTCTGACAGAATGCTGTGGTATTATAAATAGAAAACTCCATCTGCTGTACGGGAAACCGAATTGCAGCTAATGTCGATGTATTTCTCTTGCCCTTTCTCAGGGAGGGGATTGCCATTCAGGAAGTACAGATCCAGAAGTGCCCTGAAGTGCCATTTAGGGCTGTACAGATTCAGACAGGCTATTTGTGTGTCTTAGACTCCTTTCCACTAATATGTAGTAAAAACAGAAGAAAAATATTGGTCCTGTCATGGGCTCCACGAAGGTGGAGTTGCTTCCACACAGGTGACCCACTGGGATCGCCCCAGGGCTGTGTGGCCAAGCAGGTCTGTGGAGGGACTTGCACCGATTTAGGAAGCTCTGGATCGGGTCTGAGTGCTCTGCTCCACTTTTCCAGTGACCCCAGTTTTCCACAGTGCTTTGCACAGCTCCAGTGCTCTGCACAGCTCCAGTGCTCCCACAGATCCACCTGTGGGCTCACAGCCTGCAGCAGGCTCCTGCAGAGCCTCAAGCAGAGGTGGGGCCATCCCTGTAGGAAGACACAGAGCTCCTGAACAGTAGCTGAAGAAGACAAACAGACCACTGAAGAAAATCACCAGGGTGTTAAAGAGATGGCACTACGAAAGCTTAGCGATTTGCACTTCAGATAGCCAGTTCCCTGGTGCAACACAGTCCTTATCCCATGACAGCATCTCATAGCAACTCCTCATTAATTTGTCTAAATATTTTTCCTATAATGGACTCCCAGCCTCTCCGACTCCTCTCACTTGTATACACCTACCCAGACCCTTTCCTGCAGCGGCAGGCATGATGGTGCTGTGAGCTGGCAAGGCTGGTGGCAAGGAGCAAGGTGGCTGTGCCCACACAACAGAGTGGGACATCCTGTCCCCTGCCCCAGGCAGCCAGGGGTGCCTGGCACAGGGGGCCAAGGAACCAGAAGGAGGTGATACATTAGGAGTACCTGAGATGCCAACAGCAAGCTGGGCCATCAGGAACAAAATCCTCATGTTGCAGGCATCATATTCCCTCAATAAATCTGTTAATAAAAAAGAACCAACACTAAAAGGTTTGGTATTAAAATACAGAACGACAGAAAGATGCCACAGTAGCAATTCCAGATGAAACTAAAGAAATCAGTAACTCTAGCTGAGATCAACTGGGAAAGAGATCTTAGCACATAATGAAGAAGGAACATAAAGCTCACATCTTATTCTTTTGCTCTGGGGTTTCAGAAACCTACCTGACATGTGGAACATGCAAAATTTAAGAGATTTCAGAAACAGTAAAATGCAATCAATGAATTTTATCCAGTTGTCAAAATGTCAGAGTTGTTTTTTAATGAATTCCTGCCACTTTAGCATTTGCCTTGACCTTCCAGTGGCTTAATATCTACTCCTGATAGTTCTCTTCTGGTACACGCCAAGGAGGGGATGGGAATAGCTGTACTTGTACTGCGTTGGGAATGTTGTGATCCCAAGTTAAAAAGCAATCATTATTGCACTGAGTTCATATCAGCTGTTCTCCTATTTTACATATGTCTGAATGCTCTCATTTGATGTCAGTGTACTCAGCCTGTAATCTGATCAAACTCACGGTAAAGGGTCACAGTGTGACACCTTCAGAGCCATCATGGCAACCCACCGGGACACTGTGTACTCACTACTTTCAAAAGCCTACCTCAATATCCAGCTACAGGACTGTGAGACACACTCCTCAAGCACTTTTTATTGATCTGGGGCAGCAGTTTGCTCAAATGCCACTCAAGATATATGGCTTTTTGTTGGTCACTGTTCCAGAATTCATTGTCAGGAGACAGCAGATGAGAATTCAGAGTTTCCAGAGATTTATAAAGCAACCTTGAAAAAAAAGCCCACAGAACTAACTAATAAAAGCATTTAAAATAGATTCCAGGAAAAAAATACTGCCCTGCTACAAGAATAGCATCTCCAAACTATTTTTATACACAGGATCCATTCTTGCCAACTAGACTGTGTTAGATAATCTGGAGAAGAAAATTGTTTTGTGATCATTTAAGATTAATATCTTATACAGAGCTATGCTCTTGTGTCTGCTCTTATGTCAAGCTGTCAGATAAAGTGCTAAAGTAGAAATAAAACAAATACCAGATTTCCTTTTTTGTCTGGCTTTAAGAAAAGTATACTGAGTGCCCCAAATAAATTCTTGTTATGTTACTTTTCTTAAAATAAGATTAGTGAGAAAATAGTTTAGCACATAAAAAATTCCTCTGCCATCTTAAATTAGTTGGCAGGCCCTGACAGAGAGACTGGAGACATTCCTTTTATCTGATGGAAAAAATCTTTCTTCCTGGACTGAGGTATGGCAGCTTTATTCATTAGTACTTTTTCTTTTTCTGTAGAAAAATGCTGGTGGGTGAAGGAAGTAGACTATCACTGGTGGGACATTATTAACCTAGACTTTGGGAAGCTGCAGTTTGCTGCTCCCTGTAGGCTGGGAAAATCACTGAAATCCACACTTGCACTGAAATAAATTCCCTGAAGGAGCTGGGACATTATCTCTCCATGCCACTGTTCACAATATGGAAAATAAGGGTCAAGTATTTTGTCACTTTAAAGGAGACATGAAACAATGACAGTGCTTGACTTATAGGTAGTCTGGATCCATTAGCAAATTATAAAAAAGGATTTGTCTCTGAATTTCCTCTCTTCAGTCAAACAAAAGTGTCACCTGTAATAAGTAGAACATTTACCAGCTTGTACTGAAAAATATTTTAGCATATACACAGTGAGACATTGTTGCTGTCCGGTGCAGCTTCTGAAAACAGCCTTGGCCCACGGAAGAACCAGGGACACGATATTTCATAGGTCTTCATTCAGTCCTTATTTCTCCTCCAGCCTGCATGGCCGGCCACCAGTACAGACTGACCTCCTCCCGGGGAAACCCTTGCTGTTCCCTGGCCCGGGCCACACAAAATATCCAATCACAAACAGAGCCCAAGAACTTGTGACCTGAGAGCAGGGGTCCGAGGAACCTCGTGCCCCGCCATGCGTCCCCCCAGGCTCCCCTCCCCCAGGGGGAGTGGGGGTGCGAGCCCCAACAAGACATAAGGAGGAAGAAACCTGTGCTTGGACGTTTAACTTCTCTAGGATGAAAGGACATTGGTGCCTTTGTGATCTACGGGATTCGGAGTCACAGACCACCTTCCTGTTTGGGGTTTGTACTGTCATTAGTGCAAAAAGTGTCCTGATCAGCAACAGGTGCTCATAGGCTTCGCAGTGCCGAGAACAACACTGACAAAGAACAGGCTCACAGACAGTTTGAACAACTGCTTATCTTCTGCGGGTTCAGAGAGATCAGAGATTTAGGGATGTGCACATAATATATTGCAGGTTTTAGATTTCTTTTCAAATTTCCAGGCTAGGGGATGTCAGTCCCTGAGCCTTCAAAGGTATGATCGAAATAAGCAAACACAGAGCAGGGGAATGCAGCACATTTGTCAAGTGGGGTATCATGATGTCTCCAGGAAGACACTTCTGTCAGTTGTGTCTGCTTCCTGAACACTGGCAGCATAGTTTAATTAGAAATATCACCAGCTGTAGGAGAAAAAAAATACTTAAAATCGGGACCAAAAATTCTTAACTGATATTTTGGAAATTAATGCCATCTACAAGCCAAGCAACACAGATTTGTCCATTGCTCAGCAAGGCTGATTCACAGGTCAAGGCATCAAAAATTATGTAAGATTGTAGCAAATGCCACTTCTGACTACTATGTTGAGAAACTGGAGAAAGAGTTTTCTTTGGCAAGGCAAATCAATGCCTACTTTCAGCTACAGCCTGCATTAGTGCTCGATGATAGACGTTAGCATCTTCTTATTTTGGTTTTTGCGCTAGCAAGGAGTGATACCCACACTGCGCAGTTCTCACTACCAACACCTTCCCACCAAGAGCAAGACCGTGGCAGATTCTCCAAACAGTTATTCCTTGCACCACTTTCATATCTTTTTCAACAGCTTTTGATCAAAACAGCCTGGAAATTCTGGACACAGTGCAAGCTGTCAACGCACACATACCTCGAACAGTAACCATGGCATTGCTCTGCCACCTCTGTGCTGTTAAGCATCCAGCCTGGGGAAAACACGTGTGAAATCTCCAGATATACAACATAGCGCTCTGATGAGCTTCATGACAAAAAACTGCCAAATTAATGCCCTGATAATGATTTAATCTGGCATTGACACATTGAACTGAAATTGCATATCTTATGATGAAAACTAGATCTACACTAATGTCTCAAATGTCTTGTTTAGGAAAACCTTCCAAAATTTTTCAGATGATAGTTTGAAAATCTCCTCTTTTTTTCCATGTGAGGAGATGATGAAAGAGGCTCCTCAGCTGAGCTCGGCTGATCAATGTGTATTGATTAGAAACATCTGATTGGAGTGAATGAAGGTGAGGAAGCCAGACTATTTTTAGTAGTGACCACTGATGGGATAAGAGGTAACACACAAATTAGAACACATGATATTCCAACTGCACACAAGAAAACAATTTTTTACCATAAGGGTTGTCAAAATCTGTTGTAGGTTACCCAAGGAAGTTTTTGAGCCTCCATCCTTGGAGGTATTCAAAACGTGATTGGACATGGTCCTGGGCAGCGTGCTGTTAGGTGACCCTGCTTGAACTGGGGAGTTGAACTAGAGGGCTGGTATCAACGCAGGCTGAGGATGAACAGGTCGAGAGCAGCTCTGCTGAGAAGGACTTGGGGGTGCTGGTGGGTGAGAGGCTGGACATGACCCAGCCGTGTGCACTCACAGCCCAGAAAGCCAAAAATGTCCTGGGCTGCATCCAAAGCAGCGTGGGCAGCAGGGCAAGAGAGGGGATTCTGCCCCTCTGCTCTGCTCTGGTGAGACCCCACCTGCAGTGCTGCATTCAGCTCTGGAGTCCCAGCACAGGAAGGACATTCACCTGTTGGAGCAAGTCTAGAGGAGGCCACCAAGATGATTAGAGGGATAGAGGACCTCTTCCATGAGGAAAGGCTGAGACAGCCAGAATTTTTCAGCCTGGAAAACAGAAGGGTTGGGAGTGACCTATTTGTAACCTTTCAGTACCTGAAGGGAGCCTTGCAGAAAGATGGAGAAGGACTTTTTACAAGGGCGTGTAATGATAGGACAAGGGCTTTGGTTTTAAACTGAAAGAAAATAGGCTTATATTACACACTAGGTAAAAATTCTTTATTCAGAGGGTGGTGAAGTACTGGAACAGTTTTCCCAAAGAAATGGTGGATGCCCCATCCCTGAAAGTATTCAAGGCCAGGCTGGATGGTGCTTTGAGCAACCTGGTCTAGTTTAAGGTATCCCTGCCCATGGCAGGGGGGTTGGAAGTGCATCACCTTGAAGGTTCCTTCCAAACCAAGCCATTCTATGGTTCTATGATGACCTTCAAAAGTCCCTTCTGACCCTAATCATTTTGTGGTTCTTTGGTTCTGTTTTATTCATAAAGCATTGCATCTCAGATGTGATGTGCACCATAAAGGTTTCTGAGACAATGGATGATCCCAAACTGCTCTAGTAGGATTCATCACAACCAAAACCTATGTATTCCAAAATATTTTATGGCAACCACAGCCAGTCATGTAGCAAGCTTCTGAAACTTAAAAAAATACAGTGCCATTCTGGACATGAAGTACAGATGGTGAGTTATGGAAATTGGTATTTCTTATAGGTGTTGATGGAAGTATTTTAAATTTATTCTAGGGTTATAGCAGTTGGTCTTGGAAATCTAATTCTCTCTGGACTCTTCCATTTAGCATACCAGGAAATTACTCTGCTTCTCAGGCCCAGAAAGAGCTGTGGTTGCCCATTAGAAATCAGATGGTTTTCTGCAAGAGGATGCAACAGACTACTGAACAGTCAGGGACATGATTAGGCTGCAGGTATTCTGATGGATCCCGCTTCATATGTGATTCATGCTAAAAACTAAAAATTGAGACCAAGAGAAAGAAAAAATGGATTTTCCTGACACCTTTTCATCCTTCATTGCTGAAATTAACTCCATGTTTTTGGTCAAAGTTAGTAAAGAAGGCTGAAAAACAGTGAGGAAACTAAGCAATATATCTAAGGACTTGGGGCTCTGTTGCTGCAAATACTTCAACTGGTAATTAGTTTTCTTCTAATAGTTTCATTACCACTGGTTGTACTAATTATTTGCATGACTGGAAACATAAGTCAAGTTCCAGTCTATTAGTAAGGTGACCCTGAAGGCACAGACTCACCAAATAGGGATGGGGACCAAAATGGAATTTGGTTAACGTGATTTGAATCTTCATTATATAATTCAATAAAATGAATCATGAATATATCTTCATTATGTAGTTCACATTAAAATGTGAGACTACAGCTAATAAATGTAGTTAGCTTGAAAATTTATGTCTGACCAAGCCTGATTATAGTGTAAGGCTAAGTTCACATCTTCTTAATGTTCTCTCCATCACATCTCAAATCCACAGGTATCCCTTTCTACTTTTTAAAAAACCAACATGTCATAGTCTTGGTTACCTTCATAATAACATGTAGAGTTACAACCACCAATTCTTTGACCCAGAACTGCAGCTTGGGAACAGAATATACACATTTGATGGGGAAAATGAGATGGAAACAGGCTAAATTAAAAAAAAATCCACAAACAGTACTTTTTCACTTTTGCTGTCTCAGTTGTGTCATCTACATAAAAGATTTGCAAATGGTAAGAGAAATGTGGCATCTGGCTGTGAGCTAAACAGTGTTTTTAGTAGATCTTAGAAACATGTCTGTTACAAAGCAAGACACTCAGCTCTCTTATCTTACACCGAAAATTAGCCTCAGTAGTGACAAACTGCTTCCAAATGAATAAGCTTTCAATAGGAAATGATCAAATTTCAGTGAAAATCTGATCGTGGAAAAATTGCTCATGGAAAGAAATGGCTCAAGACCTGATGCATCCCTTAAAAAGAAGGGCTCCTTGGAACTATCTCATTTAATACAGATGTTGCAAACAATAAAAACTCTGAATGTTACTCATACTAAGCAGTTTTGATTACTTGCAGTTTTCGTCTGATTAAAATGTATTAAAATGGAATTTAAATTTACCTAGAGTTAGAACTCTATTCCATGGTAGTTGTTTTTTGCTGTTTTTTTTTTTAATATTGCAATCTGATTTTGCACTTCAAATTTATATTTAAATTTATGCTAGACAATAAATGACAGGCCTAGGAAAAACTGAAATCTAATAATTTTTTAGGTTTTTTTTGCATGTAACACCTGTCTTTTTAATATTTTCACCACTGTGGAATATATTTCTTCTCCTGTCTTAATCATAGGTAGTACTGGTGGGACCTTTTCTGTGCAGGCAAGCAGTGGAGGTTTCATCATTTTGCAATGTATAGCAGCTACCATTGCTTTTAATGGGTGAGAGTTAGGGTTAAGCACTTTTGCAGCCCCGGTCACTTCCTTTAGTCGCCTAATTGCCAAAATAACCCTTTGTAAAGGCCTGCACTGCTCAGACTGAGTGGAAGAGGAAATATTGATGAAATGTTAGGAGTATTGATGAGATGCATGAAGGGAATTGAAATGGAAATGCCTTCTAATTAAATACCTGGTTTAGGATTTGAAAATGTACATTGTCCTAGATAGGCCATTGATCTGGGACCATTGCTCCTGCAGAGCACTGTATGCTGTAGGACTAGTTCTTGGGACAGGAAAAAAGTCGTTTATTCATTAAGGATTTCAAATTGCTAGGCTATAGGGAATCCATTCCTCATTCTCCTCCCTCCTTCTTCAGGGCCCAGCTTCCCCCCTTCTCACATACCTACCCCCATCTAAAAGCTTCACACATTAACAAATGAGATTAATAGGTCAAATCCCCTGAACATTTTCAAAAACCATAGGAAAAAATTCCAGATATATTTCATGCTCTGTCTGAAAGGGATGAGGTTATCCTTGCTGACCTCTTTCCCTTCTCACCTATAGAAGACACTATCTTTCATTATAAAAAATCCTGATGCTCTTGGCCATGGCTGCCAGACTCTGGGCTTGGCATCTGCCTTTTAGACAGGGTGGAGGAGGGCATGTCAGATGGGAAGGAAAACAGAGAAAATTTCCCTGGGAAAATTGCCTTGCTTCTGCTGAACTGATCCACAAACTGACACAATTCTATAGGATATTTTGATTTCTTCCATACTGACATTTCTTGACAGAAATAAAAGCTAAAAATAAAAGAAAAAGAAGAAACAAGAAATGTCTTCTCTGAAAACTTCCACATGATTGTATTCCAGATCTCATGCAGTAGCATGTTTCTTTTTAAATCCAAAGAGTTAAAGGGAAGAGATCTAAAGAGCACAGTGATCAATAGTTTATGTTTGGCTGATGTTAAAAAGGGTTCCGGAGATCTCTTGACAGTTTTGCTCAAAGCACACAGCGAATTGCTGTAAATACCTTCACTGACATAGGGCAGCGTTGTTCCACTGCGGGAACTCAAAGCAAGCCCTCTGTCCTTAGCAGGCTCACCCTTCAACCACAGGCACCAGGGCCATTGCCACACACCCACGGCTCTGTGTGGCCTCTTTCTGCAGGAGGACAAGCGCTCACCTCCAAGCACAGGTTACCTACACATGCCATTTATCTGGAGCTGAGCAGAGGAAGAAAGGTTTTATCCAGGATCTGCCGTGTTCACTAAATAATTCAACAAACTAGTTTTCCTTTAGATCGCTGCCTGAAGGTACATGTACTCTGAGTCTGAGCACAGCACTGTTTATGTGGTTCATTAAGTTCCTACTGCTCAGCTGAACTTGTCACAGGGTTTTGGGGTTTTTTGATTTGTTGCTTTTCTGTTTGTTTTATTTTGTTGGTTTGGGGGTGTTTTTTTTTGCTTTTGTTTTGTATTTTGTTTTATTTGTGGGGCTTTTTGAGCTTAAGCGGCATGATGAATCATTTTTACCCCAATTAATATAAAGAAAGTCTCAAATGTTTAAATACAGGCCTGCCCAATCAAGACTCCTTTGAGTAAATAAGCTGTTATTTGATTTCCTGGTGGGGTTAGTTCTTGTTAAATACATTTTTAATGTACTTCTGGTATCTAATGAATTATGTAGCATGGCCCTTTTTCTTCTGTCAAATGAAGTTTGGAAGAAATCAGGTCAAGTCCAATGGCCAAAAAATTATATAGTATTCTGAAATAACCCCTAGTCAGAGTGAAAGAACCATTGTGGTAGAAATTAAATCCTGATGAAAAAAAGGCAAATATTACAAACACAAGCTAGGTTGTGAGAGTTGTTTTTTCTCTCTCACATTAGGGTGGTTTTTCAGCCTTGCAAAGTCCTGTCCCGGAGCCAGAAAAGACGAGAGAGGCCTGCAGGTTCCGTGTCAAGGTTGTTTATTTTTTCTTATCTCTCAGTTAGCCCTCAGCTTCAGCTGTGGTCTGAGTGCCAGCTGAAACCCTGCAGGAACTGCCCACATCGGGCAGTTCTGCCCTTTTTGTACCTGTCTTACAATCCAATAACTGCCCAAAACTTTTTTATATTTACTGTAATATACCAATGAATTTTTACTAATTCTAACCTCTCATTTTCTACTCTTACCAATCCAAAAGTGCCACCATCACCAAGAAACATGGAGGAGAGAGAAGAAGAAGGAAAAAGAGTGACCCCACCCAAAATCCTCCATTTTGGCTTCTCAGTCCTCATTTAAAAAATCTAAATTCTACATTTTCACCCTGTGATAAATTAAGCTACTAATATGTTTTAAACTGAGGTTTTTTGTGGTTCTTCTTGTAACGTTGGTAATCTTTCTCATGGACTAAAATCAAAAGCTGTATTATTTTGGGCTTTCTGCCAGGGTCTTCTGAGACCCCCTAGCTGAGGTCTCCAACACCCCAGGGCAGCCAGAAGCATGTCCTGGACTCCAACACTAGGTCTCCCTATTTTTGTGGCCACCCCTCCCCCCAAAATTTCTTCCAATAGGGCAGAGGCCAAGTACAGTTTTTACAGGTCTTAAAGGAAGCTAGTGAAAGCCAGGTTTGAAACTATCAAAAGAAGGTTATTCGTCCCTCAGTGTGTAGCAGGCCTGTGGCACTTCAAAAGGGGAGAAGTTTCTGTGGATATAAGTAGAGCCTGGACACAACTTTGAAGAGAGAATCATTGCCAGTTGTTAAATAGAACAGTCCTGGAATGCCCAGGAAATTCCCTGAGCTCAAAAAGCTCTGATGCTGGAAGATTAGTAGGTAAAAAGTTATATGAGCTTGTCCTGTTCCACCTCCTTTCTGGGCACCCATTGTCATCACTGCTATGATTACTGTCTTCCCATCACTATTAAAGGGTAAAATCCTAGAACAAAAGAAAAATTGCAGAAGTTACTTTAGTTGTTTGGTCATATGTTTTTTGTGATTTAACCCCAGCCAGCAACTAAGTACCATGCAGCTGCTCCCCCACTCCCTCCCACCCCCAACTCCAGTGGGGTGGAGAATCAGAAAGAAAAGATAAACCTCGTGGGCTGAGATAAGAACAACTTAATAATTGAAATAAAATGCAATAATAATAACTATGCTCATTACAATAATGATAATGGTATGATACAGTAATAGTAATGATAAGGAGAAGGTGAGAATAACAGAACCCAAGAGAAGCAAGGGGTGCTCACCATCCACTGATCAGTGCCCAGACCATCTCTTAGCAGTGATCATCCACCTTCCAGGTAACTCTCCCAGCTTATGCATTGAGCATGATGTTCTGTGCGAGGGGATACACATTTGGCCAGATCAGGTTAGCTCTCCTGGCCATGCTCCCTCCTGGATTCTTGCGCAGCTCCTCACCAACAAATCACAAGGCACCAAAAATTCCTTGTCTTAGGGTAACCACCACTTAGCAACACCCAAAACATCAGGGTGTTATCAACATTATTCTCATACTAAACCCAAAAAACACAGCACTGTGTCAGCTGCTAAGAAGAAAATGAACTCTGTTCCAGGCAAAACCAAGGCATATGTACAAATTCAAAACCAACTCTTCTTTATAAGAAAGGACTGGCCATTATTTCTATGGAATAGCACTGCTAATGCAGCAAGGGTATATGTTTTTCAACACGAGATGTGGGGATGACTCCTAAGACCTCCCTCCCCTTAGGTTTGCTTCTGTGATCTTCACACACTGATTCACTCCAGGATGAGTGATGGAATCTCTGGCTAGGACTGAAATTAAACGTGTATTCAGTAAAGCCGTTCTACTTATGTCAAATTTTCTGAGGTTTCTCAGCTCTTTTTTGTTCTTTTTTTTTTTTTTCCTAGTCTACAACATTTTGGTTATTATCATCGAAAACTGAGCAGGTACGTAATTTCTAATTAAACTTTGACCACTACCTCATTTGTTCAACTTCTTAAAAAAATTGCTCATTTGTAATTTTCCTGACAAGAATCATATTAACAGTTTTGAATTGCCTTGAGCTAATACCATTCTCAAAGTCCTGTACACCTACGTGGTCTATTTTGACTGGGATAACTGGCCTTTCCAGATCAGACTTGGAAGATTATTTGTCATGTGGGTTTTACACTTAATTAAATATCACATACATTACTTTTTGACTGGAACAATTCAAACTCAAATATTCCCTAGGGGATTCTAGAGCAGAAAATCATTCTTCTAACTCCTGTTTCCAATGTGTTGATTTATTTTCCAAAATTTCAGTTCTTGAGGTAGCCAATGTCACATACACCTTGAAGGAAGAAAAAAAGTTCTCTCAAACACAGGGTTTTACTTTTTTCACCCCCACAAATACTATTGTTTTTCAATCTTATTTTTCTTTTTCCTGAAAAGCTGTCATCAGTCACTGCTGAGAGAGGCTTTAGTTGATCAGAACCTACTTTGACACAATGTCTGAAATTTACAATCTGAAATATACAATCTCCTGCAGTCACTCTGCTCTTCTTGTATCCATTCAAATTCCCTCTGTGTGACTCAGAACTGGAACATGAATTTGGCTCATCCACCTCTCACAAAAGTAGCTTTGTCAGCAGTTTAGACCATCTGAAATAGGTTTCTCTTTAATTTCTTTTGGAGCCCTTCCCCTGGATACACTTAATTAAATATTAATTGTCCCCATTGGAAACAAAAGTGGAGAGACGGTGACTTCTGCTGGGTGGAAAAGGCAAAACCATGTTCCAGTCCCTGCTCTGAAGAGTATATAATTACACATGCAAAACAGAGCAGAGAGGGTTTTTCAGAGGCACACCCATAGGAGCAATAATTTATCTTTTCACCAGTTTGTCTCTCACTGGAAATGTTTTCAATACTGGAAGAAGGAAGGTAGAGATGCAGCATTAATAGCATGCCTCCCTGGGATTTTTCTGCAGAACTAAGCATATCCTGAGATTGTTTATCTTGAGACAGCCTTGTATGCAAGATGTGGGGACAGAGGTGTGTGCTAAACCACAAGCTAGCGAAACCAGAGTAGTTTTTAGCATGTACACAATTTGCGAGCAGTCCATTCAAGGTCCAAGGCACATACGACTTTATCACCCTGTTTGAGTAACAGCCCTTCACCACCACTGAGTAAAGGACACTTGCTGCAGGCACATTGTGAGCGTGGAAATCGGACAGGGAATTTCATGTGTGACAAATGAGATGGGGTTTCCTCACCGGCACTGCAGGCAAAGCCAGGGATGTCTTTATCACATCTGATCTTAGTCTCTCAGAAGAGGCAATGAGAATTGCAAGGCATCTGCACAACAGATGTGAAATGCAATCCACCCTTGTCTACTGCATTTGTACCATGACATTGTGAGCAGAGCTCAGGGACATGTGTCGTGATTGTAAATGACTACACGAAGTGAAGGATAACTGGGACTCCGGAATCCACCTCCAGATGGGCAAGGAGACGTACAGGATCAGAATATCAGGCAAACAAGAGGAGGCAGGAGCAAGCCTGATAATTAATATATGAGAAGGGAAAAATTGTGACTGTAATAAGAAGTAAATGGAGCGTCTTTGGACAAACCTTGCTAAAGCAATCATTGTCCATGCTGTTTGTACTCTTGTTTGTTTCTTGGCTTCTTGCTTCCCCTGGTGGCATAGGTGCAAAACTCTTGTGACCAGAGATTGTTTTTGGATGCTTGGAAATTTATGCAGTGATATGGCTGGGAGGAAGAACTGTTGCCTCTCACTTGGGGCTGGCTGGGAGCGATGACAAATTCAGTAATGCAGCATGGGAAATTGTAATTCCCTAGCAAGCTGAACTGAACAGCGTGTAGAAATTAGAACCTGAAATAGGGCATTTCTAGCTCAGGGTTGGAAATCCCAGTCCTTTGTTTCTTTTTAGGTAGGCACACAAGCCCCAGTAAGAGAACAATACCTCATCTTTCTGTCTGCTATCTAACCATGTATAGAAAGCTCTGCTTCAAAGAGATAACAATGGAAACGAGATAAATGATTGATAACAGAAAATGCACCAATGAACTCCAGCTGACTCAAATTTTCCATAGAGCACTTTTCCCACTGGAAAGTATATGGAAAGACTGATTTCAGAAAGTTTTATTTTGAGTTTATCAGATTGGCTTGGACTCCCTAGAACAGAAATACAACTTCAAAACAAGTTAAAATGTGCCAGTTTGTCATTTTGCATTTTTCCCACTTTTTTTCTTTCCGAAATACTTTGTTTAAATTTTTTTTTCTTAGACATCAAGATAATTTCAGGGAACACAAGACCCTTTTATCATTGTCCTCCTGGAATTACCTGAAAATCCTTTTTCAGGCAGAAACTGAATTTTGTTTT
Source organism: Platysteira castanea (assembly GCA_013397175.1). NCBI lineage: Eukaryota > Metazoa > Chordata > Aves > Passeriformes > Platysteira > Platysteira castanea. The sequence continues at coordinate 218,139 of VYXC01001766.1, read as the reverse complement.
GTCTTTGTCCAGAACACTTAGAAAGCTGTGGTTTCTTTTTTCCTCCTTTTTTTTTTTTTAATAAATTAATCCATAAAACTGAAAATTCAGTTGCTTTTAGAGCTACAAACCAAGATGACCATGCTTCTACACCCCACAAACCACCAGCAACAGCCCAGCAGTGTTGATTGCTTAGCAGGTATCACAGAAGAAATAGCTTTAAAGAAATCTTAGAAGGAAAGTGATATAGTGACTACTGGGATTTTGGCATGGGAAACCATGAGAGAACTGGATGAGGGTTTAAGGGCCGGCAGGATCATCAGGAAAACAGAGAAAAGGGGGAAGTTACAGGATACAAATGGATTATTGGACGCTTTCTCTATGCAGTATCTCTGCTCTCCGTTCCTTAGTAGCCTTTTTGTGTTGTCACTGATACCTGTCCTTCTGAGGAAGACAAGGCCTTGAAAGGACTTGAAATTAGTAAGTCCATAGACACTTTATAAGAAGATGAAATACACCTTTTTTTATCTCATAACAATTTGATTTAGGTATTGAGCATTGCAACTGTTCAAGCTACTTTGCCCTGTCTTCCATCCTATCTTCCTGTGAGGGGCTTCTGGGGAGGGTCTTTCACAAAATTCTGGAAAGCAAACTAGCAACATAATGAGTTGTAATGTCATGTTTTATACTTCCATATGCCAACAGATTCAGCTGAATTCTCACACAGACGATATTTGGGGATAAAGGCCAGAAGTTATCTATGACATTGCCTGTCATGAAAGTTTTAGAAATGTAGGGGGAAATTTCCTATTTTTTATTATACACACTGCACTTTTCTACAAGCTACTCAAAACCATTCAAATTGTCTCATTTTTCATTTAAACGTCACATCTCTTCATACTGCTGATGTTATGTGTAATATTAGATCAGGTTTTACTCACATAGATTAAGAGTAGATAGGAAAAACTATCAGAGAGTAGATAGAAGATTATCTGCATTCGTTGTGCTTATATCAGTAAAAGGAGTTTGCATTTATCACCACAGCCAAAGGATAAAGATCAAATGTATCTATTGATCCCAGTAAGTTATTGATCAGCAGATTTAATTCAACATGTTAAGAAAAAAAGTTGTACAGGAAAGGCAGATATTATCTTGTCTACTACAATATATGTTTTAGGAGGTGAAAAGATGAAGAATTCACCTCCCTCCACCCAAAACACCCAAAAAGCCCTCCAACAAGCCATTAGAGGAAAACATTTTCAAATTTTAGGTAATTTAGGTAATTTTCAGGTAATTTTTTAGGTAACATTTTCAACTTTTAGACTTTTATTCACCAAGCAAAGTTCCTTATATTATTACCATTCCATAAGCTACTTTTTCTGACTTTCTGCCTCTAGCAGGTACCAATACAGAACTCTTCCAGGAAAAAAATACACAAAAAACTTGTACAGCTATTTTCCCATGCTGTGCTGTGAAAGTTGTAGAAATCCTTCCTGACACAGGTTTTTCCACTTACATCCAAAAACATACAGCATATTTTCACTTGATAATCTACAGGAGATTATAATGGACAGAAAACCACGTGAGAATGAATACAGCGGATGGCAACTCTGCTTCAAAGTCAAGAAAGACTGATTAAAATTCCCTGTGCAGCTTTCATGAAGCCTCTTTCTGTGCACTTTTTACGACATTGTCTCTCATTACATGCTCACATACAGCTCTTTTCACAGGGCACGAGTGCACTCTGTGCCTCGGATGAGCAATGATTACTGGCAGAGGAATTACTTCATGCTTTCTGCATTGCTCAGCATGCATAGCACATTTACTGCATCACACCAAGGCAGAAAGCATCTCTTCACTGCTCATTTTGGTCTGTTCTCTGCATCAGATTTCTTATCTCATCCATTCCTGGCCCCACTTTTAGTCTTCCCATCTTAGTCTCAATTTTCTCAGTCAGGCTCAGCCTTATCTGGTCTCCAACTCCTGTGAGCCCATTCCAGGTTGATTGACATTGCAGTGACTTCAAGCAGATGGAGCCTTTGTTAAGGCAGCAGAGATAGCTTTCACCTAATTAACATAGGAAGCATTAAGAGTGTAACCTGGACTGAAACCTGCTAAAGCCCTGAGCAAACTCTTGGTAGCCCCACAGGGCTGAGCCCCAGGTCACCAGTGTTCAATGCTGATACAGCAGCACAGTGCCCATGGGCTGCCTCTCCATTTCCACTGCCAACTGTTTTCAGCCTCCCTCTTCACATCTGTCTTCTCTTTCAATAATCAAACCAGTTTTGGACTACTCTGCATACAAACAGGGATGGATGTCATGGTGGGGTCCTGAGACATTTTTTTCTAGACAGCAGCAGAAATGGCAGTAATGTTGCTGTTAATCTCTGTGTCTCCAAAACAGCTCTGATATCCCTTTACAGCCAGGCTTCCACTTTGCCTCAGGAGCAGAAACGTTGACCTGTTTAGTCTGGGTAATATTCACACATGCTGGGTCTCAGACGCTGGCTCAAAGGCAAAAGCAAAGCTGTTGTGTCACCTTGCCTTGACATTCTGTAGGACATCAATTCAGAAAGCAGATGCTTACAAAAGTCCATTCATCAGAGAAGAGCTCTAGCTCAGGCTGATTCCCAGCCTGCAGCTCTCAGCACTGCCCAGCTCACAAACTCACACAGAGGCTTTCTGCAAAAATGCAGCGCAAACAGGAAAGCTTGGGGCAAAAGAATACATGATAATCAACATCAATGCACTAAATGCTTATATTCAGGATGACATAAGCTTATTTTACGTTTGCTTACCCAGGACTTACTGTGTCAAAAGAAATACTGAAAGACGATTTTTTTTCAGCTTTTTCATAAATTTCAGTTTCCAGCTTTTATTACTTTGTAATTAGTCGTGCATGTTGCTTTCATAATAGCCATACCCATGGAGAAAACTCCCTAAATAATCCCTAATTTAGTCCCTCAAAGGGAACTTGGCAACCACCTCAGATGATTAAACGGTGATCAAGTAACTGCCTAAAACTGAGAAGCAAGATGCTGCTCAGCAGCCTCCCAAGTTTTCTCGTAAAGAGCTGAGACTTGTGTTGCCCCTGTTACCCAGGGAGGAAGTCAATCTGCTGGATGGTGTTGAAAATAAGACTCTTCCCTTGTCTTCCTATCTTGCAAAGGCAGTGTCTGTTTGGCTCCACGCTTTATTGCTTCCAGTCTCATCCTGTAAGGAGCCCTGAGGCCTTCTGCCTCTTCCCTGCCATGTGTTACTGCACAGCTGGGGCCAATGCAGTTCAAGGAGAAGGTGCTACCCTGGTGGGCTCCCTGAGCCTATTCTCACCTGAAGACTTGCTTGAAAACATTCCATCCATCTGTTTATCAGATTTGGGAGTCAATTAGCACTTTCATTTGCAGTATCTGCTTCAATTAAAACTTGGGTTTATTTGCTTATGATTTTCTCGTGGTCAGAAAAATTTTGGCACGTTTCAGCCAAGCTTCAGAGGAAATTTTTCAGAACCTTCTAGCCAGATAAACATACATATGACCAAACCTGCTAGTTTGGGTTCTTATTTTCAGGAGGAAACTGATAATGACTCTTGCATTCAGCAAGACATTCCATGAGTTGAGGTTATGAGGCTTTCCCATCAATTTTTATTCCCACTTTTTTTTTCTCCATCTCTAATTTGCAAGTTGATATTCTGTTAACTGTATTGAGATTGCTGATATTTACTCCAGTTTATGCTTGACCTGATGGAAGCAGCTGGGCCTCCTGTTTCTCCTCTGTCAAAACCACCAGGACTCCATCATGGACTGTCAGCATGAGTTCCAGCTGCATGGATACGGCACTAAGTGAAATCAGAAACTTCATCCACAAACCGTGACAGTGCAGCCTCTTCAAGCTGGTGGTGACCATGTCCTCCAAGAACAAACCAGTTCAGAAATATGTTAAAGACACAATCGTGCGAGACAAAGCAGCTCAAAGTCCATGATCCTCTTTAGGAAGCACGCTGGGAATCATTCAGGAGCTCTGTCAGGTTTCATACGAAGAACAAAGTGTCGGCCATGGTGGCAAGTGGAAGTCCTGGAAAAACACTTTCCTAGGGCTTTCAACTGCATTTGTTCCTAAGTGTTCCTAAGTTACTTTCTGTACAGGTATTTGAGCATATGAAATGTTTTGATCTGCCCATTACTCTCTTCAGTAGTTTCATGGTTGAAATGGAACAACGTGCACTAAAATTGCAAATAAAGGTTTCTCTACTAAAGAAAAAAACCAACACCTTTAAACTGAAAGAGTGAAGGTTTAGATTAGATTTTAGGATTAAATTCTTTACTGTGAGAGTGGTGATACAGTGGAACAGGTTGCCCAGAGAAGTTGTGCCCAGACCTGGAAGTGTTCAAGGCCAGGTTGGATGGGGCTCTGAGAAACTCTGGTCTAGTGGAAAGTGCCCCTGCCCATGGAAGGGGAAGTGGAACTGGATGATCTTGAAAGTCCATTCCATGATTCTGTTATTGATTCTATGATTTAAGAGTTATTTAATAACTGCATGCTGTGAGAGGTTACTTGTGATCTCAGGCACAAGGTCATACAGACAGAAGTATATGTTTATATACATACTTCTACATAGAAAGGGATTCTATTAACAGTTAAATGCTCAGATATCTGCTCATGAGTCTCCGAGTTCTATTTACTGACAATTCTTCTTTTAATTGCTAAACATGAGCTTGCTGTTTTCACACTATGAACTGCCTCTGCAGGGAGATAGAGGTTTCACATACAATATGACAGAAAATATAAACAGTGAATGAGGACAGCATGAGTTTACAACAATCTCAAACTCAGTTTCTTTAATTTCCTTTGCATGACCTTTATCTATGCAGGTTCTTCCTGTCTTCAAACAAGGAAAATATTGATCTGGGAAAGAATAAAAGAAGTATTCACATTCCAAAGGCCATAGATACAAAGGCTTCACATATGCTCTTTAAACAGACATCAAGCACCTAAAAAAAAGAAAAAAAAGTTTGCTACACCATTTTGACTGAGTGTTCTGCTTTTAATCTGGACAGACTTTGTGAGGAAAATCCTTGTGGCCTTGGTTTCTCTGCTGAACTCAGAAACAAAGATATCATACTGAAGCCAGTTATAAGGGTGACATTTTCCACAGCTACCAAACATGCCAGGCCACTAGACACAAGTCAGAAACATCTGCTAGATAGCATGTAAGTGAACATAATTGACAGGAAAATATTCTCAGGTATGTGTGCTAGCTCTCTCAAGAAATCTCATTCTCTTATTTTCATCTGGGATGTGAATGATGCTTGCTTGCTGCCGTGCTGCCTCTGCCTGGGGCTGTGGGGGCAGCCAGCAGGCACAGCTGGTGGGCAGGGGGAGCAGGGCAGCTGCGAGAAAGGCAGCAAGAGGGAGGCCGGGGTCAGGGCCATGGCCAGGGGCTGGCACTTCAGCAGTGACTTCTATAGGCTTCATGGGAGAAAGGACTTCCAGGGTTTCCAGTCATGTTAGCCCGAATAAGCCTGAGTTTAGTTTAGTTTTTCTTTAGGGGTTAGATGTGTACAAAAGAGAAAGCAAAACTGAAGGGAATGGACCCCATCTGCAAACATCTACTGAGGAAGGGAAAATTTATTTTTATATCTTTACACTTAGAATGCTTCATCAAGCCGATGGGAGGACGTTTGCTCCAGTTTAGACTCTGTGTCCTAAAATTCAGCCTGTAGAGACTAAGAACCCTTTGGCTAGCTCCTCTATAAAAGAGATGGTGCAGCTTTACCTCAAAGTTCTGGCTGATGCAGGAATCGTCACAGTTTAAATACTTTGTGCTTAATATTGTGAAGGAAAGATACTGAGGCAGTGGGTGGGTACATTTTTCCTTAGTGATACTGGTATAATGTGATCAGAGTACTTTTCAACTGACATTAGTAAGAGCTAGCTTGTCCTCTGTTGCCTGTCTGCTCAATAGAGAAAAACAATTTGCTTGAGAGAACAATTCACTTTATTTTATGAGCAGATAAGTGTAATCCAGTGGTTTTACTCTGCTTCCACTGACTATGATAGAGCCTAATTATTGGGATTTACAAAGGTAAGTGAGATGAATCCCACACAAGCTGTCTCAACTTGAAAAATATACATGGGTTTTGTACAGCTCCTCAAAATCTACGATGCATCAGGAGGTGCTTGAAATGAGGCTGCAGGGTGAATATAGGCATGTTTCTGCATTTTTTTTTAAATCCACAGCCACACTTCCTAGAAAACTGAGTACAGGATTCTTGCCTGTTATAAAATATATATGCCTAATTTCCCTGGTAATATATGGAGCTCTCAGTCCTGTCTCTTGCTATGCCCAAAATGCTTAGCATTAGGATAAAGAAAATAAGTGCCATTTGTGTCTGAAATAGTCGTCCATTCCCAAAGCAGTGATGGCCTGTGGATTAATGCTGGGCAATTTGGGAGATGTGTGAAAAGTACCAAAGTAAAGCACTCCTTACAGCTGCAATCAGTCTTGATGCTTTCAAGCAGCATAACCCAGTAGCAACTTTCAGTCCCGTTCTTCCCATTCCCTTTATAATATCTACCCAGACGCCACTACGCTCTTGTGTGTCCTTTTCTCATCCTTCAGCTCCCCCACCACAATTTTCCATCTGCTGTTAGTGGCAGTGCTGGCAGAGCCCTGTCCCAAACAACTTCCTCTTGGCACATGGGACGCCCTGCCTAATGATCTGCATTCTGGTTGCTTTGGAAAGACAGAAATCAGGGACTTGGCTGAACCACACACACCAAGAATTACAGCAGTTTGAGAGTCTTTAAGTAGAAAAGAATTCAACAAGACTGTGATAAGTCTCAAAAACACATTTCTGTAACAGCATAGTCTGCCAGAGTTGGGTTTTGTCTGCATGAGACATATCAGCATCTCTTAATACAAAGAGAAAGCTTTACATGACATCAAAATCACACTTTCTAAACTCAGAGTGTGCTCTGACTGAAGGTGGCATAAATCTCAAGTAATTTCATTGCTATAACTATTCTAGGTTTAAGGCAGTATAATAGGGAATAAAACATATTCTAGAAAGCACTGCAAGTCCTTACTTTAAGACTATATTTTAATTTTATGGAGAATTTTAACTAACACAATTGAAAGAGGACAATGAAACTAGAATGTGGAAACAAGTCACTTTCAAATGAATTTATCTATAAAGGCTTCCTCTGAAACAGCTTGCAAGCAATGCAACCACTCATCCAGAACGGGGTATTTTTCTAACTTTAGCTAATGTTGATTTAAATACCATTTATTACAGTGAAAGAAAATTAACACTTGATTCCTTTTTACTGTGATTAATTATTCCAATATTTCTATATATTTTCTAAATATTTCCTGTGTTAGATTCTAATGTCACTTACATTTTGTTTTCCATTACTTTAATTTCATTAGCCCCCAAAAAATTATTCCAGATATTTGCCAGGATAATTTGGAACATAAGCATTATTTAATTTTAAATAACCATAAAAAAGTGCATAATACAAATGTTACTCCCACCTCCTTGTATTTATTCTGAAAACACGAAAAACCTAGTGACTCCAAGGAGCTGAACAGCATGCAAATCATGATTTAAACACTACTAAAATGCAGGTCTAAATAGATGATTTTAATGTGGTTGAACAAACAGTCCAAGAGAAGCCATCAGGACACGTCCATTCAAAAGAGACTCCCAGCAGGCTGGGTTAAGGCTTGAACATCAACCCTGGGATCACATAATTCCATTAACATCTAAAAAAAAAAAAAGTTTAAATAATAAAAATTTGTAGAGAAGGACTGAGCATAGTGAGTGCTTAGAGATATGCCTGATTCTGCCGCCTGCATTTACAGCTTTGAGACATCTGCAACCGAGCTAGGAGCCTCCTTCATCTCAGCAGAGGTGCTGAGCTGAGCCTTCACAAATAAGAATTGTTTTCTCAGGAGTGAATAACTCTTTTCTCAGAAGTAAGCCTCTCCAAAATGTCCAGATGGCAACATTACCTAAGTAACATTCTAGAGTGATGCTAAATTTACAAGGTGCCCATGGCAAGGGATATGCAGAGAGACATCTGTGTTTCAGTGAGACTTCACCAATAGTTAGAATTATTAGCAATAACAGAAAAAAAAAATCCCCTCATGGATATAACTTAAAATATCACTCACTGATAAAATACTGCCACCCAGACGTCATTAAATGTATACTCTAGATGCAAGGATGGAGACCACTCTTATGGTAAAAAAAATTGTTTTCTTGTGTGCAGTTGGAATATTGTGTGTTCTAGTTTGTGTCCACTACCTCTTGTCCTATCAGTAGACTTTCAGGTGTGCCAAACATACCACACAATGTTCATTTATGGTATACTAGAATGTTCAGACCTTCTTTCACAGCATGTTAAGACTTCTCAGGCTATATTTCAAAGAATGTTTGAATGTTTTATCTTCTTTTCCTTAAGTTTATTTTCTGGTGTGACCTCCAGTTATTCAACACAGACTTATTTCTATTGCTGGATTTCTCTGGCAATTCAATTGCCCATCAAATAGAGCTCTTACACACACCATTAACAACACAGGGCTAGATATGTTGCATGAGGAGAGAAGCAAATATATTGAACTATGGTAACAAAAAACCCCAAAACAAAACAGTTTACCTCTTCAGTCATTTTAGTGAGTGTCTTTGCTGAAGTCCTACTAATTCACACACAGTGATTCTTTTATTTTTGCTAAACCTCCTGGTGCTTGTGGAAGGTTTTAGAATTCACCATAGTACTACACTGTTAATGTATCCATCTTTTTACTGTTTCCATTCCACCTCACCTACGAGATGCCTTCCACTAACAGCTTCCATTAGTATTGACTGCTGCCCACATCAAATGTTTAATGTGCGCTGTCAGGTTTAATCATGTGTTTGCTTGAACAAGATCCATTATTGTCTCTGCTTGTGTTGTAGAGACAGCTTAGTAGGGTTTCTCACTTTGTGGATTATTGAATCTTATTTTGATGAACTGTGCTGTTTGTAGCCTAATAACTACAAGCTTTTAATTATTAAGAATCTTGGAGAATTCTGAGTGGTACAAGATAAAGGTTTTTCAGTCAGCACTTTGTATTCTGACTTGCTCCAGCATCTCTTGCCTGCCTTGTCGAACAAATCTAAAATACACAACACGTGGAAGCATCAATGACTGTCTGTGTAATACATACATACATACATGCATACATAGAGAGAGCGATCCCTGGAGCACCAGCTAAACCAGTTTGGGCTCAGGCAATGTAGCGTGACAAATTTACACGTGGACATTTGCTTCAAACACTTTCTGGACAAATTCACCTCTGTTGAGCTCCATCACCAGTATGTTAAAGTGCTTGTTAAGACTGCATGGAGCCCTCTGGTGATTGTGTTGATGGATGATAGCTTTCTGCTGCGGGAAGAGATTGAGCGCCTAGGGCTGATTCTTTCACATGTGTTAGCCTTATTTTTTTGACCATGAAGTTTTGTTCATATGCCAGTATCTTAGCAACAGCAGACAGTCTGATTCTACCGAGTTCACTGTTTCCTCCCTGGGAAATGAATATGATGACATCGCAGTTTAACCTTCTATTTGCCTTTTGGGGTATGGAATGTCAGTTTATTTAGTGCTGTGCACTACAAAGTAACAGCTCTGGGAGCAAGCAGCCCAGAAAGGGTCTGAATAATGTTGCTGTGATAGGGACAGCAATCATTATACCAGAAATACAGCACCAGTAACACGAGCACTTTGGCAGACTAAGTTAAGGTTGCAACCTAGGAGTTTTAATGTCCTGAAATTAGGGACCAACAATAACAAGGTAACCTGCAACTTCATGAAATATCTTAAAATGCATCAGCAAGAAATTATAAGTTTCTGGAAATGATGTATTACTTAGATTACAAAGGAAGAGACATGAACTCTGTGGGAGATTATATCTGTACACCAGTAGGACCGCAGTCACATTCAGCAAGGTACTATTTGAATTGTTTGGAAGACAGCATTCATATACATATATCTCCAAATATTTTGTGCTTAAGCAAAGATTAGAAACTTAGCATAGACTCCATTTCCTTCTGATGCTGCTGGCTCATCCTTTAAGTTTATCTCTTATGGTGTGGAAAGGCATTGACAAAGTTACATGAAAAATAACATGACCTATTTTAACTAATTATTCCTTCAGGGTCCTGCTTTAAAAGATAGTTTTTTCGCTACCTCTTTGTCATCAGTATCCAAATGTTCAAGGTTATGCTGCAAGGTATGCACTGAGAGTCCAGTTCTGCAGCCCTTATTTTCAAGTCGTAAGGAAGAAAGCTGAACAGGATCTGTGGGTGGCACTGGTCTAATGTACACAACAGGCAAAAAAACCCCCAAAACACGTATTGATTCCAGGCTGATAGGTTCTTTTTCATACATGCATATGGTGCATAATGCATTTTTAATATCTGAACAGCAGTGTCCATCTGTCGCCCCCTCTTCATGTTCAGATTTCCAGCTACATCTAGAGCTTGGATCCACATATTTGGTTGTACTCAGTTCTAGCACACCCTAACACTTTTGTGTGACGTTCAACACCACTACTTGTCTCCGATGTTAAGCAAGAATCCGGCTGTTTGGAGACCTGCCCAGTATGTGCTAACTGATCACAGCAAACTTGCACGGGAATGTGAGCCACATCAGCTTCATGAAAACTGGTGTCTCTCCTTCTGAAACTACAACACACATTTCATGCCTCCCTGGCTGTTAATTTGCTTCAAAACTCGACATTTGCACACTGTGATTGAAAAGCAATCACAAGAGGCCTTCATAGTGAACTGGCAACATTTTAAAATTGGAATTCTGAATTAAATGCGTTCATGGTCATCCTGAGACTATATACTGAAGAAAGGTTTAGCATAAGATGAAGAGTTTTAACAGAGGTGTTCATATAGATTTTTACTTTCAAAAGTGTCTTGCTCATTCACTTGCAGAAAACAGGAAGAGGTGGGATTTGGAAGGAAAATCCTTACTGCATTGCATTCAATGTTCTTGAGGCTCTCTAAGTGTCTTGGAAGCCTTTCATTTTATTCCAGAGAAACACTGTCATTAAGAGAAAACTGGCAAAATTTTGTTTGCAATTATTCTTAGGAGTAAAAGTCAGATTAACATGGGCCAATTGCAGAAAATAACTAGGACAATAGAAAAATAAGGAATACATTTTTATGAGGAAAAAATAATTTTAAATACTTTTCAAGCTTTTAATGTTAAAATACATGTATCAATCAACAGTATTTTCTTTAACTAACCAGGAAAAATTGTTTAAGGCACCAAATTTTAGTCTCTAAAAATTAGTTACTCTTACTGCTCAGGAGAATATTAACAATAGAAATCCATATTTCTGGTCTAGAATATTTTGTGAGGATCATAATTACATGTAAAGATAAAATGCCAGTCTGCAACATTCAAACAAAATATAGTTATTTTGGAACAATTTTATGATTAACATCTAAAGGTACTTGGGAAAAACATCCACTTGATGGATGCAATTGCTGCATGCAGTTCTACTCTGCTTAACAGAACATTTCATTTGAATACAAAAATAAGCTTTTTTATGAGCATGAGAACATTGCCTCATATCCAAGAGCACTTTTTCTGCTTCTGTGGGGAATGAGATCCTGATTTAGTGCTGCTCCTATCCTTAGCCAACTATTTTCAAAATTATCATGGAACAAGGTGTTCATGCTCAAAAAATGACAAAGGGAGGCAGCCCACAATTTGACTCTTTCTGAGGCAAAGGAATGACAAACAAGAACCCCATTGCTTACATATATTTAATTGACATGAAGTTACATGACGATAGTGCACGGTTTTCTTTTAGAAATGGGGATCAAGACATTGCCTTCACAATACTAGTAAAAACCAAAAGAACAGCATTCTAGTACCTATGCATAACGATTTTATACAAGCAGAAGGATGGCATTTTTAAGAGTGGATGTTACCTAGGAATGTCTCAGTTAAACATTTGTTGCGACTTCTGATGATAACTACAGAGACAAAAAGTTTCCCATAAATACTTGAGAACAGAACAGACTGCTACTTTACACTCATAATTCTTCAGCTAACATTCTCCTTTCTTCCCACTGCTCCTTTTCATCTGTCTAGTCTAACATTTAGAAAAAGTACTAAAAGGATAAAACATCAATTATTGTTTCAGTTTTCTTCCTAGGTAGTCCTTAAATCTCACTTGTAATATCCTAATTTTCCTAAATAAAATAATACAAATTATTATTAAAAGTCTATCTTTGAGAATTAAGTATTCTAATCAGGACTATATTAGAAAACAGTGGGACATAAACACTTTTTATCCATATTGAAGAAGGGGCAGGGCACTCAGGAAGACTACAATGATGTCATGAAGTTATGCAGGGAGAAAATTAGAAAGGCCAAAGCCTAACTAGAATGAAATCTAGTAAGTCAGTAAAAGATGACAAAAAGCAAAAAAATGTTTTTAAAAACACATCGGCAACAAAAGAAGGGCTAGGGAGTATCTCCATCCTTTTTCCTATGCAAGGGGAAACACAGCGGCAAAGGACGAGGAACAGACTGAGATACTTAATGCCTTCTTTGCCTCAGTGTTTATCAGTAAAGACCAGTTATCCTCAGGGTACCTAGCCCTTTAAGCTGGAAGGCAGAGACAGGGAGCAGAATGAAGCCCCCATAATCCAAGGGGAAATGGCCAGTGACCTGCTACACCATTTACATACACAAAAGTCTACGGGGCTGGATGAGATCCACGCAAGTGTAGTGAGGGAGCTGGTGGAAGTGCTCACCGAACCTCTTTCAACAATTTTTCAGCAGTCCTGGCTAATGGGGGATGTCCCACGTTGCTGCAGTTGGGAAAGCCTGCAACCCTCCCTGAAGGCAGCTTTGTCCATAGAAAGAATCAGGAACAATATTTTTGACAGATGTTCATGAATGTTCTGAGATGTTTTATTCTCCTGACCACATGGCAGCCAGCTAAGGCACAGACTGACCACATGGCAACCAGGTCAGGCACAGACAGACCACCAAAAGACCCAGGAATCATGGGACAACCACGGTTTTCGGGGCAGGGAAAACACCTATAACCAATAAGGGACAGAATAACATCAGGGAGCCTTGAAGCCCCGTGTAACCATGCCTCAATTCCCAGGGCCCATCCCCCAGGAGGGCACCTCCACACCACGTGAATGGAGGTTAGCAAATGTGACATGCATCTACAAGAAGTGCAGAAGGAGTATCTGGGAAACTACAGGCCTGTCAGCCTGAGCTGGGTGCCAGGGAATGTCACAGAGCAGACCATCTTAAGGGCCACCATGCGGCACATGCAGGACAACCAGGGGATCAGGTCCAGCCACCACAGGGTTGCAAAAGGCAGGTCCGGCTTGACCAACCCGATCTTCTATGACAAGGAGAACTGCTTAGTGGAATAGGGAAAAGCTATAGATGATGTCTACCTGGACTTCCTTGAGCCTTTGGCACTGTCTCCCCACAGCACTCCCCTGGAGAAAATGGCTGCTCCTGGCTTGGATGGGTGCACAGTTCACTGGATAAAAAACTGTCTGGATGGCCAGGCCCAGAGAGTGGTGGTGAATGGAGTTAAATCCAGCTGGTGCCAGGTCACCACTGGTGTTCCCCAGCGCTCAGTACAGGGACCAGTCCTGTTTAATACCTTTATCAATGATTTGGATGAGGGGATCGAGGGCACCTTCAGTCAGTTTGCAGATGACACCAAGCTGGGTGGGAGTGTTGATCATCTGGAAGGCAGGGAGGCTCTGCAGAGGAATCTGAAGAGGCTGGATCAATGGGTCAAGACCAATTGTATGAAGTTCAACAAGGCCAAGTGCCAGATCCAGCCCCTGGGTCACAATAACCCCTTGCAGCACTACAGGCTGGGGCAGAGTGGCTAGAAAGCAACCCAGCAGAAAAGGACCGGGGGTGTTGATCAACACTGGCTGAACACGCATCAGCGTGTGCCCAGGTGGCCAAAGAGGCCAATGGCGTCCTGGCCTGTATCAGCAATAGTGTGGCCAGCAGGACTTGGGTAGTGACCGTCCCCCTGTACTCAGCACTGGTGAGGTCACACCTCAAATCCTGTGTTTGGTTTTGGGCCCCTCTCTACAAGAAGGACATGAGGTGCTGGAATGCCCAGAGCAGGGCAACAGAGCTGATGAAGGGTCTTGAGCAGAAATCCTATGAGGAGCAGCTGACAGAACTGGGGGTGTTTAGCCTGGAGAAAAGGAGGCTCAGGGGAGACTTTCTTGCTCTCTACAACTACCTGAAAGGAGGCTGTAGCCACTTGAGGGTCAGTCAAGGTACCCTTGTTACCTTGTTACCAGGTAACAAGCAATCAGACAAGAGGGAATGGTCTCCAGTTGCACCAGGGGAGGTTTAGATTGGATATTAGGAAGAAGTTCTTCCCCAAAAAGGTTGTCAAGCATTGAAACGGGCTACCCAGGGAAGTGACAGAATTATCACCCCTGAAGTCTTTAAAGAAANGGGGCAGAGTGGCTAGAAAGCAACCCAGCAGAAAAGGACCGGGGGTGTTGATCAACACTGGCTGAACATGCATCAGCGTGTGCCCAGGTGGCCAAAGAGGCCAATGGCATCCTGGCCTGTATCAGCAATAGTGTGGCCAGCAGGACTTGGGTAGTGGCCGTCCCCCTGTACTCAGCACTGGTGAGGTCAC
>VYXC01001766.1:118262-203170 GCA_013397175.1 Platysteira castanea | reverse complement strand
TACCAGGTAACAAGCAATCAGACAAGAGGGAATGGTCTCCAGTTGCACCGGGGGAGGTTTAGATTGGATATTAAGAAGAAGTTCTTCCCCAAAAGGTTGTCAAGCACTGAAACGGGCTACCCAGGGAAGTGACAGAATTATCACCCCTGAAGTCTTTAAAGAAAATGTGGATGTGACACTTGGGGACATGGTTTACTGAACATGGCGATGCTGCGTTAATGGTCAGACTCAGTGATCTTAGAGGTCTCTTCCAACCTGAACGATTCTGTGATTTTATGATTCTGTAATTCTATAAATATTTCACACAAGACAAAATCTAGCATTATTAATCTTAATAACAAGGTAAACCAGTGACAACTTAATTAAGGGAGTATAAAAGATAAAAATCAAGATATGGGTGCGGCACAGAGGGAAAAGCCAAAAGCAACTAATTACCATGAGTTTCAAGAAAGGCTACAGTTCAGAAAACCATAAAGCCTACAGTTCCAGGGACACTGGGACTGCAAAAGGCATGCTAAGTGGGGTGGCACTGCACCAATGCAAATTTTGAGGGCTTTTGCCAGGAGTGCTGAACTATCCTGGTCTTTTAGATTGCCTTCTTCAAATGCATGGTCTGTGGGAAGACCTGGGTTTTATTACTTCAAGTAACCACCCTCAGATAGTCAAAGAGCACAAGCACTTTTCTTGGGGATATTCACACTCTTTCGTGAAGCTATACTGGAGCTGCAATAGGAAGCACAGGAGACAGTTTCACAACGCAGGACAGGGACAACACTTAGGAGCCTTTAATTGTTCTTGACTCCCACTCCCAGCCCATGACACAACATGACATCCAGTTCCTTAGGACACAGTAAGTTCAATCAGGAAAAAAATCAAATTTGCCATATGAAAGAGCAGTTTAACACTGAACCTGCATGCTATGCCCAATACTTTCTGTTTGCTTTGCTGGGTTAGTTTTCAGATGGGTGACCTCCCCAGTCTGCGTGGAGGAGGTAGAAACACAGCTGGGGACATGCTGCAGAGAGATCAGGCAGGTTTGGGCTTGTACCAAGCTAAAGAGCTAAAGGTGGGCAGCTCCACACAGGGACATAAACCTGCTTTAACTGGCTCGGTTAGCAGAACAGCCCCATGGTTAGCTGTCCTGCTACAACTAGGGGAAGAGGTGTGTGGGGCCAGAAATAACCAGTCATGGATGGCAACAGAAGAGCAAAAACTCCCTTCAGCTGTGATTGCCACCCAACTGCTGAGGAACTGGTGGCATTCAGTGTCAACTCTACAGCTTCTTGCAATTCTGGAAACAAGAGAATACACTGGCTTGTTTTGGGTGGACAGAGAATCTGTGACCACTCTGGAAGGTGCCTCTGTTAACCAGCACAGTATTAAAATGAACTTCTGCCTAGCTGAGATGGTCTTACCACCACAACCCTTTCTGGAAGGCTCTGTTAGAATCTATCAGCAATTAAACCCCTCGGGCAATATATAATAGACTTTTAAAGAAGACTCTCCACAAAGCTTTGAAATACAGCCTTTCACTGTCTTTTACTTATATGTCAACAATTCTTTTAAAAATTGAACAGGTATTTCAGGCTAGTGGATATTTACAACTCCTATGTAAATGTTGTTCTAATTTGATAGCATTTTTACTTACTTTACATACTTTAACTTTTGCATACAAGACCAGAAATAACTATCAGGTCGTTTACTATAACTGCTTTATCTTGGACTCCTAAACTTTACTCCACGCTAAGCTAAGTAATTTATTTGATCAAAGTGTAGGCTGTACTTGACAGCTGCCACAAAATCCCTTATATTCCTGCAGTTTGATGTCTTCCTCACCGCTTTATTGTCAGCACAGCAGTTTCCTTGCTGTCACCAGCAGATTTTTCTGCTTTCCTTGATTTTTATAACACTCTCTCAGACTGCTCTGTACAGCTTCAGTGCAATTCACAAGTGCTGGGCATTTCCCAAGCTGAAATGCATTGTGGTTCAGAGTCTCCACAGCCTTGGTATTCAGTTACCAGTGAAATTACATTTTACTCCCAAGCTGTTTACAACTCAAACAAAAGGATTTCTCTGTATAGCATCCAAAACCGACAGTTACAAGTACTTGAGCTTTTTGTACAAAGATCAAATATAAAAAAATCTCCCTCCTCGTATTTCCTTTGGTTGCAGTCTGCATACCATACAGCTTAGCTTGTATCTACAGAGCCTCTTTTTATGTATCACATAAGCTTTTACCGATAAGCTTGCTCTTCTAATCCTCTAAGGGTTCCATACAAATTCAGCCTTTTCCCTTCTAAACTTCTTAATTTCTTACTGATTCAGAAGGTATTTCTACACTTCACTTCTTAAAGACTTGGAGATATAATTTTTTTTCAGAATAGCTGTCAAGCTTTGCACCTAACTAGCCCATTAACAAATCTATGACTCATAAAAAGAGCTAAATTCCACTCTTTCCCATTATCCTAAACCACGTTTGACTGTACCCATAAGATGGCATAAGGTCTTGAAGGAGCACACTAAAAATTCTGCAGTTAGCTAAGTGCCAATCTGATTTATAAACCCTGTGTCCATTAAAATATTTTGGCTAACCACTTTTCTATCAGATCAAGCAGAAGGTGCCTATATCAGAATTCCCCAGACCACCCCACAGGTCCTTTCAGGTCCCTTCCCACTCCTTGACTCCTGAGCTCACAGCACCTGGCAGCAGCTGCTCTTCTGTAAATGCAGGCTTGGACCCTGTTCCTTCTTTCCAGTCTCACCACAGTCAGCTCTCTTTCCATCACACTTTGCATCTGCTTTCACCTTGGATGCCCTTTCTTGGATCAGGGTCTTCTGTTTTCCCTTAGGCCTTCTCCTGAATCACAGGTATTGCATTCTACGATCTTGGCATTGCCACAAAGCCAGAACTAAGCCTGGCACAGAGCCAGACTTGCTGTAAGCAGCATTCCCTGGAAACAGCTTAGTGCACTGAGAAACTCGTGAGCGCGAGTAGGCAGGAGGGCAAGGCAATCTCTCCTGGCAATCCGACAGCGAGGAGCTTTGCTGCCTCGCTGCTGGCAGAACAACTCGGTATCCACACTAAGCTGACCTGGAGCAATGCAGGAGACAGGCTTTGCACAGCCCCTGTCAGGGGACCGTGTACGCCCAGGACAGCTCTAGTTCTGGCAGTGTGACCTGCTGCAAGCTCCAGGACCTGGATCCTGTCCTAGTGAGGAACACAGATGTGATTCCCACATGGACTGCAGATTACAGCCCCTTCCTATATTTATATTTTACAGAATCACACACTTGTATTGAGGTTGGAAAGGACCTCTGGAGAACATCTAGTCCAACCCCCTCTGCCAAGGCAGAGTCACCTATAGCAGGTGACACAGGCATGAGTCCCGGAGAGTGAATGGCTCCAGAGAGGGGGGCTCCACAACCTCCCTGGGCAACCTGTCTCACTGCTCTGCCACTCCCCATGTAAAAAACTTCTTCCTCATGTTGAGGTGTAACTTTGTGTGTTTTAATTTATGGCCATTGCTCCTCTTTCTGTCACTGGGCACCACTGAAAAAGAGTCTGGCACCATCCTCTTGCCACCCACCTTTGGGTTATTTATATACATTAATGAGACCCCTTCTCAGTCTTCTCCTCTCTAGAATAAACAGTCCCAGCTCCTGAAGTCTCTTCTCCTCTGTACCCTCTCCAGTAGCTCCTTGTCTTTCTTGAACTTTGCAGACCAGAACTGAACACAATACTCCAGGTGTGGCCTCACTAGGGCCCAGTAGAGGGGGAGGATCACCTCTGTTGACCTGCTAGCCACACTTGTCCCAATGCACCCCAGGATATTATTTGCCCTGCTGGCCACAAGGGCACTGCTGGCTCATGGTCAGCTTGTTATCCACTAAGACTCCCAGTTCTCTGCAGAGCTGCTCTCCAGTAGGTCAGCCCCAGCCTGTCCTGGGGTTATTCATCCTCAGGTACAGAACCCTACACTTGCCCTTGCTGAATTTCATTAGTTTCTTTCTGTCCAACTTTCCAGCCAATTAAGATTCCACTGATTGGCAGCCCAGCCTTCAGGTGTATTTGGAGCCATTCCTTCTTCACAAAAGAAAAAGAAGCATGCCTGACAAAGGAGCACACCGTTATGGAGAGGAAACCTTTGAGAAAAGATGGACTATAGGAACCTTGGGATGCACTCTAAAATAGAGACATTCATCCACCATTTTTTGCCTTGTTTGGTCCACCTTCATGTTTCACACATTTTTTAACATTATGCTTTTATTTCACATACTAATTTAAATAAAGCCCTTACCAATATCTTAAGTTCGATATGTCTCTGCACAACCCTCCTGAAGCTCTCAGCTCTGCACAGTCAGACATGATATAAGAAGGAGCTATCCATAACTGGCACTGCTGCTGTGAACAGGATTGGATGAGGTGGTATCACAAACAAAATAACCAGGAAAGAACAGAAAATATAAGAAAAAAGAGAGAAATGAGGAAGAACCTGACTGCCTAAACCAAACCACAACTATTCATGGCTGCCCATACACACACACTGCACCAATCAAATGGTCTGTGCAAGGGAAAGCTACCCCACACTACAAAAGATCTTCTATGGGACTCTGTCATGGACTACCTTCCCAGCACTGACAGGGAAATGCAGTGGCTGCAGCTGGTGCTGCCACTTCGGCAGCGGGTTCCCCTCAGGTACTTTGGTACCATCCGACAGCCATCTGCTCTCTCGTCTCACAGAAGCAGGGACACAGCAGATCTTTTTCATGTGCTGCAGATCCAACTCAGCTCCCAGCCTGAGGGACTCCCCGCCTTTTCCACAGACACATTACAACTGCAGACAGAAAAACTGAGCACTCAGGAAGGTCGCCCATGAATGGTTTCATAAACTGTCACAGAGAAACAACAACCTGCTGCAACACAGCACTTCTGTGGCTGCTGACAAACCCTGCTAACCTGCTTGCGTGGCTGGAGCTGTGGAGGATGTGGGCACTGCCTGCTTTTCCACGAGTCAGCAACAATGCTGGCAAAGCACCCATGACAATATACTGCACTGTAAAGTACTGCTGACAAAACACTGCTAGCCTGGACAAGGATAGGAGCTCACCAGTTTATACATTCTTGCCACAGACTCTAAAAGTCAGAGACACCAAACTCCCTGTACTCTGGCATGCTCCCCATTTTCTGAAGGATTATTTCCATTAGAATCTTTCCTCACCCCTCATGTAAAGGAATAAATCTGCTTTTGCTAATAATGAACACAGATACTTTTTTTTCCCAAGTTGATTTCATTTTATGCCTACACCATGGTCTCTGGAAACTCATCTTACAGGTTGAAGCAATAAAGAAACCCTGCCTAAACTATATTTATACCATCTGCCAAGAGCACTTTCCAAAGATTTCTGTGGTGTTCTGGAGCCCAGATGAAGTCAATAGCACCCTGGACAAATATGAGGAAACCAATTTAGGGAACTTGGGAAAACAGCATGGAAGACGCCAGACTGCAACCTTTAAAAATTATATTGGTAATTACAGAATAAGATTGCTACAGAGAAACAGGCTGCCAGTATATTGTCTATTGGTTGTGTGATTGCATTCAGTAATGAACAGTCTCTTCTGAAACCTGGCACAGATGGTACATACAGTATCACAGAAATAAGGAGCCCTCTGTGCATCATCCTCTTTACAGCTTACCTTACTGCTAATATTTTCTGTCTATGTTTCTGCAGGCATAAAAATGTAAGTAGCAAGTAATAAATCCATCAATTTTCTACATCTCTGTAAGGTCTTTGCAAACTTCAGTGGGACAAAAAGCCTAGTATTTCACTTTTTTTCAATTAAGAAACCAGTTCATAAAGTTGCAAGTTTTATTCCTTCTTCTGGGTTTCCTCCACCATAGCGGACTTTAAACAGCTCCTGTTTACTGAACACACACAAACTGTTACTGATAGCATCAGGCAGCACTGTTGTTGGCTATCCTGCCCAGTATTTTTAAAAGGGCACTTATAAAAACTATGCATATTTGTAAAGTCTTGCATTCATTGCTCATTACTGATGCAAGTCTACTCTGTCTAACATGAACCCTGTACTGCTGCATAGCTGCTTACCATTAAACATTACAGGAAATGCTGAACTGTGAAATTGATATTTAGGAACATGATCAGTGTATTGTTTCAAGCTCCCACTCTGCCAGAGAAGCAACTCCAGAGGAAAAAAACAAACAGTAAAACAAAAAACTTGTACCTTAAAAGGAATGGGAAGCTGGAAAATGTGGATGTTGTACTTTTTGCCTAATAGCACATAAAGTTTAAACTTAACATAGTTGGAGTAAAATCCAACTCTTGAATCCCATTTCAAATTGAATGCTTTCTTATTCTACAATCCTTAATTTTCACTCCGTGCACATACATGTGCACTTCAGAGAGGGTGTGGTTCTGCAGGACACTGGACATGTAATCACGTAATTGCGGATGCCATTAAAATGTTAATGAAGAGGAAACTATATGGCAACTTCAGCTTCCGAGGCTGATCTTAATTTTGGTCTTTATAGTTTTTATACTTTTGATTATGTAAGTTTAGCACTTAAAAAAAAAAAAAGCAACATTTCAAGAAAACAGTTAAAATGCATGATCCATAGTAAATACTTCTTCCCACAACCACTACCAAGAAAGTTTCTACAACCTGTGTATCAACAGACAAGAACATTACTTGAGTAAAAAATATTAATTCAAACAATGCTGAATTAACATAGTTCTTCTGTTTGTAACTTACTGAAAACTACTAAAAAGAATCAGAAATGAGAACAGACAGAAATCAGAGACTCTTCCCAGTTCCCACCCCAGATGTTCATCCCATGAAGTTTCACACTCCCCCAAAACAACTGACGTGCAAAGAAAAAGTATAAATTAAGACAGGTAGGCGTTTATCACAGCACTTGGCTGAGGAAACAGCTGGGTTTGCTTCATTTTACTGAATGAGAGGAATTCTTCGAGGAACACGGGGGCAGAAAGTCCCAAACTTCCCGAACCAACATGACAAAACCAAGAGATGCTCAGCAGTGATGCTCAGCACCACTAACAGTGCATCTTCAGAAATTTAGCAGCAATTTATGCCAACAGCGATTTCCATCAGAAAACTCCTTCCCAGCGTGTCAAGTCGGCTTTGGCTCGGGCTCCGGCTCCTGCCCCCGGGCGGGAGCAGCTCCCTCAGCCCCGCCGCTGCGGGTTCCTGGAGCACCTGCTGCCTAGAGGGAGATGAGGAAAAAGTCACCCCAAACCACAGAGCTCAGGAGAACCAGCGGGCGATGGACGGTGTGTGCTGTCACGGACGTGCACGGCGGGACTGCCCAGGCTCCTGCCGGCCACCGCGGGGCCGGGGACGCCGCGGCCACGGGCAGCGGGACATGCTCAGTGCGCCGGGCGGGCTCCGCCTCCGCCTGACCCGGATACAGACGGCGCTGCCTCGGCCGTGAGCGTGGAGCCGGCCCGGCGCCGCCGCAGCAGCGGGAGCGGAGCGCCCCGGCCGTGCCATGGGAGTGTGGTGACTGCCCGGCCCCGCCGCCCGCCCGCCCCGCGGCCATGGCCCCCATGGGCATCCGCCTCTCGCCGCTCGGCATGGCCGTGTTCTGCCTGCTGGGGCTGGGCGTCCTCTACCACCTCTACTCCGGCTTCCTGGCCGGCCGCTTCGCCTTCTTCATGCTGAGCGAGCCGGCGGCCGGCGGGCCCGAGACGCCCCAGGGCTCCGTGCCCGGCGGCGCCGTGGACCTGCGGGAGCTGCTGGCCGTGTCCGTGCTGGCCGCCGTCAGGGGCGGGGAGGAGGTGAAGCGGGTCCGTGAGGGGAACGTCCTCAACGCCAAGGCGAAGGGGAAGACGCGGGAGGGGGCCGAGGAGCAGCTGACCACCGGCGACCTCCTCTCCAACCGCAGGATGTTCTACCTGCTGAAGGGCGCCTTCCCCGCCGTGCAGGTGGGTGCCGGGCGCTCTGCGTGGGGCGGGGGCTGCCGCGGGCCCCGCGCCGGGACCCCGGTGTGGAGCCCCGGCGCTGGGCTGCTGCACACCGGCGCCTCTCCGCTCTGGAACCGCCGGCGGGAAGCGCTGCCCTCCCTGGCGCTTTTCCTTCCCCTCCCGCTGAGTTTGTGGCAGTGCCACCTCATGCCTGATGCCGGGGGTGTTGGGTTGCCGGCGAAGCAGTTGGAGCGTGTTGCAAGCGAAGCCGCGCGAAGTGGAACAGTATCAAACAATACGAGCATGGAGGGGTGGGGAAACACCGAGTCTCGCTCTAGTGGATCATGAGCTCTGCGGTTAAGGATACAGGTAATTGCACAGCGCAGATTCCTCGTGCGGTTAAGGTAAAGAGATTGGGAATGCCGTTGTTTTTGTAGTTATCTTTTCTGCCAGTTGTCCTTCCTTGCCGTCAGTTATGGGGAGAGCCAGGAACGGGGAGCAGCGATTGAGAATTCGAGGCTGAGGGACATAGCTCTGCAATAACCGAGTGTTTAGCGCTTGTGGCTGTGGGACAGCAGATAAGCACAGCTGTGTCAATACTGTGGATCACTGCCTACCTGAGCAAAATGAGTTTACTTTGCTTTCAGAGGTGTACACCTCTCCCTGCTCTCCCTCACTTCTGAAATCTGGGTCTAGCTCTTAAGGTCACACCCTAACCTTTGAACTATACTTTGAGGCTTTTTGGGGTTTGTTGGCATTGTTTCTGCTTTCACTTCAGTAAATGGGAACTTCTGTCTCTTGATATTAAATTCCTTAGCTGTTCATGGCCATCTGAAAGGGGTAGAAAGCCCTAAATTTGGATCTTAGAGGTGGTGATCAAATGCTTCTGCTGGACGGGTTGAGAGAAGAAGTAGCTAAGTCTGGTTTTTGAGTTACTATTGAGTTTTCAGTAGTTGTTTTGAAAGTTTCACAGGATAATGTGTAGTTTTTTGTTTGTTTTTGGGGGGGTGTTTTCTTTTGGTGGGGTTTTAATGTGTTGTAAAGAATTCATTGGATATGAAAGCTAGAGGAAACAACAAATTCTTCAATGTATGAAATAAACTTGGTATGTGACTAATCTTCCTCTACAAAAACATTATGCAGGTTCTGTTCCGAAGATTTCCTGGGTTGTCTGTTGGTGACAAGCCACCTTCACAAGCCCAGTGTAAAGGAAGAAGAAGAATTGACCCCTGTTCTCTTGCATTATTCAGTGTTCTCACAGAGCTTAGCTTTACAGCTTAGCTGGCTTGAAACCTCTATGCTTTCTCCCCTTTCACAGATGGAAGGGCTTCATTAATCTAGATGTAAGAGCTCCCTGTGCTTCTAGAGAAGGCTGGGGATTTGGTCTGGGCTTAAAGAGCACACTAAACTGTGTATTGCCTGTTCTGTGCTCACGTGTAAACTCTCCTCTGGAGCCCAGGATTCTTAGCAGTGGCAGTCTGATTTGCATCTTTCTGGCAGAGGGTCTTAACTTTGAACATCTACTTTAAAAAAGCTTCAGTAATCCCTTTTATTTTTCTCACAGATGATGTGTGCTGCTAGTCTTTAAGAACACATGGTTCTTTCAAAAGTGCAGATGTGTTCTCAGAAGCAATATAAAACCAAAAATGTGTGCATAGGTCTGTGGAACTGAAAAATACCAGGCATATGTCTTTTCTTTTTCCCCACTCTTCCTTAGATTGACTGAGCTTGAGCACTTAGGGTGTCTAGGATGAGTGTGCTTGACAAATTTTTCAGATGATCTGGAGTTATTCAGTCTGACAGATCAGCTGTGGGATGTTTAGTATTCTAAGAACACGATGAGGATAATAACAGCTTTTCTCATGTGGTGTTTAAAAAATCTTCACTAAGCTGTATACACACTGATGCAGCATGAGTCTGTGATGAAGACCTATTCATAAACATTTGTCCAAACTAAAACAAAAGCTTTCATTTTTTACTATATACATAATATATGTGCTTCTCAGGTGTGTGAAGACAAGGTATCGTCTCAATCTACTAATCCTTCAAGGATAACTTCAGAACAACCCATCTAAGACTGCAGCTCTTTTGTAGAACAGACCTGGTGAGTTTTGGTGTGAATATAAGGATTATAGAGGATTTTCTGAGGCAGTAGAAAATTGCATAATGTAAGAAGTATCTTACTTTATATCTGTAGTCTTATCCCCCTGTACAGAGTGACATTCCAGCATAAAAGATGCTGCTGAAGTCAAATAAACCTCCTCTTCTCTCCTTGCTAGAGATGATGCTAATAAAAGCTGTCAAACAAAAACTGAAATAATTCCAAGAGTAAGCTTATGCAAAATGCTGATTTTCTCACGTTGTAAAGTTCTTGAGCTTAACAGGGGTACCTCAGTATTTAAATTGTTGCCAAATGCTGCAGCCAGGAAGAAGATGAACCAGCACAAAAACTAGGTGCTGGTAAAGCACCTTTGCCCGTAAAGCAAAGGAAATGGAGTTGTTCGGTCTGGAGAAGAGAGGGCTCCCGTGAGACATTACAGCAGCTTTTCAGTGCCTGAAGGGGGCTGTAGGAGAGCTGGAGACAAACTTTGTGCAAGGGCATTTACTGACAAGGGGAAATGGCTTTCAACTGAAAGAGGGCAGGTTTAGATTGGACATTGGGACAAAATTCTTTACTGTGGGAGCGGTGAGGCACTGGACCAGGTTGTCCAGAGGAAGTTACGGATGACCCCTCCCTGGTTTAGAGGAAGGTGTCCCTGTCTATGGCAGGGGGGTTGGTGTGAGATGATCTGGAAGGTCCCTTCCAGCCCAAACCATTTTATTACTCTGTGATTCTTTAAGAATAACCATGACTTTCCAATGTTTTGAAATAACCAAGGGGAGAGGTCATTCGACTGAAATAAGCTTAAGTCAGTGAGGAGCATTGGATTCCTTGTTTTGTGCTGCGGACATAAAAAGGGAAAGCATTCAACTCGTCTGTCTGAAGCAGATCTGAGTCTCTTAAAGTGTGGTTATTAAGAGATGATAGAAGACTTAGGCTTCTCACTTGCAGAAGCTGAAATAAATCTGGGAAAGGTCTTAATACTAAGAGTTGGGATTTTTTAAAAAAAGCATTTCGAAATCCAAGGGGGGAAAAAATCCCACGGAAAATGTGTCCCTTTGTTCTGTTAAGTAAAGGTATTGTCTCTACAGAGGAAACAGAACTCCACTGCTGACATCAGCTGCTCTGTTTATTATAAATAGATGCATTTGCATCAGTTAAAACTTCTCAAGGCTATGTTAGGTAAGACCAAAGAGGTGCAACTCAATTGTGTTTTATCACTGTGTAGTAGATTTAGTGGTGGTGTTTTTATATCCCTCGGAAACAGACCTGATAAAGATTCAGGACTAGGAGCAAGTCACTTACTGCTACCTTGGGTATTACCCAGTGTTGTTTGATTGCACTCAACAGCAGTGAATATTTGCATGTGTATTCCATGAAGCATCTTTGTACAGTTGATTTTAAAATATACTTAATGCTAAAATATATGCATCACTTTCTCTTGGTGAAGTTCTCAACTGCAGTTACAGGCTTGAGGTGTTACTGCCTCTGCATTACCAATGTGTTGTCCTCATTTATTTGTCTTGCTCAGAACAAGTTAAAGCTCAGATCCAGCTGTAATCATCCCCTCTGCTTCTTTCATTTTTAATTTACTTTGTTTATCTCTTCTGGGTTACTTCTTTCCTGGCTGGTTCTCCATGCAGCCCTATTTGTTCCTTGTACTGGCACAGTGGTGGTGTGATAAGGGTTGGAGTGGGAATTAGGTGAGGAGACTAAGGAGATATTTAAGGCGCTGCTGCTGGGGTGGTAGTGGACTGGGGAGGCATTCTTTCTAAATTCAGTGATAGACAGGCCAGAAACACTGGTATGTTCTGCTCAGAAGAGCTTCTGTGAAGAAATGATCTCATGATACCAGGGTTTCAGCAGCATTACCTGCTAAAAGATCCCTCTCAGCATCATGCCTTAAGGTCTTACTCTTTTAATGCAGCCTGTCCAAGGATCAGTGTCAGGACCTTGATAACTGAATGTATTCCGTGTAAAATTTTAAAATAAAAACTATTTAAAAGAAAGGTTATTTAGGAATACCCTGGTTCACTTCCCATTACAGCCCATCTTTAGCACACCTGAAGGAGCAGCCGTACTTGGTCACAAAGGCAGGAATGATTGACAGAGTGTTCCGTAAATTTGCACTTTGACTACATTACCTCTTGTCCTCTGATTGAAAAAGCCAGTTTTAAAGTGATCCACACAATTCTCCTGTTTTGCTGCTGTGCTATTTTAGAGTTATTTTCACAGGATGCAGACGTCAGTCTTACTGGGCAGATTGTATTCTGCCCCACATTCCCATTTTGAGCTGTTTTGGCTAATTTTTGTTCTAGAGTTGCACCAGGTATATGTCTTGTTTTCTAGTGTAAATACTGAATAAAGTTTCATCTTGTTTGCTCCTTTTTTGTTTTTATTGTGACTGTGGTGGAAATGAAGTCTTTCTCTGTCCCACTCTTTCTCTTTGGGCATCTTCTTATGAGTCTTGCCACTGTTCTGAATCCAAATGTTCTTCTATCTCTTTCCCACATGATGATAATTTCAAGCTTATGCATGATAATGCTGGAATCAGTGTTTGAAATGAAAATTTAAGAACGTGTTGCTTTTACTTTGATTTTCTTCTAAATTAGTCTGACTTTTGAAAATTGATGACTCCAAGCACTCCCTTTTTACCAGGCTATCTGAAGTACTGTCTAGGTTTAAACTCACTGTTTACAGGCTTCTGACCACAGTGCCAACTACCATACCTACAAACCTGGAATTTCGTCTGAGATGGCAAGCTCTGCAACTGATACTGATTCTGTGTGAAAGATAGATATGTCAAAGAAGTAGGTTTAAAAAACAAAATATTACTTAAACTTCGGAAGTATTACACTTTAGTGAATAAGTTCAGTAAGTTGTCTTTTCATGTTGTGAGAATGGCCTCCTCAGGTCTTAGGGCTTTTAATAAAATTAATGTTCTTCTCACCCAGGTGATCTTTGCAGCTGCCAGTGGGTTTCTAAGTAAAATAAGAAGTGTGAATGTTAATCTGAAATCTCAGTAATAGGTGTTGTCTGGAGGTGCATCTCCCAGCACGGGTTCCAAATGATGTCAGATGATTTATGCCCACTCTCTTTCCATAAAAATGAAGTTAAAGACTGTAACTTTATGCTAATGCGTTCTGTGATTATCTTTTCAGATGCAATTAGAAGTAGTTCATTTGGCTTGTTTGTACACTGGGGGTGTTTAATCTATGAACTGAGCATCTGGAGAGTTGAATTTCTTAGTGTAGCCGCTCACAAACAGTGGAAGTTTTCTGGGTATTATCTCTTTTACTGGTGGATTTCTAGTCTGTTCTTATTTGGATGTTTTCTTAAAATGAAAAAAAGTGTTGCAACTCCTGTGACAAGCAAGTCGTCCCCTTCTCTTTGCTAGACTAGGGTATGTATAGAACTATAATGGAGAATTTTGCCATCTACTGAAACTACTTGTGTGAGCTAATGGGCAAGTGACTTTATTTTCCTGGTCTAAAATTCTAGTTGTTTCTGCAGATTACTGGTGCAAACAGGGAATCCTGTGAGCTGTGCTGATTGCCTCAGTTCCGCTTTGGTTGTTTTCACCAACCTCTATTCATCGCAAGGCCGTAGAAGCAGAGTTGTCATTGGATATGTCTTTACTATTTATTAAATCCTGTTTGTTTCAGTCTGCTTCCTGCTGGCTTAATGGCCAAAGTCACCTAACAAGTTTTGATAAGCAGTTAATTTGCTTCTTGACATTAAGGCTTGTCCAGATTCTTCTTTGCATATTATGTCATCTTGTTCCTGCATTAAGTGACTTCCTGTTGCTAAAATAAACAAAGATGTAGTTGATGGTAGAGGGCAACTTCTCTCTGTCTGGACTTAGGTGCCTTGAAAAATGCATGTGTCCATTTTCAGTGTTGTGGTATAATTATAGAAATATTTGTTTTCTGATCAAACGAATGACAACATGAGACCAGTGGGTTTATATCTCTTATTATTTCATACATTTGTATGATTTTATACCTTACACATTTGTATACAAATATACTTTATAGTTTTAAACTTAATTAAAAGTTAGAACTTGAAACTTACAGTTTTAAACTTAACTACCCTTTAGTAAGCTGCTTTTTTTTTTTTTTAGAAAACCATATGATTCAGCAAGGTCTTCTCTCCTTTCATAACAAAATCTGCCTTGCTAAAACTCTTTTTAAATTGAACCTTGGCAAAAGGAACACTTTTGAAAGGCACGAAGATCACCTGTAAAAGCTTATTTTTCCTTTCTAATATGTTGTGGTATCTGAGGAGGAAAAGAACCTTTTCAAAAGCAAGCAGCTGGCTTTAAAAATGTCAGTGTATTGAATAAAATTAGGGGTTTTTTTACTGTGCTGGTAAGGCTACTATTCAAATTTTTTAAAGCTTGAAGGCATTTTAAACTTAGAAAAAGAAGTGGTACTTTGATTTCCTAGTTTGCATTCTTTTCAGAGTTAAGTAACCTAAGCTTTTAAAAAGCAGCTTTCATTCATAGTGAAAACTGCTACTCACCACCCCCAAATTGAAAGTTGGAAGGAAGGGATCCTGAAAGGTCCTGGGTGCAGGTGAGCTAAGTCTTGGTGTGAATGCACACCCCTCCCTTTGTAACAGGTTTTGTAACCAGGGTGGGTTAGATACTTTCCTCAGATACTGGAAATGTGGTGCTTTTACTGCTTTTTGCTCTCCTGGAGAGTGCTCTCCTTTTGAGCATATTTATACGTCCTGACTTGTCGAGTGGATGTTTACGTTCAGAGGTTTTGGCATCTGATTCCTTCACACGATTTGCGTATGTACAGATGCTGTGAGAAGCTGAGACAGCTTTCACCTCTGATACATTTGAGGAGAAAACCAGAGAAGCAGAGCCAATGGAGGTAAAACAGTCTGACTTATAGTGCAGTAGGTATAGGGTTGCTCTTTGGTGCAGTGCAGCAGCAGTGGTTGAAGGGGTCTCTAAGTGGGGGAAATACCAAAGACTGCTGGCTGAACTGCTCTTCCCTGAGTTGCAAAATCTCTGAAGCACAGTCAAATAAGAGTGAATCAAGTGCAGTCCCATGCAATCACCTCATAGGTACTGACCTTCACACCTTCCAAGGTGTGTAGTTGTGGGTATCTTGGAGTCATGAAATGACTTGTGTTGGAAGGGACCTTAAAGATCATCTTGTTCCAGCTACCCTGCCGTGAGCAGGAGTGCCTTCCACTAGACCAGGTTGCTCAAAGCCCCATCCAGTCTGGTCTTGAACAGTTTGAGGGCTGAGGCATCCACAGCTTCTCTGGGCAACCTGTTCTGGTACCTCACCACCCTCACAGTAAAGAATTTCTTCCTAAAATCTAAGCCAAATCTGTCCTCTTTTGGCTTAAATGGAATGGCTTAAAACCATTCCTCCTTGTCCTATCCCTATCTGCCCATGTAAAAAGTTATTCTCCCTCTTTTTATAAGCACCCTTTAAGCATTGGAGGGCTACCTTAAGGTCTCCCAGGAGCCTTCTCTTTTCCAGGCTGAATAAACCCAGTTCTCAGCCTGTCTTCATAGGAGAGATTTTCATCCCTCTCATCATCTTTGTGGCCCTCCTCTGGACCCACTCTAACAGGTCCACATCATTGTCATGCTGAGGACTCCATACCTGGTTGCAGCACTCCAGGTGGGGTACAGGGCACACCAGGGCAGAGCAGAGGGGGAGAAGCATTTCCCTCCTCCTGCTGGCCATGCTGCTTTTTTGATGCATCCCAGGAGGAATTTGGCCATCTGGGCTGTGAGCACACGTTCATGATAAACCCCAAGTCCAGCTGTGTTATGCTGCTCTCAGTGAGTTCTCCCAGACTGTAGCCATGCCTGGGATTGCCCCAAACCGGGAGCAGCATCTTACACTTGGAGTTGTTGAACTTCATGAGGTTCTTGTGAGCCAGCTTCTCAAGTTTGTCCAGGTCCCTCAGGATGGTGTCCCTTCATTCTGTTGTGTCATGTGCCCTGCTTGGCTTCATGTCATCTGCAAACTTGCTGAGGGTCCATTTGATCTTAATGTTGTAAGGGCATAATTACCAGATGGGGATACTGATGCTCTCAGGAATAAAGTGCTGTGCTACCTCATGTTTTTCAAGATACTGGGTTATTTGCATATTAAAATATAAAATGAGTATTGAGCTGGAGAAGTATGTGGGGAAGGAGAGGGAGTACTAAATGAAAAAAAAAATCACATGCCACCAAACACATTCTAAGAAAAGCATTGCATTTTCATGTACTGATGTGTGGTTTTAGAAACAGAAGCTTCTGTTTTTGGGGGGGGGTGGTGGTGTTTGCATATGTTTTTTTCACCTCAATTTACCTTCCATGGGTGAATTCAAAGGCATAACTACAGTTGTGTTCCATTCTTTCAGACCAGGAAAAATGCTGAAGTTGTGCACCATGCCAGGGACAGCTAGCTGGTACTCAAGTAGGCTTTTTGGGTGACCACAAAGACACAGTGGAGTGCTGGGAGGGACTAAACCAGCACAGGATAAACAGCCACTGTGAGGTTCCCTGAAGTCTTTAAGTGGTCAGGACTGTTGGCTGTTTGTTAGAGCACTGCTTTTATCCAGCCAAGTTCCTGCTATACTGGAGTTGCTTCCTATGTTCCTGAGCAGATCTGTGTTCCCATCACCAGTGTGCTGGAGGGGAGTGTTCTCTGTGCAGAGGTTTCTGAAGGCTGGAAACACCTGGGTGTTTTGGAAGGCACAGCATGGCCTGATCCTCATATTGGTGCTGGAACTCTGCTGCTGGCTCCCATGAGCAGCATCCCTCATTTGTTATGGAATTCCTGCACCTTACAGGCTGGTTTTGAGGAAGCTCTGTACTGGTGAGATGCAGCCTCACTGCCTTGTTGATGAAATAATGGGTTTTGGTTTTTTATTTTACTTTTCAACAGTATTTCATGCACTGATTTACATATATTTTATTAAACCTCTGTGTTTGGTGCAGTTTTTTGTGAGGAGGGCTTTTGCTTCAAGCGTAACTGGGGAAGATTGCTGAAATGTAGTTAAGCTTCACGTCAGCGCTCAGCTTCCAGAACTTCCCCAGATGGGTTTCTACACCTTACAGCTGTTAGGCAATTAACCCCAGAGCATCTTGCTGAAATAAGGTCTAGTGTCTGAAATATTTGGCCTTGTGACTGTCTTTCTTTCCATAGCTACTCCTAATTTATGAGTGAGGATTTGGGGTTGCAGTGAACTACATATCCATATCACTTGAGAAAAGTTTAGAGTGTAAGGTCGTGGCCTCTGGAGGCTGCCAGCAAATGAGAATGACAAATTAACACAGAGGCATGTTTTCCAAGTATATTGTCCTGCATTAAAAAAAAAAGAAAA
The DNA here is from genome assembly GCA_013397175.1 of Platysteira castanea. Lineage (NCBI taxonomy): Eukaryota > Metazoa > Chordata > Aves > Passeriformes > Platysteira > Platysteira castanea. Next base: position 185,775 of record VYXC01001766.1, on the reverse strand, counting down.
AAGGAGGAATAAAAGAAGCTCTCAGTTTTAAGGGTTGGTGAGCCCCTCTCAGGCAAATATTTAGCCAAGGCTACAGAGTAAATGGTCATATGAATGGAAGAAATAGTGACCCGGTTGGGTGGGTGGGGGGTGTATGTGGGTTATCTTATTTTGGGGTTTTTTTTGTTTGGGGGGGGGAGTTGTTTGTTTGTTTGTTTGTTTTACTTCCTCCAGATGGCTATGCAACCTTCTCACTCTTTCCCCAGTTTTTTTCTAGTGGAATAATCATGTCTGTTGAGAGAGATTCCTCACAAGCATCATAAATGCTGCAGTGTCATGACCACTGCTACAAAATCTGAACTAGTAGGTGGTCTTTCTCTGAAAACAGTACCTTTCAGATAGTTTCAGACTTTAAATTCTAGTGTACTGTAGCAACAGGTTTAACAAGATAATCTTCCTTTTCAGCATTGGTTCCAACCCTTTAACTTTTTGGAGGCCCCTTTCTTCTGTTGAGGAAATGGTTTTTTATGATGATATGTCATGTGCTGTAGTGGAACTTTGACTGCCCAGGGGCTGTGTTGAGACTGCCAAGTCTGTGGAACTACTCATCTTGACTTTGCAGGACTGTTTTCCCTAGGGGAAAATGCAATCGCCAGGTTTATTGTACAGTGACAGATGTTTAATTTGTAAATGTCACGGCAACTTCAAGAGCTCCATGTTTGGCATATAATGCTTCAAATACTGGTTTTACGTGAGAAGACAGCTATGATGTATGGCTGGAGTTGCTGCAGTTCTGCTTCCTTTTTCTTTTTGAATTCTCTTGGAGAAAATGGCCCTTAACTCTTGGCTAATAACCTGTTACAGTTGAGGTGTGTGTGATGCCTTTTCTTGTCATGATGTGAATTATGTAAAAATCCTGCTCATATAAAGTCTGTCACATTCAAACGTTGTCTGATGGCTCTTTCATATTCCTTGTCTTTCCATGTCACTTGCCTCCAACTTTTGAGACAACTGCATCTCTGGTCATCCAAAAATATTGTGCTACTGCAGTCACAAGGACGTTGTGTTGGGTTTTGCAGATCATTACTTCACTCAACAGATTGGTGCTGCGTGCTCTGCTGCTGGGCCAAACTCTGCTTGATGTACTGAAATGCCCTCTGGTGTGGAGTAAAGTTCATTAAGCTGGGCAGCAGGTGACAATAGGCTTAAATGTGACCTTTAACTGCTGTTTATAAATGTTCTTCATGCACCTTCTTAGGACCTTACCCCAACCTACCCTAAAGATGGGTATGGGATGTTACTTAACTTGTTTGTGAAATAAATTTGTCTGACAGTTGTGTAGTGGTTAAATTCAGTTGAGCTGCTTAAATTCCTAGTTGTAACTCAATGCTGGCAGCAGGAATATATATGCTAATATTTCTTCTTGTCCAAGTCATGCACAGTCTGCACAATACTTGGTGATAGTATGTCTGTATGTTTCCATGTGCATCTACGCGTCTGTATAAATTGAATATTAGACCCCCTCCTGTCTGTGTACTGTATGATTGTCAAGAGTCAAATGTTCTGCCTGTAGTACTTGAAGCAGCTACATTTAAATATTGATTTTAAAAAATGCGATTCATACAGTGGGAATGTTCAGTAGGGAGAGCTGCAGCCAGAGCAATAGTGTCCAGCTGTGGTGTGGTTCACAGTAAAATTTTGAATTGTGGTTTTGCATTGCTCGTCACATGACCGTAATAGCCTGTGAGCTGCTGAAAAATGACTAATTCCTGCATTTTAGGTGAAGGAAGAAGGAGAAAATGTGAGCAAACCTGTAATTTTCCCAAGTGCTGCAGTTACTGGATCTGATAAATTAATGCAACTACTTTGTTGTCTCACCACAGATAAATTCTGAGGAGCATGTTGACACAGCTGATCAGGAGACAGTCTCCTGGGATCGCAGTATTCCTGAAGACATAAAGCAAAAAATACAGCCTAAAGAGGTGCCAGCAGAAAGTGTCACTGTCTGGATTGATCCGTTAGATGCTACACAAGAATACACAGGTAGCTGATTCTTGTTGACAAATCATGTGTGTAATTTTGATGTTGGCCTTTCATACTGGAGACAAAATAGTAAGTACTTAAAATGACGTCTCTTGTTAAGTGTCTTATGTCAAGGCTAGCGTGATTTAATTGAACAAATTGCATAATGAAATCCCTGTAGTTCTCAAATGACAACATTTACTTTTATATATTCCAACTCTGAAATTACTTTGGTATCCTTGCAACGAAGTAGTTGCTATAATAAATGGTAGCTGTCAATTATGGATTGTACTGGAATTACACATTTCTTTATTTCAGTCATTACTGTGACAACTCTAAGTATCGTAGATTTTTGGTTTTGTTTATTTAAAGGGAATACTAAGTAAATACCCTATTTAACTTGATATGAGAAAATTTTTGTTGTCATTGTTCAAAAAAGCGTGCATAATTCAGTCTTCCCCCTTTTCAAATGTTTTAGGATGTCACATAAGCAGTTTAAGGTAATCCAGCTGAAGTCCTTGCTGATAAGTACTAAGGAAGAACTAGAAAAATGGGATTTTTTTTTTGGTGACTATTTCACTGATACAATTACCCTTTCCAGTGGATGTTCTGTGGTTTTTTAATTACCATTTTTGAACCAATAGAGGATAGGAGGTGAGGCAGAGAAGGGAGAATGCAGGGGCACAGATTTCCACGAAAACACTTGTTGCATGACACAGCTATTAGCATTAGATCTGGTAGGAGTATAGGTTACATCTACTGAACAGGAAAAGTTGCTGGAAAGCTGAAAAGTCTTCAAAGTCTTTTGAAAACTGGAAGGTTATTTGGAGATGCATCGAAGTTACATAACTGCAAGAGGCAGATTGTAAACTAGTCTTCTGAGAACCATCTGAATAATCTCCTGCCTGTTTTCTTTTTGTGTGCTTGGCATCTGATTGTAAACTTGCTCACTTTGTTGTTTTGCCTGCAGAGGATCTTCGACAGTATGTCACGACAATGGTTTGTGTGGCTGTAAATGGTAAACCAGTAATAGGAGTGATACACAAGCCCTTCTCGTCATACACAGGTACCTTCATGCCTTCACATATTTCCATCATGGTCAGTCATAGTGTTAATTAAAATTTGATGTTTGAGAGAACATCTGTAGGTATAAATGAGAAAATAGTACCAGGGCAAAAGGGCACTGCAGCAGACCTCACAATTAGAGCTGCAGATGTGTTCTGTGCTACGAAACCACAAAGGAAAATTCTTCCCTTGTTTAACGTAAAACTGATACGTTTAGAACAAACTAACTGAAAATATGTTAAAGAGCTAAGATCCCTTCAATCAGAGTGCTTATAGCAAACAAAAAAAAAAGGTTAAACCTACAAATACTGATCAGTTTCATGTGTGCTTTTAGTCTCCAGCAAAAAAGGGTACTTGCTCATTTAGCAGAACAACTTGGGTCTCTCATAATATACCCAGGAGTTGCTGTTTATTCAGTGTGAATAAAGAAAGGTTGAATAAAGATCTTAATGGCAACTGTTTGTATGTAAGAGGCAAGACTGTCTAGCATAGCCTTATTGATTATCTGACATGCTTTTAATGCCACAACTGTGAAGTAGTTAATTCTTTGGTATTAATCATGTATCAGCTCGCAGTGCTGCAAGTTTGGCAATTTGCATGCACATCTGAAAGCTTCAAAGCAGTTTAAGTATTCATGGTTTACTGTGTATTTAAAACAGGAATTTCTGTTTACATTTTTCCTTAGGCAATACTGACCTCTAGAGTTCTGAAGTTCTGTAGTAGCTCTGGCACAAAAACTAAGTCTAAATAAATTTATTTTGTATTTGTTCTCCTTTTTTGGCCCACTGAACACTAAACATTTTGTGCTAAATAGTTTACTGTCTGTAAATACGAATTTAATTACCAATCACTTAAGTATGTGCTATATTCCAATATGCTTCAAGAACCTTGGAGGTTTTGGAACGTATTTTTTTAGGTATCAATACCTATCTGAAGAAATGGGTTTTTAGCATTGCAATGTTGGGAGTTTGCACACTTCAGTATTATTAGAGGAGATAATGTTCAGACATGGAATCAGATGAGATGCAATGAATTCTGTCATTCTGTGTGACAAGTATTCATTTTCCAAGCTGGAAATACCAATATGTTTTGAGTCATATTGTTCCTTATACTACCACACAAATACAAAGCGATAAAGGGCAGTCAGCATTGTTATTACACACAGCTCAGTCTGTTGCCAAACAATCTGGCTCTCTACTGAGATGAAATTGCTGGGTAGTTTACTAAGTAAATGTCAGATTAATGGTTAGGGGATGCCACCTACCAAGCTTGGCTTTGAACCTTGTGATGAAACAAGTGGGAAGTCGTGTATTCTAAATTCAGTTCTCTGAAACACAACATCAAATATTTTTCTTTGTAGTACTATCCTCCTGAGCTATTTCCTTCCTCAGCGTTAGTATCCTTCTGAACAAAAAGACTCCATAGCATTTTTGCTATCTGCTTTAAGGGGTAATGGGCCTTTTTGTTCTTACATAGAGACATTGTTTGAGGAAATTTCTGACTAGGAGCCATCCTTTTAACTTTGGTGGCTTTCCAATTGCAAGTTCTAAATACTAACTACTTGGGATTTTTCTGTCTTAGTCTGTTTTTGGAAGTATCACACAAGAGCAGTCAGGCTTGGGATGGTGCCATATGCACCAGTGTGTGTGTGGCCTGTTTATCTTCCCTTGTGTGCACGTGTGGGTATGCACCCCATCCTCTGTCAGTCCTAGCTTTCTCTGTTACACTAGGGAGAAATACTGAGCCAGAGGTATCAGTTACATATTCTTAGATAAGTACCTTTTTATCCTCACACTTAACAGAGATTGTCTTCTGTAAATCTTAGCAGAATTTTTGTTTCTCTTCTAGCTTGGGCAATGGTGGATGGTGGGTCCAACGTAAAAGCTCGTTCCTCCTATAATGAGAAGACTCCAAGGATTATTGTGTCCCGCTCTCATGCGGGAAAAGTTGAGCAGGTTGCACGGCAGACATTTGGAAATAAAACTGTGATAATCCCCGCTGGTGGAGCAGGTTTGGTTCTTTAAGCATCCTATCCATTTTATTGCTTCTGGATGTTTTAATAGTGTAGCTTTTACTAGACAAAAGGATGTAACCGTGGTGTCTCCTCTTTCTCCTCTTGCCTTTTGATTGTCACATCACTGAAAGCAGGCACTTGACAATAGGGACACAGTTTTTCCTGTGTTTTGGAACCTGCATGCAAACTTGGTTCAGACTTCAGGCTGTTCACCAGTCAGTATGTCACTGAATCTAAGCCTGGCCCAGCAATGTTGTTGTGGTCCTTTCCTTGAAACACACTGCTGTATATTCATTGAAGGCACTGATGCTTCAGTGGGAGGAAAAGGGTTGTGTGACCACAAGCAGAATCATGGAAGAGAATCTGTTGGTTGTTAGTTAATTGTTAGCATGGTTGATTCAAAAAAAATTAAGAAAAAAGCCATTAAAGTCTTGTATAATTTATTGCTTATTGCATTTATGTCAAAAGAGAAAATTACTGTCACTAAAGTCCATTTTTATCTGCCTAATACTCAATTTAAATAAGTTTTAGAATACTTTTTACTTATGCTATGTTCTTATACATATTACTGAGAGAATGTAAATACGTGGGGCACTAGTGAGAAGCAAGAGCAATTTTAAAATCTCAGAAAAGTCATGCAAAATTTGAATTTTACAGAAATGTGTCTTTCTACATCTGTAATACAAAAAGCTACAGGTCCATTACAGATTGTTTAGTCAAGAAGGTCTTGCATTGCTTCTTGATAATGAATCTAAATGACAAAGAAAGTGAAAGTGTAACTGATTATAGCAGTTCTTGTCCAGGGCTTGACTCTGTTTAGGACGATAAAGAAAGGAACAGATAATTGAAACAAGAATATTGGTCAAAGAGTTGGAAAACTGAAAAAATTCCATAAAAGAAAGAATACTTTTTGAGCAATTACTTTGTACTGCATAATGAATAGTAAAGGGGAACACCCTGGGCTGCTTTGCTTTATTAAAGAGTGGTGTATACATCTTCCTTCTATTGTAATAAAAAGCCAGGGAGAAAAAGATAGACTTGACCATGATGTAGGGATTGGGAAATAAGTGAGTAAACATAAGAGCAGAACTATATTTGAGTTTCTGGTCTTGTTCTTTTAATATGTTTTGAGAGGAAAGCTCAGTTTAATTTTTTTTTACCTCTGCCTATTTCTTCTAGGTTATAAAGTGTTGGCCCTCCTTGACGTGCCTGAAAAGAATCAAGAAGAAGCTGATGTGTATATCCATGTCACCTACATTAAGAAATGGGACATATGTGCTGGAAATGCAGTGCTGAGAGCGTTGGGTGGCCATATGACTACCCTGACTGGTGAAGAAATTAGTTACACTGGCTCAGATGGCAATGAAGGAGGACTTATAGCAAGTATCAACATGAACCATAAAGCACTAATTGAAAAACTTCCAGATCTGGAAAAAACGTCACACAAATAAATATGACTGATGGAGAAGTACAAGTTGTGCTTTTGTAGCCTCCAGATGCTCTGTGTGAAGAAGCAGGCATGAAAACCTGCTGGAAAAGATGCACAGCAAAGCAAAGCAGTTTGGTGTGGGTTTGCGGACTATATTTTGCATTGGATTTTGTCAGTGGTGGTATTTAAAAAGAATAAAATAATAACAATAGTCAGAAGTAGGAAGGGGACCGATGGTCTCACACATCAGTTTCCATGTTTTATTTTTTTCAGACTGTTTTCATGCAGTTCTTATACTCAAGGTGCATTTACCATATATATTGGTGAACATAGGTGAACTAAAGAAAAATCAAATTTTTTCATAAAATAAATTAAATATTTCTCACTGGAATTTCTTGAAACCTTTTACATCTTTCTTTAGTTTTAGCGATTCCATAATAAATTAGGTAGGAAAAAAAGCTTGATTTATATAGGCATCTGATAACTGTAAACAGTTTATCAGGAATCATGACCTCATGTTTCGTATCCCCTGAATGGAAAGCACAAGAAGGTTGATTCAAATCTATATGCAGCAACAGATTATCTTTGACAGTGTGGCACTCCTTCTGCTTTTTAAGAGAAAAAAAGAAATGTTCTGTACTATTCTGACTTCTTTCCTGAAGATGTAAACCAGTTTTAGTTCAGGTGGGTTGTGAATATCGGTGTTTTATTAATCAGTGTAATTATTTCCTTATACCTTTTTAAATGAAGGCAGCGTTTCCTTGTATAGTTTTTAGCAGTTATTTCTTGTCCTTGATTTCTGCAAAGTGTTGAAGATGCATGCTAGATTTTTCTCTAATGTAGGGCTTGTTCATCATATGGTGTTTGTGCCTATAGAAGCAGCCTCTTCCTTTAGTACCTGTTATTTTGTTTGTTTGGGTTTTCTTTTCATTGGTCGGAGGGAATGAGTTTAACAGAAATAGTAGGTTAACTGGTTATTTCCATTTCCAACTCAAGATATAAACCAGCAATTTTTCTACAACTCCAGGAATAGCTTTGTCTTTTTAGCTTGTGGCACCCTCCTTTCTGCAAAAAGCTCTTCAGCCATTCCAAACAGCTTGGGCTTATTTGCTTTGTGGTAATTTACAGAGAGAGAGAGACCATTTGAATTTTAATCTGCTTAAGCAAGTTTGAAGAACATGTGGCACTTGAAGTACAGCAGTCTGCAAAACTTTACTGAAAAATGTTCTTTGCAATCCAGTACATACAGAGCAGAACGCGGGTCCTTTGATAGCCAATGACAATTTGTTGTACCTTTATCTCCAAACGTGTAACCACCTGCATTGTTGTTCTCTGCATCTCCTGAAGAGTTTCAGAAGGTTCTCATGTACCTGTTATTTGAATTATCAGGAAATAAGCTGCCCATTTCTCCTCGAGAATGCTGAAGTTGTTAGTTACTATAAGATGTTTTCTGTTCAAAGTTTATTCAGTGTAGGCTTAGGCTGCTTGATCCAAACCCTTAATTCTTTCATTTTAACTTCTTTCATACTGTTAATGAGAACTGCTGGTCTGATTAAAAAGAGGTTTTTCTTCTTAGGTCAGTAGTGGATAATGTTTAGATACTGCTTTCAACTTCTGGCTGAAGTTCACATTTTCAAAAGACCTCCCAGATGTTGCATAATTACACATACAGACTTTTACTTCTTAAACTTACTGGCAAAGGAGGCTGAAGCTTAGTCCTATGAGCCTTTTGGTGCAGGTAGTTTTTGGAGAACTTCTTTTCCAGCATGGACACTATGTCTGCTCTTTGAAAGTAACTTTTACACATGTAGATAATACACAAAGCAATTTTACTTTCAATTCTTAAATTTGATAAATGCTATATGCTATTACAAATAAGTGATCATGCCCTTTTTAAAAAGGATCTGATCTATTTCAGAAACTTGTTGAGCTTCCAAACCTAAATGAAAAATAAAGTAAACATTTATCAAGATTTTAGTAATGTTTTACAAGAAGACTGCAGCTTTTTAAGGCTGATTTAAATGTCTTAAAGGCTATTTTTTTTTTAAAAAAAGAAGGATCTTATGTTTATTTGTTAAAGAACATGGATTAAAATTTAAGTATGAGAAATAGCCATAGTTAGCCTGGTAGAAAAACATGATTGTGTCACAGAGAACAAATGCACAATATTTGAATAGGCAATTAAGATAAAATGCGTGGCAAGTTGTGGTTTTAGAACCAGCTTGAAATCCTATGTAAACATACTTCATGAAAATAGGACTGCTTTTATTTTGGGGAATGCTTCTATCACTTCCTTGCATAAGCTGTGATCAGATTTTCTTTATGGGAAATGAAAAATGTTATGTAATGTACAAGGGCTTATTTGTATCTTAGTTGAAGGCATAGATTAGTGAACAAAAGTATTTGCCTAATTTATTTTTTCTTAGGAAAACAAGGTACCTTAGGAAAAGCCCTCTTGTCCTTCCTCCCACATGCTGGCTAAAATGTCTAGCCTTCCATTAGGAAGACTTATGCTTGTTTAGACATATTAATATCCTAAATTGCTTTGTTGCAATGGATCACAATGTTTAGTACCTTTCACAGGGGATCACTATTGGCCTAATCTCACTCCTGGTGAAACTGAGGAAGAGGTGAGAGTGTGGTGCCCAGTTAATTACTTGTAGTAGAGCCTGAGCTCGTAGAGCTTTCCCACAGCTGAGGACTAAGGTGGTCCTTGTGATATCCCGGTGTAATTTAAAGAGCAGCTGCTTTGGTGTGAGAATAGGTGAGCAGCTGGTGAATATCAGTTTCAGATGTCATTTTGCAATAAATGTAGCTCTTATGCAGACCAGCAAGTACTCACAAGTGCTTGCTTAGTGCACACATCCCAGGGCACTTTGTTTGTTTGTGCAGTGTTAACACTCAGTGTGGCATTTCTTTGACTGTGTTTACACTCCATTCTAAAACATTCTGCTATTCTGGCTTAAATCTTTGTTTTGTCACATCAGTGTGGATGTGACTTAACCTTATGCCCAGAGGGGTAAGAAGTCGCACCATACCCACATCTCACTGCTGGGCTACAGCAGTGTTCTTTACATCTTGGCCTTTTCCACATAAAGCTGTCACACACCATTTTTAGGGATGCTGCTTAAAACAATTGCATGTTGTAGGTGGGTCCTACAAAAGTATATATTTTTTAAAAAATTTAATTAAAAAAATCGTGTTAACATTCTAGCTCTAAATAAAGGAATTAAGAGAATGTATTATTTTAGCATTGGTTTTCCAGTGGTGGATTTTTATGAGTGGTTATTATGATTGAGGTAGTTGCAAGTGAAATTATTCTAAAACTGTATGTATTTTCTCTTTCATTCTGCTAAAAAGAGTGTATGGTAGCATAGATAATACCTGGTACTGTACCAAGAGTCCTAGATTTCATTCCTTGAATGAATGTTTTCTAAATAAATGGACACAGAAATAAACGGGTTGAATATTGTATTTAACTGGTTTTGAGATTAACCTGTTTGCCAGACTTTTACAGAGGGATTTAAGAGCTGCTTGTTCTGATCTACAGAGCACATAATAATGAAAATAGTTAATGAAATGATAATGAAAATACTTAGCAGATACAACTTACTTGAGTAATGAATTAACCATATTGGTGACACGGCAAAGTCATGTAGTGGTATTGTTTCCTACATTTACTTTTAATTCATGATTGTTAGAGGGGGCAGATTTTCTAGTTGATTTCAGGTGTGACAAAAGTTTTGATTTTTTTTTTTTTAATGGCCAGTGGCTGAAGATCAGGGGCAGGGAGGGCAGTCGGTATTGGAGTTCATCTCTGCTTTTTTGTTTATAAATAAGTGTATTACAATGTCTTTGTAACATCCTGTTATCTGCTGGGGTTGTACAACAGCAGTGCAGTACTGTATACTCCTGATGTAATTTGTAGAACAAGGAGTCCACATCTCCCAAGAACTGTGCAGTGAGAAGTGACCAAGTATTGTTCTGGGCCTCCGCTGTGTTGTGCCAGCAGAGGATGGCTGCTGTTGTCTCGTGGATGTCAGGCCAGTAGCAGTTTCTCTCATAGAAAACTACTTTTCTAGGCTTCTGTCTACCCAGTTACACCCAACCTCTTTGTAGATCTGTTTTCTGAAGTAAACTAGAGCAGTGGAGAGAAGCGGGTGGCTGTGGTGAAAAGGTTACTGCAGAGGACACTTATTTCTGTTTCTTTATTCTAAAATTGCATCGATTGTTTCATTTCTTTTGTCTTTCGGGGGTTAGATAATGATGCAGATAAGATTCAATGGGCCACAAATAAATGGCTGTGGTATTTTAAGCCCAAGCAGGAAGAGGGCAGGAAGGACTGCCTCTAACCAAGGCAAACCTGAGTGGATGCTTTTCTATCAGGCCACTCATGCTGAGCCTTTCTTCAGTGTTTTAGTGGTTTAGGCCCTTTCACACAAACGGTTACAGAATTGATTTTGCCAAAATATCCTTGATAGTCTTACCTTCTGCTGTCCTCAATGATAAAACTGCACTATAGCCACTTCACTGTAATGTAACTCCCTGAGACAAGAATGTGGTAACTCCAAGGACTCAGTTGCTTGACTTGTGAACCACAACTTCTGTATGGCAGCTCTTGCAGTGATGTCCTAGTACCTGCTGTGAGTGTCCTCCCACCCCACAAGCAGGTCATGCACCCACGTTTCATACTGAGAAGCTGTTGAAGCCTTATACGTCGCAGTTTTCAGATGCCACACCAGCTCTTCCAGCTCTTCTGTGAGAAGTGCTCATCCAGTTTCCTTCTGAGGCTCCCTCTGGAGCCAGTAATTTGTGGCCACTTTTCCCTCTTCTTCCTCTCTGTTCCCTTCTGGTCCTTGATCCTTTCTTAGTCGATGTGGACAAGAAAAATGAGAGATCAGAGGTGAAGACAGTCCCAGAATGAGAGGGCCCCAGCAGTCAGCTATCCAATTTATCCTGATGATGTTAATGTTTAGGACTAAGGTCTAAGATACTGATTCTACCAGAAGTGCAATAATTGCCAACAAAGTAGTTGGAAGGTGGAGAAGTTAATGCAATTACGAGTACTGAACATACAGAAGAGAGGCAGGTGAACTAAGGAGAAGTTAAACACCCAAAAAGAAGGAGGAGGTGTTTTTTCAGTACAATGTTACAAGCTTTTCGCATTTGTGGCCCCCCTGGGTGCAGAGCTTCATTGCTTATGAAAGAGGCTGCATTGGCCCTCTGTGAAAGGCCTGATGTTGTTGAACTCAATAGCAGTATTCCCACTGAACTCAATGTGAGCAGAACCAAGCCAGATAAAACAGGAACAGTAAATTAAGCTAAATTCTGAAAAGCACAACTTCTTTCAATAGAGCAAACAACCTGGGTTGTGTTAAATTTACCTCTGACAGCTTCAGTCTACATTTGCAAACATCCCAGTGTCTCGAGGTTCTAAGTCTTTCAGGTTATTTTATAGTCTACAGCCAGTAGAGTCCACTTTCAGGTGACATTGTTTTCTATCCCAGTTGTTCCTTATTTGTAATTCACATTTCATTTTTTCTCTCCAAAGGATCAGCAACTCCAGCATTTTTCCTGTTATCCCACCAAATTGTATTAGCAGTTTCCAATTGTGTGCCAAGTTGAAATAACAATTCTATAAATAAATTCTCTGAAAATACTGGTCTGAGAGGGTGTTTTTCTATATTTTGTCTTACTGGGGGGTATTTATTGTTTCTTTGTGCACCAGATATAATTTTTTTTTTTTACAGTAATGCATGTCCTGTTGCTTCAGTTGTGTTCTACCCATCATGTGTGTGACTTCCTGCCTGAGGAGTTATTGATAAGTCCAGCCAAGTTTATGATAAATATAGTTCAAGATCTCTGGTTTTGTTTTCGTACCTGTGTTGCTGTGAAAGTTGGTCAGTTGGTGAAAGTGAGTGCTTAGAAATCCCCCGGATAGTATTGCTCTTTGGATCTGAAGTTTTCCTTCCAACATCATCTCCACATCTCTTCCTAATTATGTTACTTCATTCTGCTCGAGTCTCTTATTTCCATGAGAATAGTAGTAGCAGGGTAGTAACTATACCACTGTTAGCCCTTGTTCTATTAATGTCCCACTCTTCATAAGCGAAACCATGGAACAAGTTGAAAAATCCTGTAATGTCCCGTATCAGTTTGGCATTTTGGGCTGTTCTTGGATGCAGCTTCAAATATGTTTCTTCTCATGGCTACCGATGTACTGGGTGTACAATGAAATTGTCATCCTGGACTTAGGCAACACATGGCACAGAGTTGTACACAGATGTTCTGAAAACCCTTGATCCTGTGTGATCTAACAGGACAAGGAATTTGGAGTCTGTTGCGATGCTCCAAAACACATCTTCAGAGAAGATGCAACCCAGAGGAGGAAGGATTCTTCCCATCTTGCAAAGCAAGTAAGTAAATGTATGTCTGTGTGCACGTGGTACATGGCTTCTTGAAAACAATTGTATGGTTTGGGAAGCCTGAACGGTCCAGTTAGAGGCGAATGTGTGCTCTTTGCTGTCAGCCATTTACATGAGGCTCTCAACCTGCCTTTGTCACACCTGATCTACCATGTCCTGCCCCAGGGCCAGAGTTTTGCAGGTTTCATTGTTTAGAGCAGTGTGAAAGGTAACGTGTAGCACTGTACAAAAACTATACAGCCCATGGTGGTATCCTGCTCCTCAACATAAACCAAATTTATGGCTCCCGTTTGTCTGTTGGGTCAGCTTCTTGCCTATATTGTGTTCCACACCTTCTTGGTTTTGTTTACTCTCTTCAGACAATCGTGCTGTCCATATGCAATCCATAAATGGAAGCGAAGCTTGTTAAAAATGCAGTAAGTTTAGTTTATGTTGTGCATGCCTGAGAGCCACTTGTATGTTTCTTTCTTTGTACAGTAGTAAGACTGTCCTGAGTAGACTTCTCATCTCTTGGCACACTGGCATCCTGCACACTAGGTCTAGTCACAGAATATTCTGAGCTGGAAGGGACTCACAAAGATCATTGAGTCCAGCTCAAGTGAGTGGCCCATACAGGGATCAAACCCACAATCTTGGCATCATTTGCAGACCTGTGCTCTAACCGACTGAGCTGAAGGCTTTTCAGTCACTAAAAGCCCTCCTACTCCAAGTGTCGGTTCATTTGTACTGCTACAATAAATAAACTATTTTTCAGGATACTGTTTTAACTTGGTCTGGGCCCTAACTCAGTTGCTTAAAAGTATTCTAGGAGTCTGTCAGTCAAAGAGGATTTCTGATCCCCAGGCAACGGGCTGAACTTCTGCTGCAGAGAACAGAAGTTTGACCTGGCGCCAGCAGTGGGTACAGAAGCAGGGATTGTACATTCAGGCAGCTGGGAAGGGGCTGCAGGAATGCTTTGCAATCAGGGCAGACAAAATAGAGTGGCTTCCCATAATCTCTGCGCTAGGTCCTTTACTTGTCATACATCTTAAGTAAAATGACTCCAAATTACAGGAATTCTTCCAGATTAAGTACTGTGATCTAAATGAAAAGCACAACAAGCATTGTGCTAAGAGATAATAATTCTGTTAGGGTATGCACAGAGGTGAAACTATACAGATTTGGCTTTTTCATTTTAAAACTGCTCATTTTTCTTCTGAAGGGATGTATTCATTACAGAATTAAGGATGTGTCAAGTTTGCAGTCCTCTCAGCTGAACTCCACCTGGCCTGGCTGGGCAGGAGGTGTCTGTATTGCGGAGGGCGAATAATGTGATGCACGTTCTACTTCTGGAAGGGGATAGCGTTCAGCTAAAATAAAGGGGATAAAATGTATATGAAATCTGTACTAGGGGAAAGGCAAGTGCTTTAACCTGCTTCCCATAATATTCTGGAATCCTAATACCTGAACCTGTTGGAAATATTTGTATCAGCAGTAAAGATTTTCGTTTACTTTAGCAAAAATAAATTATTTTTTGTATGTAACATTTTCTACTGAAACTGAACTGAGCTGACCCAGATGTCACTGCTATTCTGATAAGATCCTAATCTTCTCTTACAAAAATAGTTTTATGCAGGTGCAGCAATGGCTTTTGGAACCCAAATTGCACTCCATCCTAATAGATTTAGACCAAGAACACTATGTATGGCAGGAAAGCTTTTAGTGTTGACACTGGGAACTCTAAAGCGCTTGGAATGGGGGTAGCAGAGGCCAGTAGAGGGCTCTGTCTTTTCATGAATACCCTGAAGAGCGAAAAAGATCTTGGTGACTATGAATTTACATGGCTGTTTCATTTTTTACAAAGAAAAGTGTTTCACCATTTTTTTTTCCTCACTTGTGACATGACTTCAGTTAAGAGGGCACAATTGATACAATTAGATCTTCCTTCAAGATAGCAAAGAACAGGTTTCTTTTTTGGCCTTTCTTGCACATGACAGCAGTTGTAACCATCTTTATCTGGAAATGTTACATCCATCAGACATTTCCAGGCTCTTTTGGGCTATTGTACCAGCAAGAACACATTAATATTAGTGAGCACACAAATATTTTACAGCTTCTTGGTACTGAAATTGTTTGGAGTTTATTTTTCTTATCTCTGTCACCGGCATTTGTTGTGCTTTGTGTTCATTGCTCCTATGGAGGAAAATAAAAAGAAGTAATTTTCTCTTTCCACCTTTTGCAGGAAGCTTTCTGCGCTTTCCTCCACAATTGTCTTCCATTAAAAATGTGATATTATTGCTTGCTTTGCATTGCCTTTAATTTGCAGTGCATGGTCTTCTAGTGACTGTCACCTCCAGGCCTGTGGAACAGAGAAAAAAAGAAAGGTCCAAGTGCCCCATGCTCCAGCTGCCCAGCTAAAGCAGGTGTGCATTGTTCTCCACAAACTCTTATTTAGTCAAACCTGAGGCAAGATGAGAGAGAGGAGTAGCTCTGAAGAACATCCATTTGCTACGACCCAAACTTCATTCTCCTGCAGGGATGGTTGCTCTCCTGGTGAAAGCCAATGTAAATGTGTCTTTGCCTGCCAGAGGGATGGTACAGATACCAGAAAGTCTAACAACAACAGCAGAAAAAAGAACTGGGGAAAGATAGGCGTCCTAATTCTAAACAGAGAACTGATTTGGGAGTTGCCATTTAAGTGTGCAAGTAATTCCTTCTGTTAATTATGTATAGCTGCATATTTAAGTGCAATACTAAAAATGTGAAAATGAAGTTCCTTAGCTACTTTGGGAGATGGAAAGGAATTAAGAAAAGAAAGCTAGTGTTAAGATTTAGAAAAGAAAAGAAAAGGAAAGAGAAGAAAAGAGAAGAAAAGAGAAGAGAAGAGAAGAGAAGAGAAGAAAAGAAAAGAAAAGAAAAGAAAAGAAAAGAAAAGAAAAGAAAAGAAAAGAAAAGAAAAGAAAAGAAAAGAAAAGAAAAGAAAAGAAAAGAAAAGAAAAGAAAAGAAAAGAAAAGAAAAGAAAAGAAAAGAAAGCATTGTCTGTTTGTTTGAGCCGCTGTCCTCACTATAAATTGAAATGCTTTGAATCACTGAGTCTTTCTTGGTCCATGTTCATCACAGGAACTTTCTGCAGAGCACTCTGTCTGCGTCGGGACTTGGCTGAGCTTTGCTGTGTGTCTGTGGGGGTGGTCTGAGGGTGGTGGTTCATTGTCCTACACAGTGACTGCGGTCATCAGAGGCAAGGCCATCTGCAAACTTGCTGAGGGTGCACTCAACCCCACTGTGCCACTGATGAAATTATTAAACAGCACTGGTCTCACTGTGGGCCCCTGAGGGACATCACTCATCACTGAGCTCCATCTGACCTCTGCCCTCTGGATGGGACCGTCCAGCCAATTCCTCTTCCACTGAACACTCCAACCATCAACTCCATACTTCTCCAGCTTAGAGAGAAGGATGATGTAGGGACCATGCCAAAGGTCACTCAAATCAAATATTTAGTTTGAAAATTTCTTATCAGAATGACATGAAAGGTCATGATGATGACATATTGACAGCCAAGAAGAAAATATCTATCACTGCTATTTAATAAAACTTACTTCTAAGACAAAACAGAAAAATTGCATAGATGAGTTACTTTGATTTGGTTTGTGGGTTTTTGCTCTTTTTTTTGTTGAGTTTTTTTTACCTGAACTAACATCCATTTAAGACTGAGATTAATTAAAAATATGAAGCTCATTCTTTTATGCTTCAATATTTCAATATTATATTGTAAATACCTAACAGACAAAGCACAGGGAGTTTGCTTGAAATGGTAATGAACAATTAATGCTTCAAATATGTTTTCAGTGTTGGAGAACCTACTCATCTGTATTTGTCTGCCATGCCCTAGTTTGTGATGACACTATTAAAAAATTGAACAAATAATGTAAAAAAAAAAAGATTTTCAGGATCAACAGTGCAGTCTTTTCAAAATCTCCAGAAATATTTTTCTCTTAGTGGAAGAACCTTTTATTTCACTATACTGAATATTAAAATTCTTGACAGTAACAAACTGTTCCTGTGTCCTCCTTTTTTAAGCCATCAAGGGATTTGGGGATTTCTTTACATTTTCAAAGGCACAGATCCGAGCAATGTTACAAGTATCATATTCTGTGCCTTTTGTTAATGCTTCAACCTTCACAAGTGTGGAATAAAAATGGCAAGATCAATATGATCATATGCTTCTTGTTTTAAGTGGTTCGTTGTAGTAATCCTTCTCCTATGTCACAATTATGCTGCCCTTAGTTACCCAGTGGACAGAGTGGACCCTCCTCATCTGAGGCTCTTCAGATGATGAATTACATTTCCTGCTGCTTCAGTACAGCCATTTTTCCCTAAAAATTTTGAGCATTAGCCAAAGGGCATAACTGTATTACTTTAGGTAGAAATTCAGATCATCCTCTCTGTAAGGACGTGAGGTGGACTCAGACTCTGTTTGATCCTTGTAGCCCCAAGCGGAAACCCTTGATATTTATGCAGGTGACAGTAGTTTTGTCTCAGGAGTTTTTCATGTCTTGAAGAGTCTCCAAAGCATTTTATGATGAAGTTTGACTTAAATCTAAACTGCATTATTCAGCTGATTGCTACAGTGGAAGGGTTTGTGAGTCCCTAATCAGAACTGCAAATACTTGAGTGCTTTGAAAACCCTTCCAGGGTGAATTCCCACAGAACTCCCTTATAACAAAACTCAGGATGGGAATTTAAAAGAAAACTAAATCATGAAGTCCTAGTTTTTGTCTCAGATGTATGACTGTTTTTGGCGAGAACAACTTTTGAATTTCCCTTCTTTGTGTGGATGTTAGAATAAGTATATTTCTAAGAAGTTTTTATCAAAAAAGCTGTTAGACATCTGAAACTTCAGAGACAATGCTGCTTTTCTATTTTCTCTTAGAGGCCTTGGTTGGTTCCAAATACTTTCTGCATAAAAAGGAAAAGGAGCAAGTCTGTGGAACAGTTTCTGTGATGGTGGAAGCAGATTTGAAGACAAAATCTGTTTTCAATTTCTGTCTTGTTATAAGGCCTTAAATGATTTATATCTGATCTAAAAATCAAAACCTTTCCAAATTGCCACTTCCTTTCTTTACTTCTCAGTTCATGGTACATGACTGCATCCTAGTAAGCAGAAACTTGTGTTGGGAGATTAACTGGGAAAGGATTGGGCTGATGTTAGGTGAATTTGAGCAGTTCAAGGAACTTTCAGCTCCTCTGTGCTACAGACATTAGAAGTAGAGGCAGGAGTGCATTTGGAGGTACAGAACATCCTCCACTTTGCACTGAAAGGGCTAAATTGTAGGAAATTAGCAACTTTTCCTCTTTGGGCTATATGTCTGGAGTCTGGGACAGACTTGGCTTGTGAGCAAGTTGTTCTCCTGTCTCCATTTTGATTTAGACAATTTTGAGTTACGTTTAGAAAATTTCTTTTAGAAGGCAATTTTAAAAATGAGCATAAATTTATACTTAGGTCAATCTTACTAAGCTCCTTGTCTTAGACTGGCAGTGAGGTTAAGGTTTACTTACATTTTTCCTGTTGCAATTTACTCTTTTTGAGAGTGCTAAGGTATCACACAGTCACTCAATAACTGCTAAAGAGAAGTGTCAAAAAATTGAAGTTCCAATGCTTTTCTTTTTTTTCTGGTGAGGTGAAAGAATGATCTGTTTTATAGAAAACTAAGCTTGTGATGGACATCAAAATATGAGCCAGGATCACTGTCTCATTGCAAAAAAAAAAGTCAAAACACATACAAGGTGTATCATGGCCAGTAGATCAAGAGAAATTATGACTATTAAAAATTGTGACTGTCCTTGTTATTATCACTGTTGCTTGGGCTTATAGCAGGGAGAAGAGAAAGCTAAGAGGCAATTGAGCAGCTTGAAGCATAGCTGCAGAGATACCAGGGTTATACCCTTCTGGGCAGTTGCAGATGGTGTAACAAAAGGCTTTTGCAAAAACTTCTTCTCTGTGACAGAAGGATGTGGTTGTGGAGTTTCCAGACTTGGAGGTTTTCAGCATAAGGCTGGACAAAACTATAAATAACCAGATCTAGAGCCAGTGACAATCGTGTTTGAGCAACCTCTGACTACTGACCTTTAGAAATCCCTTCCTCTCAACATTTCTTGAGCATGTAAGATTGAGATTAAAATGTTATGAATAGTTGTGGGGAAAGCCCTCTGGCAGGACTTTTGGATCCCGTGGTATTCCAGAAGATTTTACATGGTTAGCACATGGGTTTCACTGCCTCCTTTAAGCTTCTCAAAAGCTGTGAGATTTCAGCATTTCTGCAAATCCTGGTCAGATCACCAGAGGATGGCTGTGGAAGTAAGCAGCTCTGATTTAATGCAAGGCAAAAAGAATTCTGAAACAAAACTGAATTCCAGGATTTTTTTAGTGATTTTTCACTGTATTGTTATTTGCCTCGTTTGCTGATATTTTTAATCACAAATTTCTCATCAGTTATTTAAACTGTTCATAAAAACATGACTAGGATCAGTATATGTGAACTTCAGCCTCTTTCAGAGACAAACCCTCTGGTGACAGTCTCTACAGCACTGAGTTGCTTCCATAAGTGGTAGCTAGGCCAAGTCAAGCAGGGAAAACAAATCAGTGAGAAAGGAGAACAGGCAAATCTGGGATTATTTCCAAATTCAGCTGTTTCTTAGTGGAAAAGAATGACATTTAGTAGAACTTTTTGTGTTGTGTAGAAAATATATCCTGGGCAGGGTAGCTCCAGCTGTCCACGCACAGGCTTGAGAAGGAAAATGTCCCTGCAGCTGAGAGCCTGCAAGGCTGACGTTCATAGGAATAAATGCTCTGTTTTTTCTTTCTCCATTTCTACCAGGCAGATGTAACAGAGAAAACCTTCGGGAAAGTGTCTTCAGAGATATCTCCAAATGCTTCAGGTCAGCTCCTCGCCACATAGAGGAAAATATGGTTTCAGAACCCCTCTTTTCACTTGTTACCTCTCCTCCCCTCCATTCCTCACTCTAACCTTGGTATCAGGCACTGCTCTGCTGTGGATTCCACTGTTATTGTCACATCAGAACAAACCCATCTGACAACATCTGCTGCTATTGCCCTTCTCTGGCTTCTTGCTGCCTCGAGCACTCTCCTGACCCGGTGCAGAGCTGTTTAATCTCTCTAAGGCAACACCACAACTCACCTGACAAAAAAATAGGGAAACATTTCAGATCTGAGCAAGGCAGTCACTCGGAAGGAGGATGCAGAAGGCAGCTGCTGAATTGCACTTGCTTGACACAAAACTGCCAGCACGACTCTGACCCGCTGTCACTTCGTGCTCATAGCTCCTGAAATGCAATTGTACAATCATATTATTTTTCTATTTCCAGGGAAGTGAAGTAGCAATGTGTATTCTGGTACCTGTGTTATGTCAGTTTTAGAAAGTGTTTCACCTTCATATTGCTTGACAACAGAATTCAATATACTAAAATTAGGAAAGGACCATAGATCATTTTTATGGCTTCATATCTAGTCTCCTAAAAAGACTTATGGAAGATGCTTGTGTGAGGAGTCTTCTGCAACCCTCACACAGTGGTGCTTTGGAAAAATCCCAGGCTGGCTGTCTGCTCCTTGAACATGTTGTTTTGTCGTTCCAAGATTTGTACTGTAATGTGGCAGCACTGGTGTCAGACAGATCAGAGAAAGAAGCCTGGACTGCCCCTTCTCTCTCAGCTTCAACTGTACCTCTGGTATGATCCTGGGTACTGACCAAAATTCTGATTTTCATAAAGGAATCAGAACATGAACACTTTGAGTTTCAATTCTAAAGATTCAAATTCATGCCCCTACTTTGTGATTTCGGGCAAGTTTGCCACCCAGTACAACCAGTAATAATTTTCTGTTCACTGCTTCCAACTCTACAACATGGAGGGTGCCCAAATTTGTCAGAATATTTTCTACATTTTACTGTTGCTGATGAGTTCAAATCTTTAGTCCTCTGCCCTGTGATAGTCAATTTTAAGGGCTAGTTTTAAATCCATCCATATACCGAGTGTGCAGAGTACCATCCTGACCAACTCCTTATATACAGGTCAGTCCAAAAAGGAACTTCACTGTAGAAGACTAGCCAGGAATGTCCCAAAATGTGACCTTTTAGTTAAGAGATCATAAACTGGAGTATTTCTGATGTCCCAGATTTGCTGATTTCTGGCTAGGCTGTACAAACATGTCCACTGTACTTTCTCAGTCTCATTTCCCACCAGGCAGTGATAAAAATCAAGCCTCTTCCCCTCTCCTTTCACATCAGTTAGTGACTTCTTTAGCCGAGGATGACAGCTGCCTCTCCTGTTGCAATGGCAATGCAAATGTAATCCATTCTGGTCTTACTGGTCCATCATCTGACTGGTTTTCAGATTATCATTCCACCCATTCACATATGTGTCCACATTGGGATTTAAGTAAGAAATGAAAGTTCTGAGCAATAAAAGATGAAACAACACATTTTATTTTGGAAATACTGAGTCTAGTGCAGATAAGACAAAAAAAAAAAAAAAGTGAAAATGGGCAACACAGAAGAGTAAGAAATTAAGAAATTATCTGTACAGCAACAAAAACCATTCTATAAATTACCGTAATAAAGGCAATAAAATTTTAGAGATTCACTGGTAAATAGTTTGAAAGCTTAGTTTTTAATTCTGTACTTGCATTCTTAAAAATGCCAATATATTACCTTTCTTGATATAGGGTAACAATTAGCTTTTAAGACATGGTCATATGCATTGTCTGGAGACATGGAATGGTTTCAGATTAATAAGAGAAATTTGATTTAACAAATTATAGAGAATCTGCCCCCCCCTCAAAAAAAAAATTGTAGAGTCAGAGCTAGAAGAGAGCAGTGAAATTAAAATACCATTTTTTACATGTAAAGAAATAAATACAGGTCATACAAGTGCATCATTTATTTCCCTAAAGTTTAACACTGGAAACAACATAAAATAAGCAGACAGTTGTTGCCAATGTGTTTGTTTGGGGTCCTACTTAATTACAATATTTTTAGTTATCAGCTTTTACTCTGCGTTCTGTCTGTGGTTTGTTGGAGATTTCCTTATAAAGAAGAGTTGGTTGTTTGAAAGATTTCGCTGTTCCCCGGAAAACATCGACTCGTATTCCTGGGACCTGGTTTCCTTGTGTAAAAAGGCAACTGCACACCTGGCTGGACCTCCTGGTAAACACTTCAGCACAGACCCTGAAAAGCACCCTCGGGGCTGCCTCCTTTTTCCTTCTGCTCCTGGCTTTGGCAGAGGACTGAGCCGAGGAGCGCATCAGCTGCACCAGGGCAGGAGCTGTGAGCGGCTGTCCCACCCCGCGGGTCCAGCTGTCCGTGTCGCAGGGAATGTCGCACGGATGTCCTCGCCTGGGCTCCGCAGTGACACGCAGGGACAGCAGTGCACAAACCAGCTGTCACAATGGCAGTGGTGCCCTTTTCAGCCCCACACGAGCCTGGTGCAAGATGGGGCGGGTTGAAATCCCCCAGCCGCAGGGCAAACCCTCCACCCCACCGTCCCTCTTCCACACAGCTGCGAGCCTCAAGTCTGGAGGTACAGTAGAGGGGAGATGTTGGGAATACCTTGCACTGCGATCTACGGTGAAAAAAATAGTCTTGAAACAGGTGGAAGATGGAAATAAAAATGAATGACTTCAGTGAAAGGATGAACACCACTGAAACGGTGTCTGATTATCATTCCTAATTTCCCCTTTCTTCTCTCATTCAAGTTCTTTAGTAAGAAGTACAAACCTCCTCCATTCCTTTTAATGTTGCTGCACGACTGGTGAGCTACCAAACTCTGCCACAGAGGGGAAGTAGAGTATCACTGTAAATCCATGCTGGTGCAAGCAGCAGCTCCAGCTTTCTGATGGAGTTGAAGCTGTATTAGTAAAAGATGAAACTTTGAACCTTTTCCTGCACCAACTTTTTTGCAGTTTTCCTCTCCTCAGTATTTGTTATGAATGACGAAAGAATACCTGGAAACAGGATGCTCGCATGTTCCCCTTTTGGACTGTAATGTACTCTTTGGCATCAGAAAAACTTCCCTAGCCTTGTGCTGGGATTTCAGGATTGTGGCTTAAAATGAAAAGAGTGATTTTAGAAGGTACTGGTTACCTGTTAAGCAGGTTTCTTTTCTGAAATGGCTGACGAGGAACACAGAAGTTTATTGTCAGTGGAATAGAAGCATGATTAATGTCACACGAACAGGCTGAAAATTGTGACTGCATTATTGCATGATATTTTTTATAGTCAGACCTTTGGGTGAGTATTTGCTAGAATAGTCATCTACAGAGGTGAACGTGACCTAGACCAAGCTCTCTCCATGCAGAGTTCTTTTAAATAAATCTTTGAGGTAATGGAGGAACCCGAAAGTTCCTTTAGATTGAGTGATGAGCAAAGGGGTTGTAAGAGTGTTGGGTCCTAGGGTATGTGTGAGCTTGCTGCTTTTCCTTTCTAATATTCGTATGTGCATGCTTCAGAGCGATTGAAAACTACCAGGGATGTCAGCAGTCTGGAAGGTTACAAAGTACGTGCACGGAGCTCATTTGCTTCTTCCAAAGAAGAGGAGACTAAAAATACATACATGGAAAGAGGGATGAATAGAAAAGATAAACATTGTGTAAGTTATTTCAAGTGATATGTGCTAGGAAGAAGCTGAATTTGGAAATTAGGTCCTACTAATGCCATCAGAATTACTGACGCCATCAGATTAATGTTATTATTCTCTTAGAATTACATGTGTATTGACATGGAAAGTTAATAATAGCCCTGCTGCCTCTTTAGGAACTGTTGTGTGCTCTCAGATAAATACAACAAAATCAGTGCTGCAGCCCAAAGAAAATCTCATGTGTAAAACTGTCCCCACTGAAGCGAGTGGAAAGGACGGGTTTTGCACAGATGTTAACGTGGCAGGACACTGTCCTCTGACTCAGGCATGCTGCTGAGGGGTTTGCTAACAGGCGTCAAAAGCATGCTCTGAAACTTCTGTTTCGTAATTTGTTGTCTGGTGAAGGTTAATGAGAAAAGCCCAAACGTTGATCTGAGTAAGGCATTAATTACTTGGATTTTCCTTCCTGACTGATATCAAACTATGGAGTGATTTGAGAGCCCAAGGAGAAAGGAATTCATCTTAACAGAAAGAAAGGAGTTAGAACACAGTGTCTGCAATAGTGAGACAGCAGATGGATTGTACTCCAACCCTTGAGTCTCCCAGGACTGCACCACCCGGGCACTTAATTTGAGCTGCATTCTTTTCCCTGGCAGGATACAGGACAGAGTCTGGTGGCAGATCTGAGCACCCAGTCAGGATTGAGGTCTTTCATTTCAGATGCAAGAATGAGGGTTTGTTCCTGTCATGCCCAGAGTATCTGAAGAGGGAATTGCCACCTTAGCATGCAGTGAAAACCGTCTTAGTTGCTCACCTGTGGGCCTCAGGGATATTAACGTTTTTAGTTCCCTTTAGGTCACTCTGTTTCCATTACTTTCCTTGATTGCTTCCTGACTAAACTCTAATACAGAACTTAGCGAGAGTTTGAAAAGGGATTACAAAATCCCCAAAATCTTCAGAAATAGAAACTTGGGTTTCATGTTTCTCAGAAGGATTATTTTAATGGAATAAATTGTTTAATGGAATAATTTAGTCATAGCATGGGAAATTTTTTATTTTGTGGGGGGTTTTTTGAGTGGTGGTGATCTTTGTTTAAAAAGGAGAGCTTTTATTCAATGGTACTAAATTTTTGAACTTCACTACTTTAGTCAGATTTTAAAAGATTTTCTTAATGTGGGCAAGCTGTTAGAAGAACATTGGTGTAAAAATAGAATGTAAAATCAACTCTTTTTACAGTATTGGAAATCCCGTGCACTTCCTAAAGTAAAATTAGAACAAAGGCAGGAGTTTTAAATAACTGTGATTCCAAAAGATAGTGTATATCAGAGTTTATTAAGTATTTTATGAAAGTGATAAAATACAGATGAAAATATTTGGTTTGAATCTTAGCTTCATTATGATTCTAAATCAAACTAGAGAAAACTTTCATTCCTATGTGTCAGTTACTGAGTATTTGTTTCACTTGCTCAACACCCATTTCTAGCAGAGCAGGTGACAAAACATCCATATGTCAAAAGGATTTGTTCGTAGTCAGGGGTGACAAGGATGCCTCAAAACAGAAATGCCAAACCGTGAGGCATGCCAGACTGCAGGATCTCTGTTGAAAAAAAAACATCCTTAACATCTAATCTACCTGCCGTAAATTACCTCTCCGAGTCAGACACACCAGAAAAGTTGCCTTCACCATTGTTAGAAGGCAAAAGAATGGCTCTGAGGCTGGAAAAAATAATGATCTGTATTTGTTTACTAGAAATATTACTAATTAGTATGTTTGTTTCACTGTTGCCTGTCACCTTTGCCCAGGGGCTGCATTAAGGCAGTGATTTCAGACACCTCTGTATGTATGCTTGGTCAAGATTCTGTTTCACGGATAGCATTTCAGCTGGTAATGTTCATTTCTCTGCCACTTGGAGTGACCAGTGCAGAAGAGCACTGGGAGAACAAAATGGACATATTCAACTATATATTTTCCTGTCTTGGAAAAACAGTACGAAATTGTCTCTGTAATTTTAATTACTGCCTCAAATTTTCAGGGAGAACTAGCACCGTTTATTTTTGAGACCTTCTCTGTCACCTTTTGGTCATGAGGATTTGGACATCAGCTGCAAAGTTTTACTGGAGGAGCCCCAGAGCTGTGTAACCCCTAAAATTTATCTCCACCTTTTTTTTCCATTCTGTCCTTGCTTTAATGAACATTTAAATTTTTTACATATTATTATTTTTAATCATCAACTTTCTCATCTTTTTGTATTTTGGGGTATTTTCAAAAGATGAAAAGCTGTAGGAATTTTGGGGGGTTTTTGTGCATTACTGAAGAACAGTGGTATTTAAACCCTTGAAGGAAAGTAATTTGTGGTGTTTGAGGTATTTGAGGAAGACATCAGAAGTTCAAGGTAATACATCAGTGAAGTGTCTCTAAGGCAGCTAACCAGTAAGCACTTCAAAAGATCCTACTGATTAATTCAGTAAAGAACAGGCCAAGAAAAAAATGCTGCTGCTATAATGCCCCTTGTACCTGCCACCAGCATGAGGAGCTGCAGGAAAATCTCTGCACCAGGCGCTCATCCCAGGCTGTGCAGCAGGGCTGCACCAAAGCATGAGGAAGGAGCAAGTTTTTGTCTGCTGACTTCTAAGGCTGTGGGGCCTTTGTCCAGTCGTGTAGGATTTCTAAGAGAACAGGCTGGAAATGCTTCTTATACCTCCTGCAAAGACCTGAGTCTGCTCTTTAGGGATTGTCACCTGCTGACCTGTAGGTGAATTGATGCTGCTTCAGGGCCAGAGGAAGTTCTGCTGCCTCAGTGCCTGGAAGCATATTCCAGCTTTCCCAGGGAGACCACTGCTGTATAAATTATAACAGGCAGGACTGAACAATGGTGAGGATGGACACAAGGCAGGGACATCTAATGCCACATGTTGGAACATGCACCTTAGGAGGAAACAATTCCCCTTTTCCTTTGTCTCAGGCTGATGAAGCCTAGCAGAATAACCTATGGCAAGCTTCAGTCCCGAGATATAAAGCATCAGTTCAGTGACTTTCAAATAAATACCAAAAGTGAAAACAAACCAACCAAAACTACTCCCAAAAAAATACCCATCTAGCCTTTTCCGGATCAGGTGAAGTTATAGCACTGGGACCAAAATTAATCCAGATATTCAGCTAAACCGATGTCAAGTCACTTATCAATTGAACTAAAGACAACGTGCATTACTCAGAACTTTATTATTATTATTAATAATAATATTGGTATTTTATTATTGCTATTTTTCTCCCTGAGGCAACAATAGGATTTGGGAAGTATTTCAAACAGGCATTTGAAATCCTGCTCTTCAAACATTCACCAGTTCTGTCATTTGCCTGGAAGCATCTATGCAAAAAAAAAAGTTTCCATGGGAACAGTAGGTGATTCTGTCATGCCTTTAACCTCTCTAATCCCAGGGGTGGGAGATTGAACCAGAGCTTTCAACTCTGGCAATTATACTTTTACTGGTGGTTTCTAGTCCAGAGGGGCATATATTCAAAGAGGAAAAGGTTGATTCACATATATTAGCAAAGTGAGGTCTACCTTGAGGTATCATTTCCTGTAAAAGCATCACCCTGCTCTACCACAAATGGTCAAAGACACATATTAGAACCCAGATTAGGAAGTCATTTGAAAAAAAAATATATAAGAAAAAAAAAAGAAAAAAATTATTCCTCTAGAATAAAACTGGCTTGTGTTTCCAACCTGAGCCCCTGCAATTAGTCTTTATCTTGATTAACCCATGATTAATTACTCTCATTTAACATTGAGAAAGAACATTTGTATCCCCTCATTACTTCCATTTTATTTAGATATGATCCTTTAAAGAAAGTTTCTGTTTAAGTCCACAGTACTTTGAACATTTATTGTAGGAATGATATCCAATGGAATAAAGGCTCATGCTCTAATTCTGCTATTTAGCAACCAAGTGAGAAACCAGAAAGCAGAAAAACTTGGTTTGAAGATAAATGCTTGAGTATCAGCTCCATGTGTGATAAAAGAGATATAGTATTTTTGGTTTTAATAACAGTTAGGAGATCAAATGTGCTATTAAACTTCAGTCACTGATATTTTCTCTAGAAATCTTGAAAGAAAACAAAGTAAAAAATGGGTAAACATAGAATTTCATCATTAATTTGGAAATATCTTGACTATAATACACATTTATTTTATTTTAAAATACTCTGACTAAGAAAAATCTTCAACAGGATGAAGAAAGTCTTGTGTCTTTTTAAATCAGTATGTTAAAACAAAAGAGGTTCTTGGAAAAAAAAAACTCTAGAAAAAACTCCATGTCACTAAATCACATAAAAAAAAAATCTTTTTCCATTGCAAAGCCAAAATGAGCATTTGGAAATTACACTCTCTTTCAATCTCGGTAGCACTTGCAAACCATGCTCTGTGCTCTCTGGCTAATATTGGAAAGTCCAAGTCGCTTATTGTTTTCTTTCTTCTGAAAGGATGCTAAATACGTATCCTCTGAGCTGAAAGGAGCTAATCATACTATGTTTAGTCAGTTCTGAATGAAAGGAGAGATCAGAAGTGTGGAAGATGTATATCTCAAAACAGTGGGTGGGAAAAAAAGACATTTCAAGTGGATTACAGCCTTTTTTTGTTCTTCCTATGTCATTAATGGTTTATTAGGTCAATCATTTTGGTCATTTAAATACTAAAACACATGTATTTTGGCTTTGCACAGACTTTTCTATGGAACTCATATTATTTTGTACCCAATTACTCCCAGATATCTTGCAGTAAAGTGCCCTGGCAGGAAATATGCACTAAGAGGTGCTAGAAAGATAATTACTGAGGCCCAGACACAAAAGGCTTCCCAGAGCATAGAGACCTCAGGTAGAATGGTTTGATTACAAAAGATGACACAAATAAAGTAGACCAAAGCAGGTCAATATTAGCTGAAGAAACACAGAACAATTTACAACTCGGGCTCAGTCAGGTCTAGTAGGGACTTTAGAAATAATCAGATCTGAGTGAAATCTTGGCGCATAGATGGTCCAAAGAATTGCTTGGACATGAAGATTGAGTTTAGGTTAATAGTATTTCTCCTGCATTATCTTTAGCAGTATTACAACCCTGCTTCATCAGTGTGCCCTCCTTCCCTAGGCGACATTATTCAGCTTGTTAGAGGATCAGTGTGCTCAGGGGCACGGGCACCTACTAGGGAACAAGACTTTTGAGAAAAACATCCCAGGTTCTGTCAGAGCTTAAGAACTAGAATCAACAAGGCCTTTATATGGGCACATATATTCATATATACATATAAATCTATACATACATACACACATGCGCACGTGTATATAAATCTAAACTTGAAGATATAAAAATTAGGAACTTAAATGTGAAAAATGAAGAAAAAAAAGGTGACTGTATCCAAGGCAAGCTCACCCAGATGGTGTCTCTACTACCAAGGCACTTTTTAGCTGCCATCATATTACTTTATGGTGCAGAAATTTCTCTACTGACCCCCGGTCACCTAGCATACTTCTGGCATGTCAGGATTCCCTCCTGCGGCTTCAAAACACCCACATTCTGGGCATGGCTGGGGTTATTTTGCATCCCATCACTGTTTTGGTTTGAAAGACAGGTGTCCACTAAGGAAGGCAGGAGCCTCCCTTGGAAGGGAACACGCAACCCCCTTCCCTCTGAATTATTATAAATTTGAAACTGAGGGGCTTTCAGGCAAAAATATGAGGAATAGGAATAACAGTTCTTTTACTAATATATATATATAACAAAGCAATAATACAGAAACACTGGTTTAAGCTGACAGTCAGGGTATGACCTGGCACCCTGCTGGACAGGGTGGTGGTAGCCCTGGTCAGGTGATGGCTGCAGTTCTCCTTGAAGTGGTTCTGTTGAAAGCGGTGATCTTGTAGAAAAGGTCTGGTCCTCCTCGGGAAGTCCAGTGGTGGTAGTGTAGCTCTTGTTCTCTGGCAATCCAGTAGGTAAGGCCCCTGTGCCGTTCCAAACCCCAGGCTATATCCAGGTGGGAATGCTCGGCTCCTTCCCCCTGGGCAGAGCATCTCACAATGGGATGGTGAGTCGTGAGGCAAGGGCTTGATGGGCCCAGAAACAGGAGATAGTCCGGAGGGAGAAGGCAGGGAACATTGCTACACCTGGTTTCAACAGCTCATGAGGAAGGTAGTAGAATACACTGTAACCCAGGACAACCACCTTATTTATGTACCAGAGCTGTTGGAGAACTAAGCTACAACCTTCTTTGAATCTTGCCAAAGTAAATGCACCATGATATTCCACAGGGGTCCTGGAGGCTGGGAGTATTCCTATGGACACAACGTTTCTTGGAAGAAGTAGAATAATTCTCATCATTTGGGAGCAGGAAAATAAAATACTGCTCTCTTCTATTATTTCAAGGAGCAGATTTTGAAGCTGTCAAATCAGAAAGAGGCAAAACTAAAGTCTAGAAATTCCTTTCCTTTTCTTGATCTTATTATGCACTGAGTAAGTATATATCATTTTGGACACAGAATACACGACTTTTCTTGGAGTGCTGATTAGTTATATTTCCCACAAAAGTTTCCAACAGAGAAAGTCAAGAGTAGTGGCAAATAAATACCAAAGCAATGCACTTCGGCTCCTTTTATGATCAAAGAATAAAGTCAAGAC
Organism: Platysteira castanea; assembly: GCA_013397175.1. NCBI lineage: Eukaryota > Metazoa > Chordata > Aves > Passeriformes > Platysteira > Platysteira castanea. The sequence goes on along the minus strand of VYXC01001766.1, from coordinate 155,546 downwards.
AAAACTTTGTCCAGAAGCAATAATCATGGTGATACACTCCGAATAGCAAGGTTGTTACAAGTAGCCTCTCCTAGAGGAACGACTGAGCTGGGGTTGTTCAGGCTGCAGAAGAGAAGACTTTATTGCAGCCTACTGTAATAACTAATAATCCTGGCTTGTCTTGTTTTTCCCTCTGACTATGTATCCTTGCACAGACAATCTTAAAATGTGATTAGTTAAGAACAACAATCTTATTAGTCTCTATTAATGACATTACTTGTTTCTATTCTTTGTCGCTGATTTTATTAAATCTTTGTGGAAAAGCATTAGTAATTGTGAGCCCTTTAACTAAAACAGGCTGGGACTGTGGTTCTCACTCTGTCCTGCATTTATATCATCTTTATAATGGGAAAAAGCATAATAAGAGGAAAAATCTGGAAGGCTAGGGAAAGATAAGGGAATTTTTTTTGGTGTCCAGCCTACTACTGCACTGAAATCCAGACACGGAATTCTGTGCCTTCTGCATGGACTGATTTTCAGGCCCATCTTGATGGCCAATATAAACACTGGTTGGAAGGAAAAAATTGCAAGACTGATGGTGATTTAATGTAAGGGAGGATTCAAATAGGCTGCCCTAAATTATGCTGACAATAGCTTTGATCAGTACCAGGATCAAGAAAATAAATTATTAATCCTCATTCCTTTCCTCTTTCCCCAACTGAATTTTCCAACAACAAATTGACTCATCTTGAGAGTGGACTTTGTGTTCAAACCTGTAAAACTGAGCTCTTTAAGTTCACGGTTGCAGTCAAGGGTCTGTGTCTACAGTGAGTGGCATAGCTGGAGCTGGCAATTTTTCTCAAAATTGTGGGAGGATTTTGAAAACAAGCTTTATTCCTTCCTTTTGAGAAATAGCTGTCAGGATATAATGGAATGCTTATGAACATTGTTTCAAACTTAAGGTAGGCTCATTAAATTATTTTAGTTGAGAATAGGTTTTGTTGTTTTCTGTGTATGGAGGCTGACAATTTCTGTCACCTGTTTGCACCTCATACACAAATCCAAGTGATATGAATACTCTGTACTACACTGCAACCACTTCTATGTGAACATGGGAATATGTTTTCAAAGAAATGGGCTGAAGATTGATGTGATGCACAGAAGTGAATAAAACTTTACAGCTCAACCTTGACATTCAAAGCCGCTTGCTTTACTCTCCATTTTCTGCTGTAGAAATATGAAATGTAAATACAGTACAAGTAAACTATGGTAAGAAGTGGAGTTTGCTGTAATTTCAAACATATCAGTCAAGGAGTCAGATTACATGAGGAATGTCTTTCTCTGCTCTTGATCTGTTTTTCCATCTGAGTCAAGAGGTCCGTGTATCTTTAGAGAAGCAGGATGCAATAGAAAATCCATATATAACTTCCAAACCATCGCAGTATTTTATTACAATTAGTAGTTTCCAAAAGTTACTCATATATGAGTTCAAAATGAGTTCTTGCATCCCAATTGCACTCTTGGCAGACATTTATCTGCATAGGCACTTGCTTCTCATGAAAAATGTATGATCTGTATTGTGAGAATAAATGAAGAGAAGCGAAGCAAAGAAGTTCCATTTTCAGCTAGTTGCTGTCTGTCAGACAGCACGCTATTTCAGCTCTCAATTGTTCCTTGGTCTCTGTCAGTGATAATATTCATTTTTGCAAACATCTTTAAGCTTCACTGTGCACATTCAGCCTGTTTGAGATGAACATGATAAGGGTCTGGACCACAAAAGTTTTGCTAAAGTCAGCATGACTTTGTGCAACTAAGGAAGCAGCAGTGAGTGACTCTATTGTATCTTCTTGAATGTAGTGGGGATGAAACTGGGCCAGGTGACATGGTAGCTTTTTCAGCCTGCCTATCCAGCTCCTCTCTGGGCACTGCCACCCTAACACTGTCATGGCTCGACAGGTCTGGCAGCTCCAGAGCTGTCCAGTCCATAGTGAAGCAAAACAAACCAAAACAATTGCCAGTTAACTTCAGACAACCTCCTACAGGAACAACCATCCCAGAGGAGAAGCAGAAATCATGGATGTGAACCACTTCTGCCTTCCAGCTTCCACAAGTGAGCCCAGGTCCACAGAGTTTGTTAGGAGATAAGTACACAACACAGACTTCAAGGTCGTGCATGAGAAAACATAATGCCTCGCTACAGGATAATTTTATCTTCAATTTGCTTATTTTCTTCTTTTTCTCTTCAACAAGACAGGGGATTCCATTCCACTCAGAATTCTGGTTTTTTAAGCTTCTCTTTATGTAGTTTGTAGTAGGAACAAGAACCTTGGAAAACTAGAGGTAAAACATTGCAACATACCAGAATATGTAAAGTGTTCCCTGTTAAAACAGGTATTGAGTAATGGATGTAAAGACATATATCTACATAAATCATAGGTAAAACCTCACACATTTCCTCTGTCTTCCATTCTACCACACTGGAGGTTTTGTGGTCCCGACACTCACCCAGGGTCACCTTGTGTCATTGTAAAGCGGGTGGTGTTTATACACTTTATAATCTGAACATACTCATGATACCACCAGACATCTTAATGTCCACACCTTGAAGTTGTGCCTCTGTGGTACAGGTAAGGACAATGTGTCAGGATGTGGCCAGTGACCAGCAAGGAGGGACTCCAGGGGGTGCAGAGAGAGCCCTCTCATCAGTAAGCTACACATCACTCAGAAACCTTTCTTTACCTTCAGCCCACACAGTTATTTCTTTTAATACCTTGTATTGTTTGAAGGATAAATAGTTTCATATGCCAGATATTATATTCCCAGATCTGAACAGCCCTTTGTTTAAAAACAGAATCCAGGCACCCTGCCCTGAACTTTAATTGCTGCTCAAAGAGGGGAGTTCATTTCCATCTCTTCTCCCTTCCAGAGAAAAAAAGAAAGACCACAAGATTTTTTGACAATTATGTCCTGCTGTCTTCTAAATGCCCTGCAACTTTGGGGAAGAATTACTTTACCTGCAGCTTTCACACTATATTCTTAAGAAATTGTTTTGGTGCCATGTAGTAGGTTGAGCAGAAACTCTATTTTCATTAAGACAGTCCTCATTTTCGAATGTTTTCACATAGAATTCAACATAATGGCATTTCCTCTAGTATGTTCAACAAATAATGATTCAGAAAAAAAAAAAAAGTTCTTAAAAAAAAAAAAAGATCATGCTCTTGCTTTAAAATCTCTCTGTAGCTTCCAAACTAAATATTCTTCACTGGGAGGAGAGAAATTACAAGATTGCTGAGTTATAGGGCCTGTGTTATGCAAGGTCTTCTGACTGCTTTCAAGTTCCTAATACTGTCTAGTACAAGAATAGTCCTGGGGTTTTTTTTCTCTTTATTCATCCTACTTAATTTCAATTTTCACACTTAGTCTTGCAAGTAGTTAGATTTTTCATGTCGCTGCAGAAACCTGATCATCATCCTGCTGCAAGACACACAGAAAAATCTGCCATTATTATTACCAACCCTTTTAAAGTTTTTCAGTCTACTTTGCATATGGCTCATGAAATGCTAAAAATTCAAGAAAAATCTCCCAGTGAAGCTCTAATGCTGCTTCACCTGATAAAAGAATTGCAAAATAAATCCTCACCCATAAGGGTTTATATTTGATCCTCTAAGTACTTTGTAAAAATGTTTATGTAGTATTCTACTACATCTGCTTATGTAGTATTAATGAAATTTTTATCTGTGAATTATTAATGCAATTATGTAGGGCAAGTGTATAATTTTTTAGTTGTGTTTCTCTTGTTGAATTATATATTGAAATATATCAGTCAAAGCATATATTAAAAACAACAGTGTGGCATGAAGTTTTGTTATGACACAGAAGCAATCTAAAATTTTCTGGAACGATCTAATTTCCCAGGACATCTTTAAGAAGAAACATTCCATTTACCTAAGGGTATGAATATGATGCACGTGTTAGACTTCTGCTCAGAAAATTTTACTTGAGATAAAATGGCTGGATTGTTCAGAAACAAATTTAATTTTCATAAATGAAAGCTGTTTCTGAACATTACCACACTGGGGTCCAATGCAAGTTGTTCTGTGTGCTTTAAATTTAAATCGTTAGGTAAGTCATTTAGTTTTCTTGTCTGTTTCTGTGGAAACAAAGTATTAATGGAATAACACTGATTATTTTGCTTCGTGATTAAATAAAATGGTAGAAATAAGGAGAGAAAAAGTTCTCTTCAAGTTAGTCTTTTATGAGATTAACTGACAACAATGAAGAAAAGAGTGGAGCCTCACAGTTAATTGCATCCATTTTTACTTTCAATTTTTTTTCTTTCCCTTGCAAAGCTTGCATTGACCACTCCACAAAATCTGGAATCCAGCCCTTGGTGAAGACCATGGTGAGGCATCTGTCACCCTGCAGCCCATGGATGTCCATGGGCATGTATAGAACCATCTGCAGCCTGGAGGAGACCCCACACCAGAACAACTGGATGTTGCCGAAAGGAGACTGTGACCCTGTAGAAAATCCATGCTGGAGCACGTTTCTGACAGGACCTGTCGCTCCATGGAGACAGGAGCCCATGCTAAAGCAGATTTGCTGGTAGGACTTATAATCCCACAGGGAAAACGTCCTGAAGCAGCCTGTTCCTGTAGGACTGCGCGCTATGGAAGAGACCCACGATGGAGCAGTCTGTTCCTGAAGGGCTGCACTGCAAGGAAGGGAATCAAGCCGGAGAAGTCCCTGAAGAACTGCATCCTATGAGAGGGACTCAAGTTAGAGAAGTCTGTTGTCCTGTTTTTTCCTAAGCCTTCTGTTTTAACCTTGGAGTCAGAGGATTTCAAACAGTTTTGTGTAAACAATAGCCAATGTTTATTTAACCATATTTTCTGTTTTTCATTCCTTTTGTGATAAGAGAAAGTTTGATGAGCATCTTTTTTCTCCAGTGGGATTGAGGAGGAAGTGACATGTCCTCCAATCCCTTGTGGAATTGAGAATCTTATAAAACATGTCAAATGTAAATAAACTCTCTCTTTTCCCTCCTTTCTGCTGAACCTAGCAGGTGTGAGCATGTCCTTTATTGTGCTTTCACAGGCACAGATGTCCATGAAGGGATCCCCACTGGACCAGGGCAAGACTGTGAGGAGTCCTCCTCCTCAACAGGAAGGAGAGGCAACGTGCGATGAACTGACTGCAGCCCCAATTCCCCATCCTCCTGTGCCACTGGGGAGAGGATGCAGAGAAAAAGGTGGAGGAAGTTGAGCCTGGGAAGAAAGAAGGGGTTAGGGAGAAGGCAATTTATGATTTACTTTTTAATTCTCATTTTTCCTACTCTGATTTGATTGGTAATAAATGAAATTAATTTCCCCAAGTCGAGTCTGTTTTGCCTGTGACAGTAATTGCTGAGTGATCTTTACCTCTCCTTACCTCAACCCACTAGCCTTCTGTTATTTTTTCTCTCCCTTGTCCAGCTGTGGAAGGGACTGATAAAATGGCTTTGATGGGCACCTGACATCCAGCCAGGTTCAACCCACCGCACTATGTTGAGTCTTGATGTGGTTTCAACTAAACAATAAAAAGAAGAAAAACAAACTTCTTGGCATAGTCACCAACCATGAAAATCTTCACAATGTATTATATTCTTCTATGTTCTAAGTTACTATGGACTCAAGAGTAGTCTAGTAACTTGTGCTGGCAGCTCTCGGAAGGTGAAGATGGTTTGTTTTGTCTGTGAATAAAAGGAAGTCGTGAAGATTTCCGTGAAGATATTTTTTTCTCAACAAATTTCATCCATTTTATTATAATCCCTTAGAGATGATTTACAGTGCAGTAGCCGTTGTATCTGCTCTCCAGATGGGAGAGTCAGACGTATTCCTCCCACATTATTAGTAGCAGAGAAGTGGGAGAAGGCTTACTAAGGTTTACCTCTATTCAGTATCCAAAAATGTGGATAGTTGAGTAGCTCTGGGCTAGAAATGCATCTAGAAATACTGTCGAGTAATTTTACTAAGTCAACTATTTTGGAGGTAAAGGAAATTGAAAATGTTGAATGGAAATGTTCCAAATCAACAAAAAACTGTTTTTATCCAGTTCTTATAAAAAATGGGTTTTATCTATGTTTTATCTAGTTGCATTATAACTATGATTTTAATGTAATTTTCCATAATGTTGGGTTTTGAGGTGTATGATTTCCTCTACACAAACTTCTCAATAGACGTTATTATCCTGTTTGAAGGGCTATTTCTAATATTTTAAATCAATATAAGTTACGTTTTAAAATTAATTTTGTGATATTTAAGGTTGAACGGCACATACTCCATGTTAAATTGAATTTGTAAAAATGTCACACATAGTAATGCTTGTCATGAAAAATAGTAATAAAGTCCATTTGAGACAGTTTGTATCTATTCTGCAGAAATTATATACAGGGTAATGACAGGGAATGTCATTCAGAAATGTATTCTGGGCAATTTTTTGATATTTTGCTGAATGAAATGGATGATAGCCCAAATGGGTTTATTATCTCATACTAGGTTACAGTTGTACATCCAATACTCATTTGGATGATTCATTAATGACAGCTGAAGTCAAGAAAGTAATTCTGATGTAACTGTGTGGCTGAACAGTCAGAAAGAAAGCATTTTTAAAACACTTCAGAACTTTTTAAAATACTATCTGTATCTTCTAAGCCTCTGTAAAATGCCTGTGAGTATAACCCTTGGAAAGAATAAACTCGTCTATCAGTTATTGAAAAACAATGTATTAATTTTGCTGAGATTATGAACAAATAATTTCTGTACAATGCAGTAAGGGCAAATAGGAAATTTAAAAGCTTTCCAGTGTTTATATTTCCAGGTATGTGTGGTTGTGACATTATCAGATTTTAACTTAGTTATTAGAATCACAGAAAAGAGAAGCAGTGGTTAACTAATCTAAAATAAAAATCATAGAGATTTCTCTGAAAAAATTTGAAATAGCAATCCCAATTTTAAAAGACCAAATCAAATATTTATTTGTAAATTTTCAGTTGTAATAGACCTAACACATTATTTTTAAATACTGACTTATGCAACAAAAATTTTAAAATGAAATCTCAAAATGTTTGTGTCAGAAAATAGATGTACTAACTTCTCTGACATGACTTTGCTCCCTCTCTGTAGCATATTTTTTTAACATTGTTTGGGAATTTCTTAAATGTTCACGACTACTTCTGATCATCCAAAAGCATACTTTCTGATGAATAAACTCACTGAATAAAATAAACCAGCTAAAGAGAAGACCTCTTCCCACACTGCTCTTCTGAGTTTCAGGAGTCATGACTTTGAGGCAGAAACCAATTCTGTATCTAATAAAAATGTAATACATACCTCTCTACCAAGTTGTTTTTTTTTACTGTGCATACATAGTCAACATTTCTCTGAGGTGAAATACTGCTGAACAGCATAGTTTTGATTATGACTTTATTTGAACACTAATCACTTGGTGTTTCCATGGCAGCAAAGTGATGGTGAAACTCTAAACTATGTTGTTCAAAGCCCCATGCCTGCAAAAAAAAAAATTATTCATACCCAGAGACATCTCAGTGCTATCTCTAACTAGTTCTGTCAGAGTTTTCACCTTTTCCCCCTCTGTTTTTACTCATATGTTGTTCTACAAACTTTCTGGGTTCCTGAGTTTTGACAGGCTGATAGACACTTACACGGTAATCAGTGCAAGTTTTACAAGAATTCTTCTCAGAGTACTGGTGCTTGCCTATACCATTACTATCAATTTTGCTCTAGAGATATGACATTATCAGGAGGTTGTTGGAGTCATTAGTCATCTACCATGATTTCAGTGGACTTCCAGGAAGTCACATAATGAAAACCTCTGATTTTTAATATTTTTAAAATGACTTTAGGACTTTGAAATAAACTAAGTGCTTGAATTTTTTAAAGCATTTTTAACAGCCATCGTTTTTAAAAACAAAGTGCTAGCATATAAAGTAAGAAAGAGATTTAAAGCACAGAAATCATCATAAGTAACGAACTAGGCTGTTCTCCACGGGCTATTCAGATAATGTGTGGTACGGACATTCAGTGGTGCTGCCTGTAACTGCTTTGCTGGTCACGACAGTCAGAAGGATTCCCTGTCATGAATGTGCTGCTGAAGCAAACACAAATATACAGCATTAGAAGTTAGAACAATTCTTGACAATCAAACGTTAAATAAATTTCTCTCCAGGTCAAGACAACTTAAAACACGTGTGATTGCAACATGGAGGAGAATGAAGCCTGAGGTGGTTGAAATGTCTTTGATGTGAAAATTGGTTCACTGTAGTGTGAATGTTAAAGTGAGATGAAACAAGAAAAATTTATCCTCTTGAGCAAAGGTTTGATATCACAAAACACTAGTAGAATGAAAATAGATTTTGAGGCTGAAGCTTGGGAGTTTAAAATGATTGACCAAATAAAAAGTTCTGCCAGTTCAATTTTATTCCACTTCCCTCTCGTATTTGTAGAAATTGCTGAAGAGAAGTACTTAAATTACTGGTTCAGAAGACTAAATACCTGTGTAAAAAACTTACTAAAATCTTTGAATAAATTCATCTTACTCAGCCATTTATCTGCAGGAACTGTAAGTTCTTTTGAAAACACTAATGGCACCATTCATCTCTTTCTGTCTCTGACTCCAAAGTCATAGCAGTGATCAGGATTCATTTCTACCAATAATAAGGGCTGAGGACAGACTTTTTTTCTACTTTCATTCTTCTTAACAACTTTTTGGTTTTCCTTTAGTTTTACTGCATTGAAATAAAAAGGCTCCCACAGAGATCAGTACTTGCATGAGAACCTCAGCTGCACTGACTGATGCAGCTCTCACAGAACAAAGCTTGCTGAGACCCGTGGTGAGCCCTCCCACGTCTGTGTGAGCTCCCACAGCTCCTTCCGTGTCCCTCAACAAACACAACTGGTCCTTGCAGCAGGAGAGCCCCATGGCTGCATCCCAGGGATTCCCAGTGACAGACACTTTCCTGAGATAACCAAGATGTCAGAACGGGGCCAGACCATGGACTGGGATGTTCTGATCCTTGTTTGAAGCAGAGTCCATGCCTGTGCTTATCTTTGGCCTGTTTACATCCAGACTGCACAGGCTTGTTCCACCACTGTGCACTCGTTCTTCTCTCGCAGGTTCATTTCACCACACAGAGCTTTCAGTCATATTAGACTGTAATGTACCATAGACTGCGCTGATCATTTCACAGCTCAAAAGTCTGCTGCAGGTTAAGAAACAAACTGCTATGTTTTGAATTTTAAGTAAAATGCTTTTCCTTTCTTCTACTGTGTGTTATTCATAGGTCCACTTTTTTCTGTTAACCTTATGAAGACAGATTGAAGAAGTACATTATGAAAAATAAATAAAAGTAGTCTGCTGTGATAAGCACAATGAAACAAAGAGACTGACGAAAAACAACTGTGCCCAGCTCATCAAAGCTGCAGTGGAAATAGCAGCAGCAGCAAAAACCACTGAATCTCTACCATATCCCAAGGCAGGACAATGATAGAGGGTATGGTAGTTCTGTGTCACACTTTAAAACTTAAGTTTGCCTCCATTAGTTCTACCATTCCCACGAGTACAGTTTCTCTTTGCATAAAACATTTTTGTCTGAGGCTGCTTATATTGTATCATGTTGTATGCTTTGTAGACAAATAGTAGGATGGAGGGAATTCTGGGCATGTCTGGATACCCTCTTTCAATAGCATCCTTTCTCTTGGACCATCCTTAACAGGCTCAGAAGAGACTAACTTGCTTGACTGCTAGTTTGGCACTGAATAGAGAAATATGGACAGTGTTATCTCAGTCCCTATCCCAGGTGCCAAAGTCTCTGAAGGCCTAATCCAGGCCAGGCCATTTCCTTGGAGGATCACACTGATCAGCAAAGTGTACCAGCTCAGCTTCCCGCCCTCTCTGGGCGATGGATTTCATCTGGAGTGAGAAAGATGTGGAAGTGAGATTGGGCTGAGACAACTGGCTCATCATAAAGGAGGGAAGGACCAGACCTGAAGCAGTGGCTCAGAGGAGAGACAACCTTCTCTCTGCTCTTGGCACTCTTGGGACACCTCTGGTAGCCAGAACCTGGGATCCCATGACAACTGCAGTTGGGGTGACCAGTTAAATGACATGACCAGGTTAGTGACATGACCAAGTGGCTAATGATGTGACTAACTTATCCCCAATACTGCTTGCTAGTCATATTTTATTTTTGCTAACTTGATGGTGACATTTCAAACAACAAATGAAAACAAGCCATCAGTGGGAGGGCACTGAATGCTGTGGGACCAGCTTTGCTTACCTGCAGGAAAATTGGAAGGGCCTTTCCTATGAAAACATGAAGTGATCCAGTATCTCTGATGGTTTCTAGGAAAACATATTGGCCATAAATTCCCTACATTTTTTCCTTTGGTCATGTACTTTTTTGTGTCATATCCCTCAAGAGGCAGTCCAAAATTAGGGAAGAGTTCATCAAGGACAGATGAAAGCAACTTTGGAGTTTGATTCAACGTCTCAGGAGATCCTCAGGATCCTCATAATGAACTTAAAATAATTACAGTGTTTGCTGACATTGTGCTGTTTTCCTCTTATAGGTTTTTCTCCTAGAGAGTGTTTTAAAAGACGGTAAGGGCACTGAGAAAAGTACACAGAAGAGCAAGGACATTCAACATTAGTGACAAACATTGAGGCTGACACTCCATTATTAACATTTTTAACATTTGCCTTTTGTCCCTTGCTTAATGCTGTCAGGAGCAATGAGAGAGTGATGAAGGGATTTCAGCCCTGACTGGGCTTGTTTGTGCTTCGACCTTCAAGTGTGTTTTCATTAGGCAGAAATTAAATATTTTCTAATGAGTTAATGCGGAATGTATTTCAAAATAAAAATAGCAACTGAAATTTTACTTTTAAATGCTATCAAGACATAAGTCATGAATATGAAAGGGTTGATCAAGACTTTCATTTTTCCTAATACAGTGATCTGAAAACAAAGAGAAAAGCAAGATAATCTTCATATTTCCAAAGTCCATTCCAAAATCTATCAGCTTAAAAAACATGATACCAGCAATGTCTTTCATATACAGAAATTTCCTTAGTCTCTTGAACTTACTAAGTCCAAGAGGAGGCAAGTTGTGACCATTTGTCTGCTAAATGGTTTCTATTTTTCAAAGGAACCTATCCCTTGAGACAAAAGTGTGGCTATAAAAAATTGCTTAAATAAATTTTTAGAGAAAGTATGGGGAGTTTGCCAAGATTTTCAGCTACATAATTTGATACTTTAGCAGCACAAATTAATTGGGTAGCATCTAGGATCAAAACACATAGACACATTCAGTATTTTCCTTACTGTGTTGCCTTTACTTTTCTATTCCACACCTCCATCCCTTTCCCAGTATTTCAGAGGTCCCATTAATTTGAATAAATGAAATCAATAGACCTCAGAAAGCCCTCTGAGGACTGCGGTTGCAGACATCAACTCTGGAATTTGAAAATTCAACTGAAACATATGTGATATGCTCAGTAATGAAAGATATTTTCAATGCTTTAAACAATAACTGGGGTTTGAAAATGTGGAAAATATAGTATTTTAAATACATGTACTTTTAAAACAAATATAGAGATGAGTTGGTTGTAATTTGGGAAAAGATATTTTTACAACAAGAGCCTGATGGAGAATCATTTTCTATTAGTTAAATTTGAAAGAGGTGGTGGACAAGCTTCCCTGGAAGGTAATTTATATCTGGTTTCATTTGGATTCAGTAAATAGTCACCTTTGCTCTTCACAAATTAAAAAAAAAAAAACTGCCAGTAAATAAAAAGGTCACAAGTGTCTTGCAGAGATTTTCTCCTGCAGTTTGAAAAAAAATTCATTGTCTGTGCTACGATCTCTGCTCTTCAGCTCGTGGTCCCAACCACATAGAGCTGAACACAGATGCAACTTACAAGGTCATCTACTCAACACTGCAATTTCTACATCTGAAGTAATTGCTGTATTTGACTATTCAATTTCTTTATGGTTTTTGAATTTGGTGTACTTTTCACCAGGTGAGGTCTACTTAGGCATGCATACTAAGACACAGAAATTCAATTGCAGCACTATTTCTGCAGACACACACAGAAATAAAATGGAATGTAAGCCATAATTCAGTTACAAAAAATAATTTACCAAGGAAATGCTTCAGCTGAAAGGATGAAAAGCTGTCAGGTGATGTGCAGTACACCAGGGTGTGTATGAGCCTCTCCTGGCTGAGATCCTGACTTACTGACACGAGAAAGCCACTCTCCTGTTGTCAGAAGTGTGGGAGAACATTGGGACTGTGCTCCCTAACCTCTTATGGGAGCAGAAACCATCACCCTTGGCATGAGCTGAGCCTGGTTGCAGGAACCTCTGTTCATCAGTAGACAGGATTTCGATGTAGAGAGATGATGGGAAGAATTTATATATGAATGCACATTTTCTTTGCATTTGCTACCAAATCTTTAGCTCAGGTAAAGATCCAACTTAAAAAACCATTGTGAAGAGTCAATTTTTATTGGATAGTTGGAGATTTATTTGAACACTGTGTAGCAAAGAGTTTGAGCTGATAAAGAAATTAGATTAAATATGTGGAAGGAAAAAATATTTGAATGTAATAGAAAAACTAAATTTGCCTGTTACACTCTCATTAAACTGTTGTATGTCCACTGGAACAAGCAATCCAATTGCATAACCCTTGTCCTTTTCCAGAAAATTAATACTCCAATGAAAATAAGCTTTTCAGGGGTATTTATTTCAGCCACAGCAGAAATTAGTTCCGTTCTGACTGCAGCTGAGATAACCACCAGCCTGATGATGCTTCCCATACATCTTTCTCTGACAGGAATTTTTAGAGATTCTGGATAAAACCACTGTGTAAAGTACAAAGGCAGAGTGGAGTTCTGTGAAATTGCTTGTAGGGCCATAACTACGCAGACAAATCCACTATATACAGGAGATTTTAAACACAGGATAAATGGATTGATATATTGACTAGTATAAATATGGAAATACATAATACATTTACTAATATATTAACTAGATGGAGGAGCTCATAACAGGGTGAGAAATCCTGAATTACCAGGAAAAGCATTTACTTTTAGGTCCCATGTTTGCCTGAGCCAAGCTTTTGACTCCCAAATAATTCCCATGTTCTTGAGTGCTACTTTACAACAGATCTGGTTGTATGATCAGAAGTCATGTAAGAACAGGATTCAAATCAAAACCATCCAGTTATGATGCTTGCCACTTTGCTCTTCACCAACTGGGGTGAGCAGTTTCTTTACTGGTAGATATCCCACAAACTCTCTTGTACAGATTCACTCCTTACTATGAAGCAGTAAGGTTTCCTCATGTGCGTGTTAAGACACACATCCTGAAATTTTCATGTTAACATTAAAATTCTTATGGGAGATCAATTCACCTTTCAGGCCTGATTTTGCTTCACTTTACTTTCTCATTGCAGGGGAGTGAAAGTCACTCTTGCACTTGGTATCTCTGCTAAGATGAACCTTCATTCGAGTACTGCTAAGCTGCTACTAAGCTCCAGAAAAAGCCTGTCAGCACAAAAATTATTTACCCCTTTGGTCTTGCTTTTCTGGGAAGTTGTTAAACACATGTTGCATTTGATGGTGAAAATACTACTCCTGAGTATTCATACTTTAATCAGAATAAACATTTCTGGTCCTCTTAGGTGTTTGCACTGTGACATTAGAGACAGTTGCTGACTAATCACCATGGCTAAATGAAATCAACAGTTCCTTCCTTATCCCTACACAAAACATAAAATTATCTACAGGCTATGATGTGTCCATGGGTTTACAGGATGATCTTCCTGTTTTCTTTTGGAAATTTCCATGAAAATTTCATGCCATGGCATGCAGCTGAACACATGACACAAGTGGCTCCTAGAGAACAAAAAGATGAAAAAAAAAATCCAGAAAAAGCAGTTCTGCCTATGAGAATGCCTTGATGAACACTAATGTACTACTAAAGGATAGAACCTGATAGTAATAATTGATTTAAAATATTTTGACATCAAGAGGGAATTAAAACAATGGATTGCAAGCAAACACACAGATCTGTGAAATCTTGTGGGAGAAGACTGGTTTGTTTTTTCTTCTGATGACATGGGCCAATTTACCTTTATTCCAGCTAGGAAATGAATGGACGGTTGTTATCTTGTTTTTTGCTAAGCCTTCTGTTATAATCTTGGAGTCAGAGAATTTTCACACAGTTTTATGTAAACAATAGCTGATGTTTATTTAACCGTCTATTCTGCTTTTCATTCCTTTTGTGATAAGAGAAAGTTTGATGAGCATCTTTTTTCTCCAGTGGGATTGAGGAGGAAGTGGCATGTCCTCCAATCCCTTGTGGACTTGAGAATCTTATAAAATATGTTAAAAGTAAATAAACTTTCTCTTTTCCCTCCTATCTGCTGAACCTAGCAGGTGTGAGCATGTCCTTTATTGTGCTTTCACCGGCACAGAGGGTGATTTGCTTGATAGCAGATGCTTGTGTGAAAGTGGTCATACAACAAAGGAGTTCACTGGACCTAATGAACACATTCTAAAATATACTTATCTGACTCGCCTTGATTCTATACACTGTGTAAAGGTGTTGAACACACTGTTTAACAGTAGTAGCCCCAAAAATTCTTGACAACTGACAGAAAAAGTTTTCTGAATTTCAGAAAAAAGAACACTGAGTGTGACACCATGGAGCTGTGGTGGAAAAATCCTCGGATGAATTACCTTAGGATAATATAGACTCTTCTTCCTTGGACATATTTAAGAGTAACCTTCTATACTAAGGCAACAGTGCTACAGGCTTTCAGTTAAAATTCCTTAGCTTTCTTAGAAGCTGCAGTCAGGAAAGCATAGGGAAAGGCACACTGGGATGAGGGATAGACCAGAATGTGAGAGATGGAAAGGTAGAATATGTCAGGAAAGAGAGACAGGCCAGAACAGAAGGATGCACTGTGAAATATGGGGTCAGCAGAATATAACCCTTCAATGAACTGTCACTGTTACAGCTGGAATAGATTTATACTGATGTAATCAAGACCTCACCTTTTCCATATTTTGCTTTCAATTCAAACTTTTAAAAAATTGATTCTTTTTCTTCTGAAATGTAGGCAACAACATGATTACTTTTAGTTACTTGCCTTTTTATAAGTGCTGGTTTTCTGAAAAAAAACCAAACCCAAACCCAAAGAAATCCAAGGCAATGATTAAATGCTTTTGGAAAAGACCAGCAGAAAACCCCAGCTCCTCCTATGCTCATGTAAGTCTAGGAACTACAGCAGGGTAATCTGTACAGTATCATAGAATCATAGAATGGCTTGGGTTGGAAGAGACCTTAAAGATCATCTGGTTCTAATCTCCCTTTCAAGAACAGGGACGCCTTTCACTGGACCAGGTTACTCAGAGCCCCATCCAATCTGGCCTTGAACACTTCCAGGGATGGGACACCCACAGCTTCTCCAAGCAACCTGTGCCAGTGCCTCACCACCCTCACAGTGAAGAATTTCTCACTAATGTCTAATCTAAACCTTTGTTAGTTTGAAGCCATTCCCTCTTGTCCTGTCACTACAAGGTCCTGTAAATAGTCTCTTTTGCTTATGGAGCGCATTTTTCCCTTGCCTTGCAGCTTTTACATAAAAAGGGCATCAGCCACTCCTGTTCTGCTATAGAAGCACTCCCCACAGGTGCAAGTAAGAGTGAAAAGAAACAGAGAGTCAAAGAAACTGGCTGGCTTTCTGTTTCTTTGGGACAGAAAACAGGTTGTGAGGGACATCTGTGCTCAGGAAACATCAGTTCAAAGACACACAAAGACGAAGGGTTGGTAGGATGCTTGGCTGTACAGATATCTGCCACACGCAAAGCCAACTTAGCAACCTAGAATGAAGAGACAGTTCTCTAAACACATTCCAGGGAAACAGTTTTATGGAAAAAAATTTATTTCAATTAAAGGACAGTTTTTCTGCAATATCACATGAGTATGTGACAAGCATGACTGAATTTAGGCTGGTATCAGGAAGTTCAAATTATCCCAGTAGTGAAGGCTCTGGAGCAGCTTTTTAATTGGGGTAATAGTAAGAAACATTTTTGTTTCAAGATAGAGCTCAGTGAATGCAGTAACACCTTTTGAATAGTTCAACTGACTGAATAAAGCCTTTGCTATCAGGTCTCTGTTGCACTGTCAAAACAAATAATTACTGTATATAATTAATTCCATGCTTCAGTGCTCTGCTACTCAGCTGCAAGCCTAGGAAGGTTTTTTTGCACTCCCGAGGAATAACAAAGCTCTTGAGTTTTATTCACTTGCCCTCCTTTGAAGCAGCAGAGATAGACCACACTGTGGGCCACTCACTGGTACCAGTAAGGTAAGACTGAGTTCCGTCTCGTTTGTGACTAACCCACTGACCAGACATGGGGACTGGAAGGGGTTTTCCTTCAGGATTTCACACTTTTCTGGAGAACAAATCATATCTTGCTTCCTCGAGTGAGTTGAGTATTTTATCTAATAAATTCAGGGACAATTATTCGGGGATTGATATTCTCCATCTTCTCCTGTTCTCCTTTAACACGCTGAAAATTTGTTTTTGCGCTCCGAGTCGCCGGAACCGCTTTGTGCGCTGGCCCGCCCGCCCGCAGGAGCCACCTTGCCACTTCTCGCAGCCCGCTCAGGGTGTGGGGCCACGGCCACACGGCAGGGGCAGAGTCCACAGCAGGATGCGCGCTGCTGCGGGGTTTGGGCGCATTCACATCGGCCACGTGGTCGCAGTCGTGGCCGAGGATGCGCGCTGCTGCGGGGTTTGGGCGCATTCACATCGGCCACGTGGTCGCAGTCGTGGCCGTTGTCTGCCACCAGGGGGGTGATCGGTTCCCTTCGCAGGGACACAGCTGATGTTGCTCAACAGCCTCCGTAACCAGATAATATTCACAGAAATATTCTTCCATCAGCATATGTTTCGATTGAGACATTAACTCTGTCCAAACATCCTCCCAAAAGCCTTTGGTAAAAATCAAGTCCCAAGAAACGTAGAAAAAGTTTTTAAACAATCAGGCAAAGAAGTGTCTCAGTTCTGTTTGAGCCTGAGCAAAGCTAAAATCTACATATTGCTTTTCAAGGACTTTTTCAAGTTTAAGATAAATGGCTCTCTGCGGCTCAGATAGCCATAGTTCTTCCCATGGTTCTTCCATAGTCCGAGAGAGAACAACAGAACAAGGCAAGTNTCCTCCCAAAAGCCTTTGGTAAAAATCAAGTCCCAAGAAACGTAGAAAAAGTTTTTAAACAATCAGGCAAAGAAGTGTCTCAGTTCTGTTTGAGCCTGAGCAAAGCTAAAATCTACATATTGCTTTTCAAGGACTTTTTCAAGTTTAAGATAAATGGCTCTCTGCGGCTCAGATAGCCATAGTTCTTCCCATGGTTCTTCCATAGTCCGAGAGAGAACAACAGAACAAGGCAAGTAGAGAAACCCAGGGAATTCTTACTCACTGATTCCTTGGATTTTCTCAGAATCCTCGCTGCTCCTCTTTTCACTGTCTCCAGGGGATCGTTAGACTGCCGCCATTCTCCATCATTTGTTGTACCCAGGTCCCAGCAACCTTCTGAAGACAGTTTGGCCTGTGGAAAGAATAAGGGAATGATATTTTTGTAGATGTTTCAGAGCTGTTTATTTTCCCAGCCACATGGCCAGTGACCTGGGCACAGACTGAAGAATCATGGGACAACCTGAGAGTTCTCGGGGTGGGGACAACATGAATGGCCAGTGGGTAACAGGACTTGGGTACATTAGCATCAGGGAGCAGGGAAATCCCCTGCCCCTTGCCATGCTTTCACTCCAGGGCCCCCTCCCCCCAGGGGGGGACCTCCACGGTAATGAGTCTGCTTTTTCAGAAAAAACCTGTGACTGTAGATCAGGCTTTACCTTCCTCTCATCTGTCAGTCCTAACCCTAACAACAAAAAAAACACTGCACAACCTCGGTCTCCAATCCACACTCTGACATTTTTCCCTTTCCATGAAGAAAGAGCAGCAGGAAAGAAATATGGGAGGACCTCCTTTTGGTTTGGTACACCTAATTTCCCTTCTACCGAAACTCAGGTCACCAAAGCCTCCCATGTTTTTGCAACTCGACCAATGTATTTTGGGAAACAGCATATTTTGATTCCATGTTTTCTTTTTTCTGAAGATGCATCTTCAGAGTTCATGAAGCTCTGACCAAGCTTGTGGCCAGAACACAAAAGGGTGAGAGAAATATGTACTTCTGACCATACTGGGGATGGGGATGCACTTACAAGCTGGGGTAGGGTCTACATCCTGCATCCTGGAGAATGTGGTCTTCCACTTCCATGGAATTCAAAGGTTCAAAATTAACATCAAGTGCAAACCTTATTCAACACACAAGAGTGTTCTGTTCCTTTTCTCTTTGCTCCTCTCCCTAGCTCGCATGTTTAGGACCTTATCACCTCTCTACTTCCTCTATTTTCATCCAAGAAAGTCATGGCCATGGAATTAAGTCATGGCCCAAGACATTAAGGCAATAGGAAGCGATGAACTCCCACTTGAATTAGTATTAACTGATGCAATACTGGGATTTTATCACTATGGTATCTCTAAACACCATGAAACAATGAAAGATAACTCTGATCATGACCTATGGGGAAACATATTTTAAAAACCCTGATTGTAGACTTCAGTAGAAAGCAGTCTCATTAAGTGTGGTGATATTCAGTGCAGGAAACAGCAAAACATGATTCTAAATGAGACTTCAGGAATGTAACTGCCTGCAGATGTAACACATATCATTCTTACCATACTCTTATGTCTTTAAAACTGTCAGAGCTTAACATTCGTGCTTTCTTTGAAACATAATTCTTCTGTCATTGTGTTCTGATGACTCATCATTCAAGGTACCCCAGTGAATCACATTTGTGTTCTCCCAAAATAAGGGTATAAGTAGATGTAACTTGGGACCACAGTTTTCTAAACTGTTCCTAGACAAAGTTTGCTCCCTGTGTTATGAGCATCTCTTCATGAGATTTTAATAGCTTGAAATTTCATACAGACAAGAATGACTCAAGCAATCGGCTGATAAAATTATGTGCTCACATGGGTCAAACTTATTTTTATTTTATTTGTTGTTGTTTGTTTGTTTAGGTTTTGGTTTGGTTTTGAATAAAGGTTTCACACTAATTTATCAGAGATAATCAGACAAGTAAGAATCTTCAGAATTTCTGTGTATATGTATTTTTAAAGTGCCATAGCCGTCACAGTTGTACACCATGGTTTGAATTGGTAAGATTACTGTGTTAAAATAGGAAAAGAGTTAGGAAGCTGGCTTTAAGTGATAGTTTACATCTTAGCTGTCTCTAATTTTGAATCCTGAATTCTGAGAGAGTGATGTCTCCTGGTAAAATATTTCAAGCATTGAAAAGCTTGAGAAATGTTCATTACCCACAGTTCTAATTATATTTTTTCTCTCATTTTTTGGCTTTTCAGACATGAATCTGGTTCCAGCAGCACACTGTCACAGAAATAGGTGCTTTGCTTTTTCTTAGTATGGCAAAAATGCTACTGTTGTAGTTCACTAAACTTAGCTTTTGGGAGTTTATAAAAATTTTCCTGTTAGGTGAAAGAGAGAATTTAACCTAACCTTTAGACACTCTTTAACACGACAAATAAGTCTGAGAGAAGAGACTGTGACTTTTTCATTACTTTTTTTTTCTTTTAGAAATATATTTGTCCCCTTTCTTTTTCCTACTCCTCCCAGAACCTGCCACCTGGGAAATAGAGAAAGAGCTGAATTTTCACTAAGGCTACTTCAAATGATGCTAATAACACTAAGTCATTTATCTGCAAAAAAACCCACGGATATTCTGAAATATGAAATATAATTTCCTTTCAAATGCCTAGAAAGTAGAAAGTCGTACGTAGAAAGGCTAATATTATTTCTCATGGCACATTTTGATCCAGCTTCTCATTCTTTGGTCAGCGGTCAGAAGAGCTGTTTAAAACTTCATTTTTAACCATCTACTCCTTTTTTTTTTAACACTGCCTGTTCTTTCAGACTTTCATCCTTGACTTGAGAGTAGATAATTCCCTTTAATCCTTCATAACAGCATTTGCTACCACTGTGGTTCAAAAATTCTCCTTTGAAAAGCTGCAAGGAAGTGCTGTGCAGTATGATTGTGTAATCCAGGTCTCAGGCCAGCCAAGTTGTTTGTGTTAGACAGCTTCTTAAAGCCCCACTAAAAATCCTGTCCTTGAAAGGACCAGCTAATACATAATGTCACTTAAAAAGAGAAAGTACTTCCTATCTAAGAGGACATCATAATGTTCCTGCTGCTCTCATGCCCAGAGAGAGAAACACTCTTCAGTGTGATTTAATCTAAAACTCTCCAACCCTCAGCATGTTTTTGTAGGTGTTTAGCCTTTCAGGTGCAGAGAGAGAGTATGGTCTCTGCATCACTGGAATTCTGCTCCAACACTGGCCTCCTGGCACTCTGGGGCATGCCACAGTGAGGTCTTCCACCTCACTGAGATGCAATGCAAGGCAAAGATGCATGAGATTATCTTGACATCTGTTCCCATGCACTGAACCAGGAATCAGCCAGAGGTTAGCAGAATTAGATTTATCTGTCTTATAAAAAGCTTATGGCATTCTAGAAAAGTTAAATTTCAGAGTGCTGTAGTGCTCAAAATGTATTACAGATTTTTAGGAAAGGTTTTTTCTTTATGATACTTCCCCCACACGCTGATAAAAACTTCTCCCTATAGACCACTTTTGTATATCAGCACTATTTTTTATTCTCTAGAGCTTCTTTCCCGCCAGTGTAAGATATTGCTTAGAATTTCTGTCTCCTCCTAGTCAAGTTTAGATCATTTCTAACACTGCCTTCAGGGTTTATAAAAATATATGCAATACTATTGAGAAAGATGATATAATTATATGGGAGGAAGAGAAATTGGATGCTGTGATGAGATAGGATTATTACAACAGCAGAGAGCACTGTGTGAAAACCAAATAGATAGAAGGGCAGTATTTAACATTACTGATGAAACTTCAAAATCATGGTTTGCTTCTTCCAGAAGAAAACTGAAAAAAAAAAAAAAGAAATCTGAAATACAGACAAATTCAGCAATTGTCCTTCTCCTGTAGTTGCAAGGCTCCCTCTAAATCTCCATGGACTGGCTCCATTTTCTGGGTACCTGCTAGTCCCAGCTGTCATAATGCCCAAGTCCTGGACAAATTGCCAGAGCACAAATAACCATCAGTTAGGGATTCAAAACAGAGGTTGATGTGTCTTGAATATACCCAACTACACATGGAGACCCTGTGCAGTCTGACTCCAGGAACATGCCAAGTCTTCCTGTGCTGGGTTTGCCAAGGTTGGTAGTTCTGACTCTAACAAAAGCTGGACAGGCAAGTAATTTTCAGAAAAAGATGAATTCATCCTGCCTGCAATGAAAGAGAATGATCAGTGAGGTCAGTGAAGACTTTCCTCCTTGGACTTTCTTACGGAGAGAAACTTTGGTACTGAAACTTGCTCAAACTATGACTGACTTGTAGTTGATCTTAGAACGATTTTTTTTGAGCATCTTAAGAAAATTAGGGAAGTATAGAAAGTGAGTGTTAATAGAGTTTTCAGGACACAAAGGTCACCGAGTTATTCAGGAGAACTGCAGGTCATTGTAAAGGTCCCTTACTAGTGGTGACCAAATAAAGCTTGCAATGGAAAACTCAGTGTAAGTTTCCTTCTACCTTCTTGAAGGAGCAATCCCATTACTGAAAAATTATTAGACACATGGAAATCTGGTAATCATTGTTACTGTGTGCAGGCTTTTCTCATGAATCTCAGGAAAACTTAGTAGAGCAACTTTCAATCATCCTGAGAAGAGATCTGAAGAATTCAGATCTGCAGATGGAGGATGAATTAGATGATGTTACTGGAAATACTGAAAAAATTTGAGCCCCACTTCAAACATAAAAAAATATTTTCATACATGAAAGGAAGCACCACAAAACTTTTCAAATTAAGCATGAGTGTAGATGCCCAGTTATAGAGAAAACACTTGACCAAGAGGTTAATTGTACTGACAGAGAGCTTTTCAGCACAGCAACTCAATGTTTTCCCTCCATCTTCATAGGAGTCTCTGCTGTCAAAAAACACAGATTCCAAAGGGTTCTGCTTTTGCAAAAGTTATAGCACAGTTTCACTGCCATTCTCTCTCTCTTTGTGCTGAGCAGATCTGACAGACCACTGCTTATCACTGCAGTTATGCACTGTAAAACATCTTGCACGTGGATGGGAAGTACATTTTGTCCATTTCCTCCCAGATGAAAGCAGAGCCCCAGCCACGCAATTTTTCATCCTTAGAAAAAGGAGACAGACACAGGCAACTTCCAGGTGGGAGAAATTAAAGAAACAGAGTGGACCTTAGAACAGATGCAAGTGTAGGTGGACACTTTGAGTCAAGTAATCTTTACCCAGTAACTCTTCATTCCTGACTTCAGCCTTGCAATAGTGGTGGGGAACTCTGCCACCTCTGAGCACTGTTTCCATTAAGTTAAGGCACAGCTCTGTAAAACTGTGGGAATGTATCAAAAGCGAAAAGTAAGCTGAGCAGTTCAATACCAGGTGAAAAAAAATAACATTGTGCTGCATCGTCATCACTGATATATGTTTGACACTTTGAATGTGTATATGAGCCTCATATGAGGAAACGTGTATTTTCCTGCATGAGCCATTTAATACTTCATACCCCACTTCATCATGAAAAATACCCTCTAAGACCTCTGGATTTTAAATAGAAGAATAAAGACATCTTGAGACTAAAACTGTACATGAAGCCTAGCACAGATAAATGTCTTAGTGTTGCAGAGTATAAGAAACTGCATCAACAGCCCAGGCAAAATTCAACTTCCAGAGGAACATTTCCTCTGTTTTCTTTCCTCTCTTTGTTCTCTCTCACTTGATTTCTTCAGCATTATAATTTCGAATAAAAGGTTATGAAGTTTCTTCAGTTGTCACTGCTATTTTTTAGGTAGTCACATAAGGACACTAAAGCATAACTACTCACTAAGCCATGAGCTATTAATGTGATCTTACTTAGGTTTCCAGAGAAGCTGTGGATGCCCCATCCCTGGAAGTGTTTAAGGCCAGACTGGATGGAGCTCTGAGCAACCAGGTCTAGTAGATGTCCCTGCCTGTGGCAGAAAGGCTGGAATTAGATGATCTTTAATGCCACCTCCAACCCAAACCATTAGATAAATTTTTGATTCTAATGAATAACTGCTAATATTAAAAGTGAAAGGAGCCAGCTGGCAAAGTTGTAAAACTGGTGCTGGCATAAAAGAAGGTAGAGTAAAGCATGTGCCTTACCAAAACATACAGCCCTTCACATAACAGTGGTGTATCTGTTTTCTATTGATGTGCTCTCAATGACAGCAGTTGAACACTTACAAGACTGGGATATGTCGGACTGCAATGTTGAGAACTTGTTTTCCTTTTACTAGAAAACTCCACATGGATTTTGCTTCAGAGGACAGTAATTCTGTTTTGCAATCAAATTATCCTGGCTATTTAATCAAAGGACTGAAGTATGTTCTNCCTAGCAAAAAAAAAAAAAAAAAAAAGTTAAAAAAAAAGTTAAAAAACCAATTCAGAGAATTATATCAGTAAGCATTGAATTATTAGATTATCTTGTCTATATGATTCTTTTTAAAACCATCTCTTTTTTCCAAATAAGCTAAACACAATTTATTCCATGATTATAAGCTCAATGGACCTGCAGGTCTGTGAGATTTGCCTCTCATTCTGGGAATTAAAAAAGAAAATGAATATTGTATTGAATTTCCTCCAATATTTGTTCAAATGCTTAAGCAAAGTTGCTTGAGTGTCTTTTCAATCTCTTGATGTTTTCTATTAACAACGTCATTTTAATCTTTACTGATACTGTCTTTTGTTAGTATTAGGTAGCATTACAGGATCACTGAGATAATTTTATTCCAGTCACAGAAGTTTGTTCATTTACTCCATGGTTTACTCCCAGAAGTCCTCATGCCACAGGCCAGACAAGCCCTGGAGCATGGGATATGGCAACACCTGAGCTCTTGCTAGCTTTTCTCTGGATAGGCTGTGTAAAATTTTATGCTATATATTCCACATTGTCTTACATGATGTCTACTAGCAGTTCACTTATAGAGGTGGAGCCCATTCCCTCCTAGCAGGGCATGGAACAGCTGCAAAGGCTCCGTAGGGAGCCTGAGCTTTGATGTGCTCCTCACAGCAGTGACCACAAGGAGCACAGATCACAGGTAATAAGAGGTAGCCCTGCATGCCTACATTCACCTCCTGGTCCACATTCATCTGGACCATGGCTAAAGTGTCCTGAGGGTAAAAAAGTGATGTAATAGACAGTGCTTTCCAAATATATATTCTGCGTGTTTGTGTAATGTAGAAAGTGAACTGTGGAAATATTTTCCTTCCTTTACAAGTTCATATATTTCTTTAGTCTTAACTAAGATAACCTTCAAGACTAATGGAAAAACCCCCCAAACTTTTTTTGACTGAATGAAATGTGTGATTGAACAGCGTATATTTATGTTCTTGAAGATTATTTCCCAAAGAATTCAAGTTTTCAGAAACAGGAGCTTAAATGTAGGATAAAAAGAAATCAGTGTTTTGCATGTGTGTTTGTGTGCATTGTTGTTCCGTTATCTCTAGTTTGGGTTAAGAGTTATATTCGATACAAGAAAAAAATTCTGAATTTTCTGAATAGTGTTTCTGCATGGGAATATGATTAAAAGTTTATTTCCAACTTCAAGCCATATGGTGAGTGGTGACTCACATTTGAAAATAATTCCTGCTTTAACTGCCTGTGGTAGCTCTTGGGAATAAAAACTGAAACAAGAAAAGTAAGCAAAAGAGTATTCCCAAACTGACTGTTTGCTGGAGCTAGATAAAACTCATATCTGAAATATTTAGCATTCTTTCCTTCATACACATTTCTAGAAGACTTCTTGGTCACCCAAGCATTTTCTGATCACTTCAGCCGACCCATGGGTTCAGGAGCAGCCAAAACCCATCAAGCCTTTGGTGGCTGCTCTGCCTGGGCTGCAGCCAGGAGCCGTGTTGTGAGTCTCTGCAGAACTTCAGAGGCATCTGTGCCTGCAGATGAAGCCTGTCAAGGAGGTGCCCGGGCTTGATTCCCACTGCCCAGCCCAGGATCTGCTCCTGGGCTGCCCTGCTGCCAGGGTACAGGCGGCAGGGGCACGCACTGGGTTGGTGTCTCTGTCATCTGCTGAGAGCCTGGGGAAGCGGCTCCAGTGGTGTGCACAGCACGCGAGCCTGGCTTAGAGGGAATTCCTGCCACAAGAGAGAGCACAGCAGTACCCAAGGGGAGCGTTCCTGCTCCAAGCAGCATCTGATCAAAAATATTGATCATCTGCCAGGCACAGCCAAGTGCCACTGAGGCCGGCCCACTTCTGCATGAAGCAAGGAGTTGGCTCAGAATGATTAAATCACGGAGTTGGAAGTGAAATAAGGGTACGACTCAACAAGAGAGCCCGAGTGCTAGGAAGAAAAACAAAAGACGTACATAGTGCTTAAATCCAACAGAGAAACTATAAAACCATGGAAGCGGATCCAGCGGCTGTTGGACTTTGCTGTGACTTCCTTTGGACTTTATGAAACATAAAACTGTGAGAACACTCTCTGTTATGTATCCAGGTGTGCCTTGATAATCTCACCAAATCAGGGGAAACATCAACACCAAATCTCAATTGCACAAGATTTCAAATTGGAGAGTTCCCAAAGGGAGGAAGAATAGTATTAGGGGAATGATTTTAAAATTATCCTTTCCCAATTATTTGTTCTCTTCACCCCATGCCTGCCAGATGATGTAGTAGGTAAGTTAAATAACTATTGTTCCCTTGTTTTCAATGCAATTTTCTGAGCTATTTCACAGATCAGTACGTGTATCACAGAAACATAAACCCTGAATATTTTGCACTAGGTCAGGACCAAGCATAATTTGTCACCTCTCATCTCCCTTTCACTCTCTCCTGGCACTACCAGGCTCCTAATAAGAGCTTATCTAACCTGTCTTCATGCCAAAAGCTTTCAGCTGCTTCGCCAGTGGACAAGCTCTCCCTCTGGCAGGTGAAAACAGGGCAAAATGAAACCTCATTAGTTCATAATGAAATGGTTCCTGACTTCGTGCTTCTCATGCTTTGTGCATATACAACAACGAATAGGGTTTGCCATTTTTGAATATACTATAGGCTATCATTTTCACATCTACCTTCACCATGTAGATAAAGTTCTAGTGTATTAGAAATAGGTCAAGCAAATGAACAGTTATGAAACCCCTTACTTCTATGAAGATTATATTGTTAAGCTGTTACAAAAACCCTAGTCCCATTCTGCCAAAAAGCCAGCTGTAAAATCTCAATTCTCAAATATACAATTCTGAATTTTTAATTTTACAGAACACTATCTTATCCAAGAAACTAAATACATTATTGATAGTATTGCACAAGATCTAAAGAACTAGCCAAATAAAAGAAAATTAGACTATAACATTTACTTTTAATGTGTTTTAGAAAAATGCTCATGTGAAAGTTTGTGTATTTTAAATGACCATCCTGTTTCTTTCTGCCTATTCTTAAAAAAAACCCCACCAGTGTTATCACAGAAATTAAAATGGTACATTGAGTTTATATACATTTCTACTCATGATGCTACAGAAAAAATGCAAATATCTTTGTCTTAAATAAATGTACATGAGTGGTCTCACAGTGAACACATTTTTATGAACAGGTGAGTACAGAGAGAAAACCAGATGAAAGTCAAGACAACCCCAATTTAGGAAATGGAGATTCAGTGGCAGGCAGTGTCTGCCTTAATTGTGACAGCATTTTGCTGTAAACTATTGAAATTTCTTCTCAGATGGATTCTCTAGGCTGCTGAGTCTGCCAGACCAGAACATAGTCTGCCTGGGTACTTAAGCAGGATGAGACAAAGGCTTCTCACCCGGGTGTAGGAGCATTTTAAGTACTTGAGAGAGGAAGAGAAAGCACAATGAAGGTACACTTCTCTTTTTCCCAGCTTCTTTATAGTAGGAAGATTTCTCATATTCAGAAGAAAAATTGTACTTTGAATCGTGCAAATCAGATTGACCTGAGGAAACACAATCCCACCGACTCCTTATGCAGGGATGCTTTAAAGCAATTCCACAACAAACAACCCTCTTTGCAAATAATGCATTTTATTCTCCAAGCATTGCAGTCTCTTGTCTATGCTGCATTCACCCTGGGGCAAGGCCATCTCCCAAATGTATAAAAGCAAAAGATTGTGATATGAATAGACATCCACTCAGCTTTGGAGAAGTTTGGAGAAAGCAGATCTGCTAGATTTGCCACTGCATCTTTCAAGACTGAATGGTAAGGCCTTAACATAAGAGTTTATCTCATCTTCCGATGTACAAGATGGAGACAAGGCCTGAAGCCCTGCTGCATGTGGCGCTTTTACACCAGCAGGGCCTACCAGCAGTTTTCCAGAGAAGGTATAGATGTACTGACAGTGAAACTGATGTTTGCAGATGGTGATCTCATTTAAGGCACTTTCCCAGACCTCTTGAAAACACTCCATCAGTCTCCAGCACCCCACAGGACACAGGCTGAAAATATCCAATCTGGAGCTCTCATTCCTGCTACTGGAGTGCCATATGCTTCCCAGAAGACAGAACAATCTCAGTGTTTACAAGGAAAAAAAAAACAAAAACAGAGGAAAGCTTTTTTCTCTCTCTACTGTTCATTTTCTTTTGTATCCTTCCTGTTGGAGGTACAGAGATCGGGTGATGGGGCCAAACCAGCAGCCGAAAAATACATATTTTAACCACCTCTACATACAGAGATCCAGTGGTATAGTGCTGCTAGGTGGTTGAGTGGAGAGGAGTTAAGTCAAATCCCTTGCAAATGCAAGAAGAGAAAGACAACCAAAACAGAAAAAAGGAATCATAGCTGGAGGAAAAAGAAAACAGCAGCAATCAAATGTGGATGTTCCAGGAGCTGATCAGGGGGCACTCCAGCTTTGTGGAGATGCTGAAATAAGGGGTCTTTTCTGATTGATTTGGCCAACTTGAATGCCTGCCATAATTATGTTAATGAGTGACCAGTGATGTCACAGTATTTATTTACAGAAACCTGATTGTTTCTTAAGCAATTGTAATCATGGTAGATTTGATTCCTGCCAGTACAATCATCCCACACACTCCCATTTTGTGGCCCACAGGTGAACACTGCCTAGAAGAGGTTACAGCATCCTTCTGCAACACTCAGCTAATCAAAATTAAGTATATATTTTCTATATTTTTCCCCTACATTTCTAGTTTCTTTTGGCTTTTCCTGCCATCCTGCAACTCAGTGGCACCAGAATATAGAGTTCTTTTTCACATCCTTTAATTCTCACCAGCCAGTGAATGCCAGAGTACCAACTGCCATTTATCAAAAATTTTGTACAATAAAATCAGGTTGGGCTTTTATCACCTCAAACGTGTCACAACAAACAAGTTATAAAACCACTTTCAACACATTTACAGGAATGTGTGCTCTTAGAACGGATGGGCACTCCCTGGAAAGGAATTCCAATTCCATGTGTATATAATAACTAGAAAAGAAAACAGACAATATCCATAAAATTTTTCTGGTGAGTACAAATAGCAGTAGGGATATAAGATGTTAGCACATGCATCTGCTGTTCCCATGACTTATTAGGAAAACTGAAATAAATTATTATACATATCGACTAATTGCTAATACTTTTCTCAAGTTTTATTTTGAATTCTTATTTACTGGCTGCATGGTTTCATGTGAAGCCTTCCCCAAAGGCAAGCACATTCATTTAGTAGTAAGCAGTTAAACATTTCAAACAGCTTGAGAGACAGTCCATAACAATAAAAGGGATATACTTAATCTGGATACGCATATTTCATAAATTTCTCCCGGGCAGTGTATTCCCACTGCAGTGTTCTGCCAGCTTAAATGCCAGCACAGCTGTCTTTGTCTTCCCCCCTGGGTACTAGTGTTCCTCCTAATGTTTCATGAGGGAAATCAAAAGGGGAAGTTTCGTACAAATCAATTTAGTTTGTAAAAGACAAGAGAATTCACACTTAGGACTGGCACTCTATCAAAGGAGCTTTTCATTTGTTTGTGGGTCGCTTGTGGGAGAGACCTTATTTCTCAGGCTTCTGAAACAATTCTTTAGGTCTGTTGGCACCAATAAAGCTAAGTGGCACACATAAAGGTTGAAGAACAATTAAGTCTTTTGTGCCATTACAGCAATTCTGGAAATGTTTTGTGTTATATTGCAAATATTTACCTGATGTCACCAGGCAGCTTTTTCATACAAATTCTGCCCCTAAGCTTTCGGGGGATTCCTTCTACAAATGTTGTACCAGGTGGTTTTTATTGTCATCATTCAGCTCACAGGCTGCCTTTTTGAATAGTTTACCCTACCACAGCTTCTTGCTGTTACCACAATACCTTTTTATTCCAAATAAATACTGAAATCTTCAGCTGATTAATGACTTCAGAAACTGAGCAGAGATCCACTGGGGTAACTGAAGCAGTACAAGATTCCATGAGTTAAAGACCTATCTCTCCACTGTTTGTTTATATGGAGCCTTTCTTCTCCGTCTTGCAGGCAATAAATGCATGATGTTTCAAGTATTGTTTCATCCCATTGCAGTGATTCCATAACTGACTGGCCTCCAGATTGTTCCTGATCCACCCCAGGAGTCACCCCATGGATCAGGAACAAGGATATTCAGTCTTAGTGAACACAGGATTTTATGGCTTTTACCAGAGCTTGTAATTCTTTAATGAATGCACAGAACCTATTCTGGCAGATAATTTTGCCCCAGATGTTTTAGATTAAGAAACATCTGTGGCACCAGAATATAGAGTTCTTTATCACATCCTTTGTGATGTGATAAAGATGATTTTGTGCGGTGTGTGCAGGTAGCCTGTGAGCTTCAGGTTGCACCTGAAGAAATCTCTGTCTGCTGCTGACTCCTGCATGATGGCAGGACTTCCACTACTGCTCCTTCAGGCTCTTGTCTGGACTGGGGATAAGATCCATCAAAATTGTTCCAGCCCAACTGGAAGACGCTGTTACATCAAGGAAATACCTGGATGTGGACATGAGCTTTCTGCCTAGTTTGCATCTGCAATGCAGCCACAACAGCCAGTACAGAAGAGAGATGGTGTAGTGACAACATTTTCACAGAATCACAGAATATGCTGAGTTGGAAGGGACTCACAAGGATCATCAAGTCCAGGTTCTGGCCCTGCACAGGACACCCCAGGAGTTACACCATGTGCCTGAAGGCATTGTTCAAACACTTCATAAACTCTGTCAGGTTTGGTGCTGTGACCACTTCCCTGGGGAGCCTGTTCTAGTGCCCAAACACCCTTTGAGTGATAAACCTTTTTCTAATATCCAACCTAAACCTCCTCTGACACAACTTCAGGCCATTTCCTCAGATCCTGGCACTGGGCATCATACATCAGCGTCTGCCCCTCCTCTTCCCCTTGTAAGGAAGCTGTAGACTGCAGTGAGGTCTCCCCTCAGTCTGCTCTTCTCCAGGCTGAACAGACCAAGTGATCTCTTTCCAGGAACTACTTGACTGTCTAACAGGTGGATTGTAGGGATCAGAGTAATTTTAATTGTGAGGATTGTCTAAAAATTGACTGTCACTACAACTCTGCAGCACACCAGGAGTGCTACAGTTATTGATAAGGCATTCGTGACACACACAAGAGCTTATTTTGGAGACCATATTATTGTGCCTGGACTTGTAAATTACTGTGCAGTGATAGAACTGTGTTAGGAAACTAATATATAGCTAGCTCACAGCTGATCACAGAGGTCTTCAGAAACTGTTTTATATATCTCCTAAACCCCACCTCCAGTAAAAGACTATAGACTGAGGCATTTTTTTTAGTCAGGAAATAATAAATTAAAGTAAAATAAAATGATTCATTTTCAGGATGCATGAGGTTGTTATTAATACTTTATAGTATGACAACATCATATTTATTTTAATATTTACTATTGTTCTAAATTGCAAAGGTTGAATGGGATGGAGCGTTTCCCAAGGGGAAAGGGGGATCAGCACTAACAGAGGCACTGACCATTCATACCTGTATCTACTATAACCTTTTCACACAACACAGGCACTGACAAGACTCAGCAGCAGGTTGTGAGATGGAGGATGGAGGAAATCCACCTGCATCATCTTGGCATTGCCTGTGCTATACAGGAGCCTGGCAGCCCTGGCAGGATGCGTGGAGAGCTCCAGCCTTCACCAGGAAGGAGAAGGCCTGTATGGTGAATGTCTCTTATTTTCTTCTCATTTCTGAGGTGACTGAATTCAGTTTTCATTAAGCTACTGTGAAGATTTGAGCCAGCTTTGCTCACAAGCCTCCTTCTTTTCTGCCAAGGACTAGACCTGCTTAATTTCTTCTACACCTGGAGGTAAATCAAGGTCAAATTCATTAAAGCTATGTAAGACCAAATCTAAGCACAGCATATCCTTACTAACTCTCTTCTTTTTAATTACACCTGTGTAGCAGTGACACTTCACAGAACTGGCACTTTAAAGTACAGTATTGTTCCTTTTTTTGATGGTTTTGTTGATGTGCCAGTGCTTCATCAGGAAGAATGACTAGAGATCAGAGAAGTATGAATTTGGTCTGCAGATCCCATATGTTCTCTAAAATATTGCTTTTGGAGAGAGGAAACCAAACATATGAGGGATTCATAGCTTTCTCTCTTTGGAGTTTGTGTGCCACAAACAATAGTCAGTCAACTGTCAGAAAATCAAAAGTTAAAAAAATCTGGATAGATCATTATTGGCAGGAAACTGCAAAATATGGATCATAATGCAAAAATATCCCTTTTTTAAAATAACTGAATTAACAACTCCCTTCTTTATTCTTAGCAGCACCAAGTCAGCACCTCTACCTCCTGATCTTGAGGGCTACACAGCTTTAGGTAAAGTCTTAACAGTGAACTGCATGTTTTATTAATCATCTTCACCACGAAGCACCGCAATGAGCAAGGTACCAATATTTCATGTGACAAAGCACATCGTAGCAGGACAATGAGGAATGAGTGGAAATGGATGTTGCCATAATCCACCATGGAGAACAGGATGGAGGAAGAATTCTTGTAGTATATGTAACCATCCTCTAGGACACATTAGAAATTTGTTTCACATAGTGTAAGCTCCCAAAGCCAGACTACATTTCCCAGAGAACATTGCTGAGAGCCTGTCCTATGGAGGAAGGATTAGCTCCACAGTTGAGAACACCAGAATATTTTGGTTTTCAGCTCCTTGTCAACAAATCAAATATCTCAGCAGGTGTAAGCCCCTGGCTTGTAGACAACCACTGTTCTTGAATTCCTTTTTCTTATATACAGCTCCAACCAAAAAAATCCTGTCCCAAATCTAGAAACCAACACAATAACTACAGAGTTAATACATATACATCTGTCTGCTGACTGCTGGTACAGGACCTGAGTGACTGATCAAAATCAGTTACTCAGATGTGGCTGCAATTTTTTCTTAATTACTCATACTCTTAATCCGGATGGAGATAAGTTTATTTATAGCACAATGCAGTATTACCTTCTTGAATTTCTGCTAAATTAGTGTCTACTATGAGTTTGTACAATTTTAATATTAAATATTCAGTTCCAGGTTTTAGAGAAGTCCAGTTTTCTCCTTGATAAATGGTCCTTTACAGTACAGCATATTTTAAAAAATTGACTGTTCATCCAAAGACATCTCAGTCAACATGCATGTGTGGTAAACCTACACAGGAAATTTGAGTTATGTTCCCAAATTTTTTTTTAAGTTGTATAGGTGTGGTGTTCTGGTTTTGATTTTACCTCTGTGTATTGAAGTTTGTCTGTCTTTTCTTACAGAAAAAGATAACGTGAGTATAATTCTGATCCTTTGATGCTATAGAAATGTGGGGGAGGAAGCAAATGGAACAGCAACTGCAAAATAAAGTATTATTTGAGAACAATTGCCATTTGAATTCTGGTCAGAAAATTGAAAGAAAAAAAAACCAGCTTTTGTCATGAAGGGTCTTAAGATAAAACAATTTCAGAGGGATTCTGCCACACTCTTTCAATCTCAGTAAGGGGTTTACAGCCCTTTTGGGATTCTTCTTTTCTCCTTAAGCATCACTTCTGGATAGAAGGGTATTACTCTGGAGTGCCATGCCATGAACTATTCAGAATGACAATTGTTTAGGAAAAGTCCACAAGAATACTTCAGCAAACTGCTCTCTAACTGCAGGTGAAATCATATAGAGAACAAGTGAAATAAGGTTGTAGACTTTTATCTGAATAAACATCTGTATTTTATCTGAATAAACATCAAGGTGAAGCACCTGTGAAACTCTGGCTGACTCAGAGCACTGCCTTTTTTGTCTGCCAGGGGCACATGAACCCATAAGGCTGTGAATTTTTTAACACACTTGGTTTAAGAGAGGTCATGTATTTGGAAGGCACTTCTCTATGCATGCCAAATTGCATTTTCTACATCATCAATATAAATTGATTTTATAATTCTTTAGAATATATATAGTGTATTACTTGTCAATCCAATGGCATTTCATTCTTTACCCAAATGAAATATTGCTCCATGATCGTTTCTTATGCTCTTGCTCTATTTCCACAAGTCAACCATAATAACGCTGTTTAAATCTATCTTTAAGATTAGTCACAATCCTGAAATTTTATGGTGCATAACAGATTGATCCTGGTAAACTTTTAGCTGAGGAAAAAAGAAAATGAAATTACAGATTGCTTTAAAGATTAAAAATATTCTTGATGTATCTGCATTATATCATGGTTAAACAGAGGCCTTTGATGTGGGAACACTTCCAAGTTTCAGAAAGATGATTTGACCCACCTGCATCGGTCTATTCATAATAACAATAAAAAGTATATCTCTAGGATTTGACTCCAGTAAGGACTTTCATCTGCAAGCTATCTATTATGTGTATGATTATGTATGCATAGTCCCTCAGTTATATAAGAGATGAAATTTCTAGCATTGTCAAAACCAGGAAGAATTCTGCATACTCCCATGTATATTTTAGGTCTTTGTATCTCCCTTAAAATTCTTTAAGCAGTCATTTTTCTTCCCAGTTTTTTCTGAGAAGACCTGCTGCACTGTTTTATATATCACCTAGAAACTGGAAGCACAGCTTAACCACCACAACATGAAATACTGGAGATATTTTGTCCTCATCTATGCAAGCACATTTTATTCAAAGAAAATAATGGTATTTCTTTAACCACCCACCCACAACACCTTTATAAAGTTCTGTATTTTCTGAATTTATATTTAAAAAATCCTTTACTTCATCACTTTTGATACCTGACAGAAGAGATAAGTTCCATTAGACTTGCTACTATCGCCCTTCCTACAAGACCTGAGCTCAGGATGATCTGCCAGATAGAGTGTGACCTATAGGTTAATGGACTGAGTACAAATTGAGATGAAAACCCCAAAACATCTAAACTGGAACTAACTCTAATGCAATAGTTTAACAGTTGATAATACTTATATTCCATCTCTTTTCATTCTCCAGAACCATTGTGCTTCAATATCCTCCTCTTAATATTGTCTTCTTTATTATTGATTCTTCAGAAAATGGCAGATAAATCCCGTGCTGAGCTAGTTAAGCAGGAGTGCTTAGGGGCAGCTGGTTTTCAAGAGGTCTGCAACACTTTGTTTATCAGAGCTATCAGGCATGTGAGTTGTACTCCTCATCAGTCCAAACGCCTTTAAAGATGAAAACCAGAAAAATCAATCTTTATTTTATTCAGTGTGCAACTAATGAGAATTCTAAGGTCCCATGGCAATTTAATTGGGCTACTAGATCATCAGAATATTTCAGTGGGAAACTAGGAACCTGAATGTTTACTTAGCCATCTTCTCACCAGTTTTAAGACACCTTTCGCCATCTGCGGTTTCCTCTGCAGATTTATTACCAAGAATTATCCCTAGCCATACCTGGGTTTGTTCCTGAGTGTGGAGTGAAGAACATGATGAGTAGGAGTAGAAGTAACAAACCTGATTAAAAAAGCAGGGAAAAAACCAACAACAACTGCAACAACAACAACAACAACAACAAAATACACAAGAAAATTGCAGTCCTTGGTGTTCCATAAACATATAATTTGTTCTGAAAGACAACTGCAGCTGTAGAAGGGAAAAAGGATTAAGTTTCAGCTGTGATAGAGCTGAGACAATTACAGACAAGGCTTAACTTGTGAAAATGGTTAAGAGTAAGTCTGAAAATAAAGATTAAGAAAAAGAAAATTCCTAATCAACCTGTGATTATGTACTATCAGAGCAATAGATCTGAATCTCAGGTTTGAAATAATGCCTTTAAGACTTTAAGCTGAAAGAAGTTGAATTCTGGTATTATTTCTGTGTTTCCACCTGACAAGGATTTAGCTAAAGAAGAATTTTTTCTAACTCAGAAACAGTTAAAAAACTTGGCCAGAGTTACGGTGTTAAATGTGAGCTACTGCTGCATAGCACAAATTAGCCCCTTGCAACCATTACTCAAAACGGATGTAAAATCCACCTTTGCTCTCCTCCATTTCTAGAGTCTGAGAACGCACTCAAAATAGGGGGAAAACATTCCCTTGAAAGTCCCAGGTTCCCTTGGAAACCCAGCTGAAAACCCGTTTCTGCAGAAGTTATAAAAGAAACTTTCCCTTCTTGTCATTCTCCACCACTGACACTTAATGGGGAGCAGCTTGAGGAGCTGTGGCTGCTGGAGCACGTCCCTCTCCTCCTGAAGGCAACATCTGCCTAAGTGAGAACCCTAAGACTGCTGGGAGCCCCCCACCCCTTTCCTCTATCTGACAGCAGCCAAACCCCGTGTCTCCACAGCTGGGGACTGACAGCTCTGGACAGCTGAATCCCTGCAGAAAGCCGTGGATGTTGGTGCCGCAGGACTCGCCCATCTGCACCATTGTATGCAGGCATGACAAATCAGAATGCAGCATTAAGAAAACATTTTCTTCTAACAAAGCTTGAAAACTGCATTTACTCAGACATCCTTAATTAGAGCAGCTGCCAGTAAAATAAGTGCTTTGACTAGGAAAATAAAGAGATCTGCTATGCCTTTTGCTCTGCTCAACCCACTTGAATGTGGCCAAAACATAAGACAAAAATAATAATTGAATTCATGTTTTACAGATTTGGATCTATTCAGCTGTTGAGTACTCTCAAGCCTAAATAACAGCTCTATTAATTATTACCCACAGTCCTCTGCTTAGAGCCACAGCTGTTTTTCTGTTTCACAGGCATTTTTCACAAATTACAAAACTACCTTGATTAATAAAAGTCTAGGCACATATGACTACAATAGGTGGAAAGAGTTTCAGCTCATAAGCTGTGTGACTCCCCACACTGCAAATTTAGAGCAACTGAGCTACTTTATCAGTCAGCTTTCATCACTTTATTAAGTTACTCAAATATTGAAAAACAAAGCCTGCATGTCTTTGATGTGGGTGGGGAAGATGTCTGGAGTAGCTGCTGCTGTTTCCAGTATCTTTTCGAAGGTGTATCTAATATGTTTCCTAAACTCATGTAACATTTCCTGGGATCATAATATATGTGCCCAAAAGGACCACCATCCATCAGGAAAATCAGGCTGTGAGGTTTTCAGAAAGCTTTTATTGGTAGCTGGGGAGGAAAAAGTCTTCTTTGTGAAAGCAGTGGCGGGTTACATAGACTTGGAGACAAATGGAAGAGATAAGCTGATGCTGCAACTGTTTTTACACTGTTTTATTCCTCCAGAGTAGAGGTGATCTGGCGTGATCAAAACCATGGGCTTGGTTCTTGGGAATTATAAGAGCAGCAATCCAATTTTTGGCTCTGGTTACAGAAGAAATGAAGCACATGAACAATATGAAGTGCCACATGTAATTTGTCTGGGAAAATGCCCGTAAACCAGTACTGTATTTCAGCATGTTTATTAAAAGCTGCATGCATTTTGCTGCAAGGTTTGAAAGAGTGCATATTTTTCTTGATGAACATGAATCCTTCCTATTAATATGAAAAATTACTGTAAAAAATCAAAGCGAGAGGAGAGGAGAGGAGAGGAGAGGAGAGGAGAG
Source organism: Platysteira castanea (assembly GCA_013397175.1). Lineage (NCBI taxonomy): Eukaryota > Metazoa > Chordata > Aves > Passeriformes > Platysteira > Platysteira castanea. The sequence goes on along the minus strand of VYXC01001766.1, from coordinate 118,281 downwards.
GAGAGGAGAGCCAATCGAA
>VYXC01001766.1:0-118155 GCA_013397175.1 Platysteira castanea | reverse complement strand
GAGGAGAGGAGAGGAGAGGAGAGGAGAGGAGAGGAGATCCAAGAGAATTAATTTGTTTTTTAAAAGATGTGTCAACATCTAAGCCAAAGTTTCACATGCTTGACAGCTTCCATGATACTTTGAAAAGATGTGATTCCAAATAAAAATAATATAAAGAACTATGGGCTTTTCTCTTTTTTTTTGGGTAGAAATAACACTATTCACAGTTCTGCAGATCTCTTGTGGTTTTTGTTTATAGTCTGAATTTTCATTCCAACTTTCAAAAGTTCTTTGCTTTGTTCCTGAAAATGTTCTTTCTGTGATTAGAACAATCTGGTATCCGCATATGCTATCAGCTACCAGGCTCTGGCAAAAGAGAAAATTTAGGAGCAATGACACGCAGAAGAGAATTTGGTCAATATTTAAAATTATGTCCCACAAGATAGTGCAGATGCACAAGTGGCCGAGGAAAAAGATTCTCTCTGTCTCTAATGCTGTGATACTTCTCTCCTTAGAGAGGGATGAGGGATCTGCTCTGGGCCAGGAGACAGGAGCCATAGTACCAACAGAGTGTTTGTTGTGCCAAGCACCACCTCGACTGCCTCCAGCCTCCAGAGCAGCCAGCCAGCCAGTTTCACTGCTACCTTTCCATCTGCGGGTGGGAGATATGTGAGGGAGAAAAAACAATAAACACATTCATTCCCTCCTCCCTTCCATTCCCTGCTATTCTACTCTAGCTGCATTTCCTATGTCAATAACACATTTTTTAGGTCAAAGTGATCATGTTCTTACGTGTTTGTACAGCTGAATGCTCTCCTAGTCTAGCTCATTGTTCTTTCTGGGAATTTAAGGTACTCTTCAAAGCTGGAGGGGCTGGGCTGGTTTTTTTCCCCTAAAACACTGGTTTTCTTGATTACAATAATCCAGCATTTCTCCTTTGGTGAGTTTACAGAATGTCATTTGCTTATTAGATTTGCAGCAGTTTTATGATGTGGTTTACATCATGCATTTCATACATTTCATCTGTACATACATTCGTACAATCGCACATTTCATCCTTTGAGATTTTGAACTGACGTGGTGTCCAGAGGGTCCTTGTATTACCAGCAGGTGCTTGGACCATGCTTTTTTCATCTCAGGCTGTTGGAGAGGGCAGTAAGAATAAGCGAGTCAACTGAAGATCAACTTTGCACCTGGTACAGTTCAAAGTCATTTCTAGTTTTTCCTGTGAAATCACTTAAAAAGCACAAACAACTGCAACTAGGAAAGAGCTGAAACATACTCTGGAGCATGTTATGGCTTCTAAAGGATAGAGTCACTATACTGAAAAGAGAGACACTTTTAAGACAAGGCCGAGCTGTATCATAGATCATCTCGAACTGTTCTCTGTAGTGTTCTCTATAAACTTTCTAGCCACCTTCCTGTATTTCTCAAGTACATTTTCCTATACATTATTTTATCTAAAAATGAAATGCTTGACTTTAACAGGTCCTGTTTATAGACTCTAAGGCACTATTTTCCCGCTGTGGAATGGGCGATTCTATGGAATTCATGCCTTCTGCACACATTTATAAGGAATGTACAAAACTGATCAGAAGATTGCTTCCTTTCAGAAAAAAAAATTCTCCCAGTAAACAGAATATATGTACATTTTGGTTTTGCCATGAAAATATTTGCTGTAAACATTGTCATCTATTCTAACCTGTCATTTCCCCTGCATCTTTACAAATGAGGCAGCTCTCCAAAACTCTTCTAGAAAAGTCCATATCCCAAAGAACTCTGTCAATAAATAACAGACACTGCAACAAATTTAGAGGACCGTTCTGCTGTTATATAATTCCAGCAGATCTTTTAGTTACTTACTGCTTGTTGAAATTCAAAACCATCTGAAACAGGGATCTTGCATTTTTATGTTGATCATAAAAGATCCAGCATATTTTGTTCCTCTCTATTAAGCCATGGACATAAAGAGAAATGTTTCCTCAAGCTTATACACACCTAATTTCAAGTGTTGAAAAACCTTTCTGCAGTCAGGCAGAAGTAACAGAAGACTCCAAGAGTCCCACAAAAATAGCAGTGTAAGTGTCAGAAGTGCTATAACTAATTACTAATGAATGAATGATGTAACTGAAACAGAAAAAAAAATAACAAAAAAAGACTAAGATGCATTGATGACACTTAAAGGAAAAACATGAAAAGCATTCATGCACAATAATTTCCTTAGCCACCTCCTGCCTCCTTTTTTAAATTTAAACTTGTCCACGAGAAAGAAAAGGATACTTTAAAAACCTTTATTAATGCTGTTCTTTATTAGATTGAACAGGATTTGCATACCTGCCTCTTTTCACACTTTTTTACTTCTAGCTTCACCAGGTACTGGAATATACTTAGTATTCTGTACCAATAGTCTTTTCTCATTGAATACCTTTGTGTTTCTAAGTGACAGCCTCAATCATACCAGACAAAAGCAGAGTGAAGTTTGCCTTAACAGAATATACTAAACATATCATGGCCTTCATTCATTGAAGAAACATTTGCATAATTGCCTTAAATTAGAGACATTTAATTTTAAGTGATTTACTAAAAGTTGAAAAAGACTTTTTATTCTCAATTGTATATAGTCTGATTCATGACAAATCCTTTGTTGTATGTCACATAGGAATTTTCTATTTCTTGTCAAGATATTCACTTGATAGCAACTTTTCTACCAGGGAAGTTTGTGGCGGAGAGTCATACTGTGTTGCAGTAATCTGGATACTCAAACCTCAAAGGTAGAAAGGGGAAACCATTCCGAACTTCTGAAGGTATTTAAATATTTCTGCATAGTTGTTATGAGCAAACACATCAAGTACTAAATTCTATTTCTATTTTTCTTCAGATTCATAAGCCTTGATCAGTTTCTGCCTTGAGACAAGCTAGTCCATGTCTTTCTCAGTTCTGATGCAGAACTATGCATGAATAGGGATACAGATTCAAAGGCTGGAGGACAAGTAGGAAGATTTGGAAACACTTCTTTTGAACCCTCCATGATCATTTCTGCTGTCTTAACAGGTGAATAATGAAACGAGGTTTGTGAGGGTCCTCATCTGATTCCTTCATTGACAGGAACTTTTCAAATGCACTGCCTACACATAAGAATCAAGTGCTACTTGAATAAGCACTCACATGCCACCAGATCCCACCTGTGGCTTTCTAGGCTGACAGCAGGTGGGATATCATCCCAGAGCTTCTGAAGTGCCACTCTACAGTCAACTGAGTGTAGGCAACAGAGCCATGCCCTCCCTCACAGATTTTCCTGTCACATCCTGTCAAAAAAACCACCTGTTCCCTGGTATTTGAGTTGGGATGGTTTAAAATAGTATATCATCAGCACCTAGGAGATGTGATCAGCCACCATTAATCATGGAGCTGAGTCATTCCAGTGGATGAGCATGCAAGGCTACCGAGGATGGATATGGAAGAAGCTGGGAAATCTTCCCAGCGCAGAAAGAGTAAAAGTTCTAGCATTTGAATCAAACCATACATCAGCCTGCTTCATGAGACTGTGAGACTGACAGCTTGCTCCAGACTCTGTCAGGCAGGACATGTCAGAGCAAGAGTGCTGCACCTAACCTGAGTGCCCAGCAGCTCACCCATGTGGATGCCTGGGCAAGAAGGACCCTGTGACATATCAGGATCCATGACACTCCAGTCTACACATGGTAACGGGGTCCTCATCCCTTCATTTATGACTCTGTTCCAGATAGGCAACATCAGTAAAACTGGTAATGACTACTACTCTGACTTCTATGATCTATTCCAACTGTCCCTGGTTTTTTCTTTAGAGAAGGTTTTTGCCTTTCACAGATCTCAGCAAGGTTTCTGAGAAATCCAGATTTTTTTTTCTGCAGAGGGAAGATTATTCTGGTGGTTACAATGAAGTGAAGCAGAGCTAATGTAATTAGTTTCCATCAGCCTTCTCCTAATTTAGATCAATGTATCTGACACCAAATTTGGGGCAAAGTTGTAATTACGTACGCTTTTTTAAACATTAAATTTGTAGAATAAATTTTATTTGTGTTATGCTTCTACATGCTGCTGACAAAGCAGTGTTCCACCAATGTGCCTGGGGTGAAAATGGTGGGGTTTGCTGCAGGAAAGTCTTCCAGCATCTGGTGTAAATGTTGTCATAAATGATCCATTACTCATAACTCTAATTTTACTATATAGCACAAGAGAGCAAATGTAGGGAAGAAAATAGTTTTTCTGCCCATTGCTAATCTTTACAATGCAGAATGGAATGCTAAGGAAAATAAATTAATTCACAGTAAAAATCCTTCAAGGTTTTTTTTCCTTAAAATGTTTCTTTAACACTCCAGGAGCCAGAACAGTTGAAAAAGAAAGTTCTGATTTCAAAAGGACAGTGTCATATAACCATTACTACACAATGGGGAGAAGTCCATGCTGACATGATTGCATTTTGAAACTTTGCTTCTCTTACACCACTCTGTGCATATGGCTTATCAAGATCGGTAACATAGTCTTGAGCTAGTCCGTGGATTTCCCCTGTTAATGGATAAGCGGAAAAGACCTGTTCACTATTACTTTCCCTATATAATTTGGTAAATTTTGAATTAATTAATCCTTTTCTGAATGTTGTTCTTTTTTTTCCCTAAGCCATTATAAAAGCCTTCCTGCTGCACGATGTGAACTCCATGTTGTTTATCAAACTCAAATTATCTGGGGCATAACTAAACTAATATATTCCTCTTTAAATTAAGAGTATTTGATAAATTACATAAAACACCTTTTACAAGAAATTTACTGGCTGTTACTCTAATATTCAGGATATTGTAATACTGATGATTTCTGCATAAGCTTAAGAGAGCTCTAACTCAGCTGTGCTGCTTCAGCTCAGCTCTCAGAAATAATCAAGTACCCCGGAGATGGAGCTTCATGTTGCAAGGAACAGATGTATTAGATTTTCATAATTAAATGTAGATTATTATTATTTACTTCTGCTTTTGTGCTATTTGTTTGGTTTTAAACCTCCCATCATTTGCCACTCAGGATGAATTTAGAATGTGATATAAACTCAAAAATGTATAGATTATGAATAGTAGCCACAAAATTTTCTCTTCAGTGAGAAAGAAAATTCAATTTGCCTCAGTTTTTGGTGTTTTACTTGCTACATTAGCCTTTACCTTCCTTCACAGAGCTGCAGTTATCATAAGCAGGAATCATGAAAAGGCAGTATTGAGATGGATGTCACCAACACTGAATTCAGTAAATGTCTGTGTGTTTCTTCACTAAAATTCTGCATAACTTACTTCCTAAATGTCTACTGATCAGTGGGAAGTAAGAACATGTCAGTACTTGAAAGAAAACCTGAACTGTCAAGACCATTTTGCCTTCCCTACCAGGAACTCAGTTATCAGATCCCTAGCCTCCAAAATAATCTGATATTGCAACATGAAAATATTAGTAAACAACACAACAAAAAATATTTTAAGACCTTCTGCACGCAACATACTGATATCAAAGTATTTGTTCATAAAACAATCTACATTTGGCTTTAGAGGCAAGTAAACTAATTACTATTGCTTTATTAGTGATTTAGATTCAAGTAGCTAATACATCATTGGCCATAATTTTTCTTGTCTGTTCTTTAAGAAATTATGATAATGAAGACACTTATAAATGATGAGCAAAATCATAACTCGGTTGTTGGTCTTTTTGTCTGCCTTCTGTTTTCCTGCAGTTCAGAATAATTTTGTTTCAGACTGCTTACTGAAGGCACAGTAAGTACTCAAAAGGCTAAATACAAAGATCAGTAAGTGGCATGTAAACAGCAAAAGTTGCTCGTGATTAATAAATAAAAAAATAATCAGTAGACTCATTGTTTGCTTCCTATGCAAGTAACTTCCGTGGCAAAATAAGGTCACCGTGGCTAATGTGATTGTGTGTCTGTGTTTGTCTATTTAATTTCGGATTAATGTCACCTTAACCCACAGGTTTAGATAGAGAAGGATTTAAAATAGATCAACTAACAAATACACAGCTTACTGTCTAATTCCACCTTTACTTAGCCATGGTTTCACTGCATAGAACTTAAACAGGGTTTGCTTAAGTCCCTATTGGAGGAATAGGTATAAAACCTGGAATTTTTAACAATGATAGTCGGCTTCAAGACAGATTTCATGCACACCATATAAACTGCAGAATTTTTTTTTTTTTTAATGTGGGTTGTCTTTTTTTTTTTTAATGCCACAGATAATGGGAGGATTATCTCAAAGCCTACTGGTTTGGCAGTCATAACATGGCACTGAGGGAAGTTATTACGCACCCATCAATACATGGCACTGTCCAGGAGCGTGAGGCCTGTCAGAGATGGAGATGATACAGACTGTACACAGTGACTGCCTGGAGCACACTCTGGGATGAATTCTGCTCCAGCTTCTTAAACACAGTTACTTGGCTTGCTTCAGCAAGATGTGCAGGAGTAAACCAACACGTGTGATGTGGAACCAGGACCGTGGAGACAAGCAAGGAGAGATCAAAGTGGCTGTGTTGTCACATCATGGCAGCTTCCATGGTTTCAATGAAGACAGTGAGGAAGGTCTCATTTCTGGCCTGAGTAACTGTACTGGTGAGACAGCAGCTTTAGAACCCAACTGCAGGGACACTTCTATAGCATATAGTTGCTATTGCAATAAATTTACAAGAAATTAGGTAAGTTTAATAGCATTTTTATAAACGCATCAGATAGTATTCCATCCAAAACTTTGTTAGCAATGGTGAACATCAATGTGCCACACTAATTGCCGTATTATAGGTTTTCTTTTCCTTAACTAGTCTGTTTTTGAAGGTACAATCTCTCCAATTTTATGTGGTTCCTCATTTCTGCCTGTATTAAGAAAAATATTTGTGTATCTGTCTCTGTGGGTTTGTATCTAAACATTTTTCCAGCTTGTAGTCAGATAAATAAGCTTTTTCCTTTTTTATACATCTGATAGCCTGAAAAGTGTTGAAATAATTGTGTCGTTGCTCAATAAAGTCCTGACTGTTTAGTGATCAAAATAGAAGGCAGTGTGCCTATGTTCAAAAATATCTTCCAGCATAGTAGAGACTTTCAATAGTTAAAATTCTTTGCTTAGGATGCTTCAGCAACCATGTGCTTGGTGCAACCTGATATGGCACTTAAGGTCTGGCATGTGCTGGATTCCTGTTGGTTTGCTATGTTCATAATGTTGCTGCATTTTCAAGAACAAGAGATATAAGGGACAGTAGTTCTAAATTGTAAGGGAAAAAAATTTGCTGGTAAAAATCAGCCTACTACAGATTGGAAATGAACCTGCTAGAGATTAAGCATTCCTTTCATGGGGTCCCTCAGTCTATTCTAAAATTAGAAACAATAGGTGGATGTATCTGCAAAATTGCCTGATATTCCTACAGCTGCCACTGAAGCACCAACCTTGCATTTTGTGTATTCTTACTTTTGCTTCACTATGAACAACACTGAGAATGACAAGAAAAAAAAACCAGGAGCTTGTAAAAATTAATTTGTCTAATATCCAGCAGACTAATTTCTCTGAACTCTGTAGATTGACAGTAGACTGACAGCCCAGCATTATTTCACCAAATACTACATCACTGGCAAAGAAAAGATAAATGACATTATAATGCTTAGTGAATCATTCCACTTGCAAATGCTGACACCTCTTCCTTCCTATCAGACCAAAAGAAAGCATCATAATTACATCTAAGATGCAAGCAATGACATTCTCATTTGACAGTACAGTAGAACTGTGAAATATGGCAAAGACTCCTGCAGATAGACCTTCATGTTTCCCAGTTCCCAGTCGGAATTACTGCCACATACATAAGCAACATGTTGCAAATCAACATTTAAGTCACCTGGCTATCTCACCAGAAAGTTCTTAAATCCCAAGGTCTCTGGCAGCAGCTTTAAAGTAACATTAACACTGCTGTGTGCCATACATATGACCTTGCAGCCAGCAAAGGAGAAAAAAGCACATGAAACAAGAAGGGTAATTGTGAGTGGGTAAGTTGAAAGCTTGAATAAATATTGACAAATAAGAGAACAAAAGAAAGAGCAAGAGATTCTAATTTTGTCTTCTAATTACCTTTGGTTACCAATGGTGATGATACCACACACCCCCAAAACCCAGAACCAAGACACTCAGGAAAGCACCAAGTGAAAATAAAACCATGGGATTGGCATAGGTTTGAAGGGACATCAGGAAGTCATCAACTCTCACCTCGTGCTCAAAGCAGGGATTACTTTCACACTCTGGATTGCACAGTTCTGCCAAAAAGTCCAACTAAGCTATACCATAATCCTGCTTTCTGTTACCTTTGCAACTGGACAAGGATGAAACCCCAGCCCTTTTTTTTTTTTTTTTGGTGAAAAAAGAGAAAGACTTTTATAAAAATATGTAACAAAACAAATCTCTGGAGAATGAGGGGCTTGGTGCTTATGAGACTGAACTTCCAGAATATTCTGAAACTTTGACCTTCAGCTGACACAGTAATCAGCAAATGGGAAGCTCTCTGAGTCATAAGGGTGACACTGGCAGGGAGCATCTACAAGGAGAAGTGTCTGCAGAAAATGTTTTTGATACAGACTTACCTGAGGAACATGCCAAATCCGAAAAAGTTTTTTTTCCCAGTGAAAATTTCTGGCTGCCTCAAGTTACCATAAAAGATTGTTAGTACCTGCATTTCTTCATTACAAGTGAGAATTATTAAGGGCCCATCTGAAACATCTGACTCTCAATTTGTGAAGGTTCAAGGAGATGGTTCATCTAGAAAAACTGGTCATTTTATCTTTTTAAAAATTGTTTTCTTCTTTTCTGATGGAAAGTTTTGTGCCCCTATACCATTATATCTGTGTGATTTGCACCAGGGATGTAAAGTATGCTAAAAGTCGTTTATGGCACTTCCCTCACTCCAGAGGTTCAAAGCAGAGAATAGCTGATTCAAAGGTTAGTTTGTTTTCTCTCTCAAGGAAACTTTAAAGTCCTCTAGCCTGTGATTTAAGATATGCAAATAAAATGGGTAGCTGCTTATTTTTAATTAGTGATCTTTTTTATTATTGAATTTTTTGCAGAAAACCAAGAAAACTACTCAAAACTTGCAGTACCTGACTCAAATAATCACATTTTCTTAATGCCAGATAACAAATATGCAATGAGCAAATGCAGATCTCAAGTATTTTTATTTTTCAAAACTGATTTCGTAAGTCTATAGAATCATAGAAACATAGAATGGTTTGGGTTGATGGGGACCTTAAAAATCATCTCATTTCAACCTAGCTGCCATCATCAGGAACACCTTCCACTAGATCAGGTTGCTCAAAGGCCACCCAGTCTGACCTTGAACTCTTCCAGGGATGGGGCATTATCACAGTCATGAACCACCTTTGAATTTTTGACATTTGCCAGTACAAAGAAAAGGGCAATTAGAACAGCTGGGGAAAAAAGGAGAAAGGTGGTTTCTGTGAAACTCTTATACCCACAGTTTAAAAACAATAAGCTCTTATAAGTTACCATAGCAGTGACCTGAGCAATGTTTTACATCTGTTAAGTTTCATAGTAGCATTATTGTCCATTGCTTTCTTCTCCCGTCTCCTTTTGTCTATTAATGCTAACTACTAAAAAAAAAAACAACCAAAAAACCCCACCAAAACCCAGCAAACCCAACCAGTACTGGATGTATTTAAGTCCTGGTTTTGCTGCTGTGAATAGCTATTCAGGAACCAGTAGCCTCTCCTGCCAAACCATTTTTGTGGTATAGTGCATATAGAAATTGCTCAGTCTACAGCTGCATACCTCCTGTTACTAGAAAGATCCTGATGAATAATTCAGAAATCACATCTTGCTGACCTCACATGTAATAGAAGTATAGTCAAATCCAAGCAGGAAAGACAATTTTTTTGTCACTCTTTTAATTTGCTTCAACAGTAATTTTCACTGAAAATTAACTACACTATTCCTCACGCTAATTTTAAAGCTAGCTGTATTTTACACTGAAGCAGGCTTGAAAGCCATCAGCAACAACGAGGAAAGGCACTTATTCTGTCTCCTCAGTAGTGGTAGGGGCCACATAACACTTTGATTGAGTTGCTATCAGATGTATGTGCATGTCTCCACTGCACAAATGATGCCCCAGCCTCTGCTACAGTCACTGGCAGAACGCAGCACAAGTTAAGGACATGCAGGGGAGATGTCCTGGTGTGTAGCATCAGAAAGTTGTGGATAGAGAAAATGCTGCTTTGCAAGAACTTTTCTTGCTTCTTTTTGGTCCCGTGGGAGCCTCTCACGAGGGCTATCAGTAGGGTTTATAAACCAGGGACACCTGCAGACCTTGCTAGCCTTTGTTTATGGTACAATAGGGAAATATTTTGACAACAGGACATCAGCCAATCACCCTTAAGAAGGTGGCTGATCTCTTAACCAATTAGGCTATGAAGAAAAAAGATTTAAAAGAGTTGCAAAATAATTAAATAAAGCACTGTTGCTGCACCATCCCTGCCTCTTGGATCTCTCTCTCCTCCCTCCTACTACTGCCATATACAATGACAGAAAGTCATAAAGCACATCCCTGCAATAGACTCAGGGTTTGGTACAGGAAATAATCTGGAAACTTTCTGTTTCACTTATAATCCTACTGGGAATATGAATGGATCTTAAAGCAAAGTGCAAACATACTCCTTGTTCAGACCAGCCCTTAACATTAGTTTAGATGAGAATTTCTCAAGTGAGTCGGTGGTAGTAAATTTACCACCATTACCAAGTGGTTAAAAGAGTTTAAATGTAACTCCCCAGTTTTTAACTTCTTCAGCCACAACCTACTTATTAATTGAAACTTTCTACAGGTTTTAGCTTTTCAGGTTTGGATTTTTTTTATAGACTGATTTGAAATATATGGCCTTAGCTGAAAATTTTCCTCATTTGTTGAATTAGGCCTCTTCTGTTGAGTGGTGTGCTAGAACGGAAGGTGGAATTACTCAAACTCATTCTGGGCAATGAACCTGTATTTGCTCAATACCCTGTTACTTGTTTATCTTTTTCTATGAAAAATGATGTATTAGTCCAGCTTGCACTGAATAATAGCGAGTCCCCTTTGACTCTCTTTGAAGCTCAAGCACATGCTTTCTCTCACTCATCCTCTATTAGGCATTTTGAAAGAAGACAAAGAGGCCTGCTGGTTAAAACAAAAACAATTTTAAAAATTGCTCCCTTCATTATCAGACAAGTAGGGGAGCCAGGCAGGAATGCTGAGTCTTGGTTTAGAGGCATAGAATGTAGATGTTACTGCATTAAGGATGTTGTGAACCGACTGGATAGCTTGGGGCTGCTCTGAGCAGGAAACTGTTTGAAACTGTTGGAGGTTTCTGTGGAGGGTAGAGAGGAGGCTGACCTGGTGGGCTGGAAGCTGGAGCTGAGGGACATCAGTGGCTCTGAACAAGAAAAAGGAATGTCACAGTGAAGATAGAGTCAAGAAAAAATGAGGTGATAAGAGTCAGAGGAAAGTGGGATGAGTCCAGAGCAAAGTTTGAATGCTGGAAGAACACTGTGAAAAACATAGTGAGGAACAAATAGCTCTCTAGCTAGTGCTTTGTACCATGATATTCTCAGTTTTCCCTTCTGAAAGACAGAATGGAAAAAGACAAAATTATAAAGAGGAATTCTACTCATCTTTGTCACCAAACCCTAGCTCCTTCCTTCACCAAATCTCTCCCCAACATATCCCATTTTTCCCACCCTGCCCACAGGTACTTCTCTGTTAAAAAAAAAAAAAAAAAAAAAAAAAAAAAGGAAGTTCATTGTGAAAAGGTGGCTTATTAAATCCAGAGGGACTGTACAATTTTTTCTATTTATTCTGACTACCAGCCACTGCCAGGGTGCAACACATCTCTCAGCACATATAACCAGCTCTGTATAGGTCCATCCTCCCTTTGGGTGGGAGAAGAGACACACATCCTGAGGTCTGATTCCAGCTTCTGTGTCAGGACACAAGGAGACTGAGAAAACAGGCATTGCCAAGATCTCTGAAACAAAGGTTGGCCTTGATTATTTCTAGCTTTGCCTTGGCGCCTTCTGCACTTCTTTAAAACCTGAGCCACTGCTACATCATTATTGAAATCAGCAAATGTTCAATGAAAAAATAGTTTGATAATGGACTCAGCAGAAATCTGCAGTTTGCCAAAGTCATGTAAATAACCTAGGAGAGCAGGGCTGACTAATTTTCAGTGAGAACCCTGTACCCTCATAAATATCACATTAAAACCTTTAAATCTAAGTTATTTGTTCTCCTCTGCAGCAGAGTCCTCATGAGTGGTGTCATGACCAGATCACACTGTGAAAACTGTGATACATCTTCTGTTATGTGTGATTAACCAAGCCGTTTAAAAGATAACTCAAGTCTGTAAAAGTGTGTGTCCCTTACACACACTCATGAGAAACTCACCGTTTTAGGCAAACCCTTTATGCAAGGACAAAGCTATATAAGTGTGTGTATATTTGTGCATGTATGAATGATAGGGATAGCTGCACGCTTTTGAGTACTCATGATGGACAATGAGCACTTTGCTCTGTACAGAAGAGTGGTTGGAGTTTATTGCACTGTGAAAAGTAGGCAGATTATGAATTGGCATCTTCCTGTCAGATTTTAGTTTATGGATCGGGTAGAAATTTAAAAATAAAATCCTTTCTGTATGCTTGGTTTGGTTCTTAGCTAAAAAGGAGAGGCCTCAGTTTTGTCTTACATTAGTTTTATACTGAGTTACAGAAAGACTTAGTAGGGCAGAGGCGGGTGCTGTAGCAGCTGCTGTGAGCTGAAGGATGCAGGCTGGTGGAAAGGTTTGACAAAACAAGCTCCTGGCTTCTTATTTTTTATTTCCTGTACTGATCTTCATTTAATATTTCAAAACTTTTATTTTGTTATACTTTTATTCTTCTCTGAGTTCATTCTGTACAACATAATATCATAATTAATATTTAGCAGAATATTTTTAATGTTTGGTTGCTGCATTCCAGGATAGTTTATAGGCTAAATTTACCAATCTTAATGCTCAAATTAAAATGCTAAAACCATAGAAAATCAATGAGTATAACCTGGCTTTGAGAAGTACAGTTGATGCCTCCAGTGGAATCAGTTCTTGTCCTTGCTAAAGTCTCTGGAGACATTGCAAACTTAATGATGTTTAATCCTGCATATGCCATTCTAATCTTACCCCCAGGGATGTAGACTATAAGGTGGTTCAAATCAATGAACTGTAGAGTTATAATTGTATTAGAAATAGACAAGGTTTTTAAAAGGTTTTCTATATCCCTTTCAGCTATGACAATGGGTTTATTCTGTTTCCCTGTTTTGTTAATACCTTAAGCATACTCCATTCATTACAATTTTTTTCCATTTTCCATCTCTGGATAATACAGTGGAATGCTCCCTTCCTCCTGGCATGTTTTTATTTTTATTCTTGTATTGAGGAGGATTTGATAACCTAGCTATCAAAAAGGTATGTGAGAGCCCATCTATGCAGAGAATACTATATTCTTGTAGAAAACCTGGAGAATAAAAAAACCTCTTTTTAGGTCTGAACAAAAACCAGCAAAGTTTAATATAATTAGTGTTTGGAAACACTTGTTCTAGCTTTAATTACATTTAACTTAATTAGTTCTGACTTTAATTTAATTACATTTAGCTTAATTATGTTTAACAATTAGATAAAATGCATGGTTAGTCCTGTTAGCAAGGGAGAAGCAGTAATTTATTCAATACTTCAGGAGAAAAGTTGACAAAGTATTATTGTTTATAAACCTAGATTATCATTTGAGGGGAAGGTTACCTGAAGTAATGATATCTTAGGTTTTAACATTTATATTTTTTCAAATTCTTTATCACCTAGTGTGTAACGCTGAAGTTTCTTGTTACTCGTTAGCTGCTCTCTTAGACCAGATAGACACAACAAAGCTTCTCTGAGCTTGCCATTCAAGGACACTCAGACTGTCCTAGGCCTAAAGGTGTAAACTAGGGCTGCAAGAGAGGTGTAGAAATTGAAGAAACTACATCATTAGCTAAAGTTTCAATTGGTGAATTTATGCTGATATGCAAATAGACCAAACCTATAAAAGTGTAAAGAACTCGTGACCTGTTGTCCATCTTGGGGTCCATTTTGGAGCCTCTGGCTCCCCAGGGTGGTACCTTGGAGGCCTTTCAAATAAATACCTTCCTTTATTCCCTTACTCGTGTCTAGTCTCAGTTTCTAGGTAGCTGGACAAGGCATCAGTAAGACTCAGTGAAAAAGTTTTTATGTTGTCAAACTGGTATCTGCACTGAGCCTCTGTGTTTAAGCACCCATATGAGATCTGAGTTTTCCAGCATTGATATTATTAACTCAGGCCTCATTTCCCAGGCCTCTTCCTGCCTTGTTCATAAACTCTGTAGTTGATTCGCACAGCCTCAAGGTTCCACTTCCACATCCTAATTGTCTTCTTAGTCCTTATACTTGTCCAGGACTTTTGCCAGTAGATTTTTAATGCAAAGATGCACTGATTTTTATTGCTTTGCTGTTGTGAGGTTTTTGTAAGTTCCAGTCCTAGTCTATTTGCTGTATACTGGAGAGGGAATTTTAACCAAGACATGTAGTAAAAANGTCTGTAAAAGTGTGTGTCCCTTACACACACTCATGAGAAACTCACCGTTTTAGGCAAACCCTTTATGCAAGGACAAAGCTATATAAGTGTGTGTATATTTGTGCATGTATGAATGATAGGGATAGCTGCACGCTTTTGAGTACTCATGATGGACAATGAGCACTTTGCTCTGTACAGAAGAGTGGTTGGAGTTTATTGCACTGTGAAAAGTAGGCAGATTATGAATTGGCATCTTCCTGTCAGATTTTAGTTTATGGATCGGGTAGAAATTTAAAAATAAAATCCTTTCTGTATGCTTGGTTTGGTTCTTAGCTAAAAAGGAGAGGCCTCAGTTTTGTCTTACATTAGTTTTATACTGAGTTACAGAAAGACTTAGTAGGGCAGAGGCGGGTGCTGTAGCAGCTGCTGTGAGCTGAAGGATGCAGGCTGGTGGAAAGGTTTGACAAAACAAGCTCCTGGCTTCTTATTTTTTATTTCCTGTACTGATCTTCATTTAATATTTCAAAACTTTTATTTTGTTATACTTTTATTCTTCTCTGAGTTCATTCTGTACAACATAATATCATAATTAATATTTAGCAGAATATTTTTAATGTTTGGTTGCTGCATTCCAGGATAGTTTATAGGCTAAATTTACCAATCTTAATGCTCAAATTAAAATGCTAAAACCATAGAAAATCAATGAGTATAACCTGGCTTTGAGAAGTACAGTTGATGCCTCCAGTGGAATCAGTTCTTGTCCTTGCTAAAGTCTCTGGAGACATTGCAAACTTAATGATGTTTAATCCTGCATATGCCATTCTAATCTTACCCCCAGGGATGTAGACTATAAGGTGGTTCAAATCAATGAACTGTAGAGTTATAATTGTATTAGAAATAGACAAGGTTTTTAAAAGGTTTTCTATATCCCTTTCAGCTATGACAATGGGTTTATTCTGTTTCCCTGTTTTGTTAATACCTTAAGCATACTCCATTCATTACAATTTTTTTCCATTTTCCATCTCTGGATAATACAGTGGAATGCTCCCTTCCTCCTGGCATGTTTTTATTTTTATTCTTGTATTGAGGAGGATTTGATAACCTAGCTATCAAAAAGGTATGTGAGAGCCCATCTATGCAGAGAATACTATATTCTTGTAGAAAACCTGGAGAATAAAAAAACCTCTTTTTAGGTCTGAACAAAAACCAGCAAAGTTTAATATAATTAGTGTTTGGAAACACTTGTTCTAGCTTTAATTACATTTAACTTAATTAGTTCTGACTTTAATTTAATTACATTTAGCTTAATTATGTTTAACAATTAGATAAAATGCATGGTTAGTCCTGTTAGCAAGGGAGAAGCAGTAATTTATTCAATACTTCAGGAGAAAAGTTGACAAAGTATTATTGTTTATAAACCTAGATTATCATTTGAGGGGAAGGTTACCTGAAGGTTATCTTAGGTTTTAACATTTATATTTTTTCAAATTCTTTATCACCTAGTGTGTAACGCTGAAGTTTCTTGTTACTCGTTAGCTGCTCTCTTAGACCAGATAGACACAACAAAGCTTCTCTGAGCTTGCCATTCAAGGACACTCAGACTGTCCTAGGCCTAAAGGTGTAAACTAGGGCTGCAAGAGAGGTGTAGAAATTGAAGAAACTACATCATTAGCTAAAGTTTCAATTGGTGAATTTATGCTGATATGCAAATAGACCAAACCTATAAAAGTGTAAAGAACTCGTGACCTGTTGTCCATCTTGGGGTCCATTTTGGAGCCTCTGGCTCCCCAGGGTGGTACCTTGGAGGCCTTTCAAATAAATACCTTCCTTTATTCCCTTACTCGTGTCTAGTCTCAGTTTCTAGGTAGCTGGACAAGGCATCAGTAAGACTCAGTGAAAAAGTTTTTATGTTGTCAAACTGGTATCTGCACTGAGCCTCTGTGTTTAAGCACCCATATGAGATCTGAGTTTTCCAGCATTGATATTATTAACTCAGGCCTCATTTCCCAGGCCTCTTCCTGCCTTGTTCATAAACTCTGTAGTTGATTCGCACAGCCTCAAGGTTCCACTTCCACATCCTAATTGTCTTCTTAGTCCTTATACTTGTCCAGGACTTTTGCCAGTAGATTTTTAATGCAAAGATGCACTGATTTTTATTGCTTTGCTGTTGTGAGGTTTTTGTAAGTTCCAGTCCTAGTCTATTTGCTGTATACTGGAGAGGGAATTTTAACCAAGACATGTAGTAAAAATTGCAGAATCCCCATCTGTGGAAGTATTTAAGGCCAGGTTGGAAGCAGCTTTGAGGCACCTGGTCTAGTTTCTAGTTTCTGTGTTGTGTTGGATAAATTTGCTCATAATACCTTATGGCATCTTTAGAGAATTAACTTATTTTGGCAGAGGACTGTCTTCATTCGATTAAAGTTATTTTTTAAGTGATAAGGTGAACACTGTAAGGGAAGCTTCTTTGTCCTCATAAGATTTTTTTCTTGGCCTTGATTGTTTCACAGTGTTTGGGTGTGCTATGAATGTGGTTAGAATTGAAGAATAAGATTGATTTGGGTTTGGATTTTTGTCATATACTATTGCCATTTTTATGTTGATTCTGACATCTAGATAGTCAAGTATTGGAATATTTCAGATGTGGTTTGGATGATGGTGATAACTGATTTGCAGATGAAATCAGCCACAGTATTAAAAGATACCACTTTAGTACCTAAGTACAGCAGGGATTTTCTGGGCTTTTAGATATTAGTTCCTGCCACCTTTTCTTCTGAATATTCATTTGGTTAGTAGGTGGCAAATCAATAGTAGTCTGGAATTAATTATATTTATTTAACTTACCCCTGTAGTCCTAATAAAGTCCTTGTCAGAAATGTAAGCTACAACTATATTGTATAGTAAATACCACATAGTCTTACAACATATGATTGTAGCTACCTTTTAACCTCTAGAGCAATAACTGCTTTTTAAGTGGTGTAAGAAAATAGTAAAATATAAACATAATGATAGGTTTTGTACTGATGGTTATATGCCAAAATAGAGCCATGCACAAACCTCGTCTAATAAACGAGAAGAAAAAAATATTGTCTCCATTTTTGATTCTCATTAAACAGGGATAAAAATAACATACAATTCAAATGTATCCTCTAATAGCTTCCACTACGCAGCCTTTCTTCACCTACAGTATCACTTTTTTCCTTTAACCTATTACTAATTCATCAGCACAAGCAAAGGAATTAGATATTTTCCAAGTATTTGCAATTATAATGAATACCAGTGATTGCATGACTCCTTCTTGTAGTTGTCCTTGAGATGATTATGTGCATGGGTTTCTAAAGGACCAAAAACCCCTCTGCAAATACTTAAAACTCTGGTTTGAACTTCAGTCTATAACCAAGATTCCTTTCTTCCCTCTAACGCCATGCTAAATTTTCTCCATGAAAGTTTTTATCACTAAAACCTTTTTCAGTAGTTTTAGTCTTCCCTGTAGGTTTTCTTGGTGACATGCAATAACTTTGCTGGGTCCTTTCACTCCACAGTCATCCCTCAACAGCACACAGAGAAGGAACACCACTGATGCTCATATGAGGATCAATTCTCATGAGCATGTACCAGAACTATCTGTATTAATCTCAGTGCACAGATCTAACGGAAGTTTCCATTTAAAACCTCTTTCCTTTTTCTGAGTATCACTTGGAGAAGGAAATGGCAATGATAAGGTAGGTATCTATCTTCACCTGGCTATGGTTGTGAAACTCTGGAAATTGGGTTAATTAGCAATTGAGGGTATACAGTGTTGAAAGACACAATACAGTCCTTCATGCAGATTCAATCCTAGACAGGGATTCGTAACAGCTGTCAGAAAAGGCCTCCAGCAAACTCCATTTCTATCCTTGATGTCTTTCCTTCTAAAGGCTGCGCAGTGCAACATTAATGAGGCTCATAACTCTGTCTCTCCAGTTCCTGCCACCCCATTTCCTCTGACTCTACCACTCATTTTCCAGGTTTGCCCTTCTTGCACCAAATTAACACAATGAAAACACATCCAAGCCTGAGAGCTTAGGTCCCTCAAGAGATCCCAGTGCTGCCAAGCAGACATTCCTAGGGGTGGGCTTCAGCGGCAAGGGATACACTGGAGGAAACAGCAGCACGTCCTGAATGTTCTTCGACAAAACACTTGACACATCTTCAGCGCTTCTTCACTCCTCTGTTTCGGACTTCTGAAAGGGTCATATCAGGGCAACTGCACATGTTTTTCAAGGACAAGGAAATATATCTGAGGATGATAGATGTAGGGAAAAAAATTGTAGTTCTGATCAAACAACAGTCTGTACTCACTACTCTTACTACTTGCCTTAGAAAGAGCTTTGATTCTGAGAGGGGGATATTTTTTCCCCACTGAAATATGCTTTTCAAATAGCTCCTATAATACTCTCCAATCATCACTTGTAACTGGACTACAAAGCTGGGCAGGAGTGTGTGTCAGTCTGCTGGAGTGTAGAGAGGCTCTACAGAGGGATCTAGACAGGCTGGATCAGCGGGCAAGGACAGTTGTATGAGGTTCAAAAAGGTGAAGTGTTGGGTCCTGTACTTGGGTCACAACAACCCCAGCACTACATGCTTGAAGAGGCGTGGCTGGAAAGCTGCCCGGAGGAAAGGGCCTGGAGTGCTGGTTGACCACTGCTGAACTTGAGCCAGCGTGTGCCCCGGTGCCCGATGGCATCCTGGCTTGTGGCAGAAATATTGTGCCCAGCAGGGCAGTGATTGTCCCACTGTACTCAGCACTGATGAGGCCACACCTCGAAACCTGTGTCCAGGTTCTGGGCCCCTCACTACAAGGATGACATGAGGTGCTGAAGCGTGTCCAGAGAAGGGCAACAGAGCTGGTGAGGGGTCTGGAGCACAAGTCTTACGAGGAGCGGTAAGGGTTGGTCTCTTCTCCCAGGTAAAAAGCAATGGGACAAGAGGGAATGGCCATGAGTTGCACCAGGGGAGGTTTAGTTTGGCTATTAGGAAACATTTCTTCCCCAGTAAGGCTGTCAAGCATTAACAGGCTGCCCAGAGAAAATGTGGTCGTTACCATTCCTAGAGATATTTAAAAGATGTGTAGATGTGGCACTCAAGGTCATGGTTTAGAGGAGGTCTTGGCAGGGCTAGGTTAATGGCTGGACTCGATAATCTAACAGGTTTTTTCAGGCAAAACAATTTTATAATTCTATGAGTTATAAGTTTCACATTGTTTCATGAGGAAGAAAATTTAAAAGCCAAAGTATAACATATTTAGCTTCATTCAATTGAATTCACCAGTAGAACAAGAAAATGGGCAAATAGAGGGAGACTTCAGGGGTTTTATTTTGACAGAAAAAACGTTCCTTTGGGATTGAAGCAAAAAAAGAGAGACATATAAGATGTTTGAATTCCTCTATGCTCCTCCCCACCCCCTGAAAAAAATGAAATACAAGAAAAAAAAAGGGGGAAAGAAAAGAAAAAAAAAAAAAAGACTCTACAAATAATCTCAGTGTTTAATATGCCTCACTAGAGATAACTCAATATCTCACCACCTTCCAGGGAATTTTTCCTTCCTTTGCAACATAGTTTCCATTTCCATTGCAGCATTAACTAGAAATCCTTCTTCTGGACAGTTGTTTTTTCTGTTCCTCTCAGAAACGTGTATGGGAGACAAGCTTATTAATGCCACCAAAAAAAATGTACTCAATGTGCAAGTAATTCTGCAAAGTACAAGCTGCAAGTGCTTGTTCATGTGAAGCTATTGCCACTGCTTGAGTAATTACTGAAAGGCAAACCAAGAAAGATGGTATCCATTTAATAAGCAAGATTACAGCCTTTAGGGTGTATTCGATTATCTTTACACAACTGTTAATCTTTTCTATGTTACAGCATTTGTGATTAAAGTTATAGGTGCTAATGAAGTGTGGCCTTATTTAACACTTTTCATGTGACAGGCAGAGCCTTCTGATGGATGCTGCTATTACACTCAGAGTGGGTGAATCTGCCATCAGCTATGTAGCACTCAGATTACCTGAATGCATGAACTCACTGCACAGGGATGCTTGACTCATCTTCCTCTTGACAGCACCAGTGAGAAGGATGGCATCTCCCAGAGGAGAAGATCAAGGATGAGGAGAGATGAAGGAACAGGACCATTTGATATTAACACAGTATTAAATGTTCTAGAAATTCTGATGGCTGGTGCCAGACATAAAAGACACTAATTAAAAAAAAAAAAATTAAAACCAGACATTGCTATGTGTCTCTGGCACTTTCACTTTGGTCTGGGAGCTTGAGGAATATTGTCCTAAAGCATGGCTACAAAGCCCTGCTGAAATATCAGTGTGATGAAATAAACTGCAGAAACAAGAAATATCAGTGTGATGAAATAAACTGCAGAAACAACCAGACTGCAGTGTTACACAACCTTTGCAGGTGTATCCATAATTGCACTTTCATTATATCTTACTAGAACTGATTCCACACCTGTCAGTAGGAGTCATGTCTTCCCAGCCACAATCAGAGCTGTAGGTCATAAAAACATATCAGGGTGGATAATTAGTCCCATTGAGTTTGGGGAGTGAGTTTATCCAAATGGACTAAGTATTCCATATCTGCTTAGGAAGGGAAACATCTGTGACCACAGACCTTCCTGCAAGCACCTAAGGAATTACTTGCCTTTATGTTTATAGGCCCTAAATGTGCTTTCTTAGTTGCCCTAAGTATTTGCCCACTGTAATACTCAGAAATTGTTAGTCTGACTAAAAGAAATAATAATAATAATAATAATAATAATAATAATAATAATAATAATAATAATAATAATAATAATAATAATAATAATAATAAAGGTGTACAAAACCTGCATTCATCAAAACTGGAACATTTAGTGGTTAGGGCCTCTCTTAACCACTTCAGTGTATGTGTCTTCAGTAAAATCCCGACTGCATGTGACAAAACAAAATGTAGGAGCTTTGGATGAGGTGAGAGCTATGTGGCATGACTTTAAAGCAAAAATAAATAAATACTAATTGTTTTCAATTAGTAGAGTTCACAGTCCACCTGGAAACATCACTTGAAGGAATTCACCACATGTGAAAATTCTTCTTTCATGAAAACCCAGAAACTGCTTCTCCAGAGCCCTTCTCTGCAATGTCTGTCATCCTCTTTAAAACTTAGGAGGAATCAGATGCAATGAAATATCTTTATTTCCTTAGAGTGCTATACCTGAACTGTGTTGTATTTGATCAAAGGAGATTCATTACTGACTGTCCTCAATAAGCTTCTGACACTGGATTTTTCCCTCCTATTGTTTTCATAATCTTATCCTTATTGCTGAAAATCAGAAAGTCAACAGCCTTTTGAAATAACTTGTCTTTGATACAGGAAGCTTTATAAATTTTTAAACTTTACTGCCTAGCATACATGTGAGGATCTCATTCTATCTAATTACATGAATCTGAGTTAATACATCAATGTCTTACATGACTGCATTCTAACCTGAAAGGCTGATTGTATCTCTGAGAACACTGTCACATATTGTAGGAATTAATTAAAGACTGCACAACTTCATTAGTTTTGTCACAAATCTCTGGTTTGATTAAATATGTTGCAATTATATCAGTGTTATAGGACAGACTTGGAGAGAAAGATATAACTTACATAGGTGAGAGCTTCTACTTCTTTTGTAACACATGAATGAAAACATTGCAGCTAAATTGCTCTCCTAAATGAAAATAATTTTTTAAATCACAGGCTATAAGAAAAGAAAGTTTTAGTGGATTTGATGTAATCTTCTGCTAAACAACTGCTTGGTAAAATAGACTTTTATCCTTGGATACAAAATGATGAAGAATTTTTCTCTTCTTTCCCTTTTCTGGTCTTGTTTACTGTTAAGTTTTATGCTGAGACAACCATATAGGTACAAATAAAAGGTAACACATATTAGGCACATGTGTTACAGTGACATCAAAGATTACAGAATTAACCCAGGAGATGGATTTGATAGTCCTTGTGGGTTCCTTCCCACTCAGCATATTCCAAGATTCTATGAACCCTGCTCAAAAACTAAGCAAACTGACAGCATGGAAAACATCTGTAATTCCAAATGTTCCATAAAAATTATTTTTAGCTTTCTATAAATTCTAAAAATTTCTTTGTTACAAGATACTATCTTTAAAATCCTCACTTTCTAGAGCATTTCTATGGACAACCAGGGTAAAATGTTCGAAGGGTCTTTGACTGCTTGAAGCTTTTTGTGGGAAAGTCAGCAACTGGACCAGGCAAAGTGGTTAGCCCTCTTCATAACTCACAGTCATCTCCAGAAAGTGACCAGGAGAGCCCATGAGCTTTGGTTTGAAAGTGGAAGAGAGGAAATTAGCAAAAGATACAGAATATCTCTGCCAACCTGCTGATGTAGAATGAGAGAGCCAGCAAAAGATACAGGGCAGGGGAGAAGCAGGTGAGTAGCTGTGATGATCCAAAAAAATCTGGAAGGGCTTTTAAGATCTATTATCCATGCGAGCTTCACAATAACACATAATTAAGCCCATCGTATGTATCTGGAAGGTTGTTTAACTGCCCAGGTTGTTCCATGCCTGCCCACACTTGCTGACACAGCAGGCCAGCAGTGTCAGGAGGAGAGACATATGGTCACCCTCATAGCCTTCCTTCCCTTATGAAGCTGTTGTTGCTTTTATGCTCTTGGAGTTTCAATTTCTGCTTAAACAGGAGCTATGGTGCTTTAAAATGATTGATTATTGCTCTCCATAGTTACTTAGCATGTTCTGAAATCTTCCATTTCTGTATACACAGTGGGGTGGCACGAGAGGATCCCCTCCCATTACACTGCTCCTCTCCCTCTGGGGCTGCATCTGCGGATATCCTTGCTCCCACCTCCCTGTTTGGTAATGTTCAAATTGCACTCAATTTCTGTATCTAGACAGAAATATTTGCTTTCAAAACTGCAATTATATTTTTAAAGTTTGATTTGACTAGCTAATGAACTGATCTAGCTATGAAATGAAAATTAAGAAGTAACATCATCAATGCACATACCAAAAGCGGCTCTTCTAGAACAGAAAATTCTAGTATCCGCTGTTCAGTTAATTCACTGGTTTGATTTTCCTCAACACTTATGAATCCAATAGAAACTGTGTAAATACTTTTAAATGACTAAGAGGCAATAACAAGTTTTTCTCTTTATATAGGTTGTGAGAATTTCCACAAGAAGTTTGAATAGGAATGATTGCTTCAAAAAGATTATTTTTCAATGCATTATAGAAGGTCACCCAATTGGATTTCATATACAGTAGGACTACTAGAATGGTTATTTCTGAGTTAAGTGAACAAGTAATTCTCAAGAAAACTCATCAGTGGGCTGCAGTATATAATTTTACTTTGTCTTAGGTGTTTTGCTTTTGAAGTTAAATTGCTTACCACAATTATACTTTGAGGGTCTTACAATGATTATTCACAATCTTTGCTATTATTTCAGTGAATCATCAAAGGAAAATCAGTTAGATTGATTTCTGAAAAAGATGAGTCTTTGTCAAAGATGATTTTCAGAATAAAAGGAAAAGTGCAGGTTTTAGTTTGTGATGAAACAAAGGTATTAAAAAATACACAGATAGTCACGTTCTAACATAGGACTTCTTTTGTGTGTGAGGAACAACCTTTTAAAAGCAAAGCATAGGGAGTTAAATACATTAACCACATAATTCTTTTTGATAGGATTTGCCCACATTTCTTCTTGTGTACTGCAATGAAAGTTCACTCTTGCAGGACCCAGCTCAAAGGCTTTTTGCTAAAGAATGTACTGCACCAGGTGGAAAATGCAAAATGAAGAAATAGGCTTCAGCTGCATCAAAGAGAACATGAATTTTACTGTTCTTAATAGAGACTAGATGAAAAGGAGAAACATTATTGCAGTAAAACATTCTGTTCTCCCTAATTATTGTCAGTGCATGAGAAGTGCACTATATTGTGCAACCCCGCTTAATGTGGAAAGATCTCTTAGCTATTCTCTACATAATTATACAATTATTAAAACACAACCAACTATGAAATTCTGCAAAAGAGTTTTTCAACAGTTTCCGTGAATCCCATTATAATGAGTTCTGAGTAAAAAGCAGAGAGTACCTGTTTTCTACTTTCTAATCATGTGTTCTTTCTGAAAAATCAGGGATTATTGAATCGACCTATTTGGCCAGGTTGAAACTAGGGTAAAATTGAAACTTCCGATATTACAAAGCAGTTTAGACTCAAACTCTTGTTTGGTACCAAGGCAAGACTTAAACCTACATGGGGGACTATATTACACTGTTCTCAAGAAGTGTAGAAATAGGTGTTAGGATTACAATTTTGACCCCTTGGTAAATATTGTGAAATCTAATAAAATATTACACTACCAAATCTTTCTTAATTAAATGAACCTCTTCAATTCCCCTGAATATTAACAAGTATGTGAACTTCTGCTTTTTTACCAGGAAGGGCACTGTTACACCAGAAGCAAATTGCCTTTGTCCATAGAGTTCTCTCTTTACATCTTTATGTGCTTTTTCCACTGTTAGAAAAGTCACAGAGAGGATCTTAAAATGCTCCTGATTTAGCTGAGTGATCCTTGGGGTATTAAATATGAGATATCTATATTGTATGAAGTGTCACGGGACTTCCCAGGTACTCAATCTTGAAGACTGAAAAAAACCAGACCAAAACTAACTAACTAACTAACTAACTAACTAACTAACTAACTAACTAACTAACTAAATAAATAAATAAATAAATAAATAAATAAATAAATAAATAAATAAATAAATAAAACAAAAGATCCTTTGGAGACAGTGTCAGCAGGACCAGTTTGTAGAAGAAGGGCAAGTGGCCATCCTGCTAGAAGTATTTTTATAGGTTTAATTTCCCAGGTAAAGTGTTCTGGGAATGTAGGATCTTCCATCAGGAAATGGTGAGGGAAGCTTTTTAAGAGACCACAAGAAGGAAGACATTGTCACGCTATTGACCATGCAAATAAAGATTTTCACAGCTGCTTGGAAGGTTAGAACTGACAGCAGTCATTCAAAGAGAGCAAGACACGCAAAGACCTTTGATGTATTTAATATCAGCCATCAGATCTTAATCAAGTTATACAAAAAAGAAGAATGTGGTAGTAGAAAATGAGAAGTTTGGAAAATGAAAGCTGGGGAAAAGCAGGTTAAAGGGATAGTAGAAGGCCCATTTACAGCACAAAGAGTTTCTAAAATTTTCAATGCAACCAAAATAAGCATTGTGTTTTCTGACTTCTTTTCCTTCCTATAAGGAGAAATTTGGTAGGGGAATCGATGAGCAGGTGGGGCCTTCTTAACTTTGGTTGGTTGGTTACGTAATCTCTGAAGACCAACAAACTTTATTCCTGAATCCCCTTCTGCTGCTGACAGCCATTTGAGCACAAATTAGTCAAGACAAACAGTAAAGGAGATGTCAATGATGTGGTATTTTGTTATCTAAATTGCTTATATTTCCATGCTCTGACTCATTTAAATTTGTCCCGGTATTTTCAGAAGATTTTTTTCATAAGTGTCAACCTCCCCAAACTAGTGATATTTCCACAAATAAAAGGCCATGCCACATGTCAGAAAAATAGGTATTAGTCTATTTAGTATTTAAAGAGCAAAGATGAGCTATGCCATCTGCAATTTCCCAGTGACAATTGCTCCATGATCCAGTCATCATTATATGTTTAACAGGTGTTATTTAAGCTGCTACAAGAGGAACCATTTGATGCACAAAGAAGGTGAAGTCCTCATTTCTGAGGATGAAAACATTCTTCTAACCATGACTGCATACAGGTAGCTTACTGGAGAACTTGTCAAATACTCCTTAGTCTAATAGGGAAGAGATTGCATTCACCACCTAGACTTGCTTTATTTCCTAAGACCACATCTCAACACAGCTATGGGTCCATTTTCAGAAGGCAAATTTCCATTTTTAGGTTACTTCGCCTATTTGTTCTAGGATCCCTGATAAAACCTGTTCTGCCTCAATTAACTTATCTTGTAAAGTTTATTGAAGTTCACACTTAATCTGACAGATTCATAATTAATACTTCCTAGGAATTAACTTACCCTCAAAGACCAACTCTAATGAGTGTAAGAAATTGATGTCATAATGGTAAAACCACGAATTGCAGCAAAAATTCCTAATCATGGGCAGTCACCAATCTGAGAGAGAAATGAGCCAATACTGACTTTTGGAACTTTTAATGACTTTTTGATACCTAGAGCATTATGATCTATCCACTGACTAAGGGAATTGTATCCGGAAATCGTTAGGTAGGAGGCTTACATAAAGTAGTTCATCTAAAGCGCTTTCCTAGAACTTCCTGAGTGAATTTTGCACACTGTATTTCAATACAATACTGCTCTTCATTTCTTTTTCTTAGGTTATTGTCACAAACCCCAAAAAAACTGTGACTGTCCATCACGGACTTTTTCCTTTCTGTACGTCCTTTTCAAGCCTGAACAGTTTGCAATGACTCCTCTCTTCCATAGTCAAATGAGAAAATAAAATTTGAGCATAGATTTATTTTATATTCACTTTAATCCCCATTCCATGTGCTTTTCACAGCTGCTCATTTTATTGAGTTGCTTTTCCAAATGAAAACTCCAGCTGCTCCAGCCTCACAAACCATATAATACATGTTGTATAAGCCTGTTTCTGTAGACTGTTCCAGAGACTCAATGGTTATTGTTTTCCTCATCTTGTATCTCTAGCCAGAAAATCTTTAGGTTTATGTTACAAATGCAGTCTTTGAAAGTCCCAGCAGTTTCTTACTTTTATTCCTTAGAAAATGAGAGAGACTCACATAATCACAGAATACTCTCAGTTGGAAGGGAGCCACAAGGACCATCAAGTTGAACTCCTGGCCCTGCACAGCACCATCCCCAGGAGTCACACTGTGTGAAAAGTTTCTTGAACTCTTTCAGGCTTGATGCTGTGACCACTTCCATGGGGAGCCTGTTCCAGTGCCCAAACACTCTCTGGGTAAAAAACCTTTTTTTTTATATCCGACTTAAACTTCCCCTGACACAACTTCAGGCCTTTCTCTCAGGTCCTGTCACTGGTCACCAGAGAGAAATCAGTGTCTGCCCCTCCTCTTACACTCATGAGGAAGTTGTGGATTGTGATGAGGTCTCATCTCAGTCTCCTCTTCTCCAGGCTGAACAGACCAAGTGACTTCAGCCACGCTTCATTCGACTTCCTTTCAAGACCTTTCTCCATCTTTGTTGCCCTCCTTTGGACATTCTCTAATAGTTTAATCTCTTTCTTATATTACGGCACCAAAGCTGCCCCCAGCACTAGTGGTGAGGCCACTCCAGTGCAGAACAGAGTGGGACAATCCCCTCCCTTGCCTGGCTGGTGATGTTGTGCCTGATGCCCCCCAGGACACTGCTGGCCTTCCTGGCTGCCAGGGCACTGCTGACTCATGTTCAATTTGCCACTGACCAGGACCCCCAGGGCCCTTTCCACAGCACTGCTTTCCAGCATCTCACAGCTTTATTCTCCTCAGTAAATTCTAGATTATGGGACAACTTTAAAGAAAATTCGGCATGTTTCCAGCTGGGCCAGTTTCCATATGCCTAATGCAAAAAGGTGTTCAGGTTGAGAAAAGAAACCCTTTGGCAACACCATTAATTCGACCCTTTTCAGACATCAAAGAATCCATGTTCATGCACAGCCTTGAGACACAGTCCTTTAGGAAGTAGGACTTATTGATCCTGATGCTGAAGTACTTTTATATATAAATAGCTCTGTAACTCAATGATTTGCCTGGTTTCTGGCCACTGCCAGTCAATGTGACACAGGGAAATGTGTCTCTGTTTGCAGCAAACCTGAAATTTAACATCCCCATGAGGCAGTTCCATAACATAAGAGGTCTCCATTTACCCTAGAGAGTCTCAGAGCCAGGGTCTAGTTACAGTTTTCCTTGGGCGTAGCTTTGGGAGACCAAGAAATCAACACTTACCAACAAAACAAGCAGATCAGGCTCTGATTTCAATTAATTCCTATGCCAGAAGCAGCAGATTATCTGCACGAAAACTGACTCCTGTTACATGTTTAGTTAGTATGCATACTTTTCCTTCATGGGAAGTTCATGGAAGTGAAATGGCTTTTGTTTGTCTGTTGATAGCAACATCTTCTGGGATATTGATGGGAGTCTGTGTACCTGTTTCATATGCAGTGATCCTGCTTATTGCCATAGACCTCACCAGCTGCATGCCAGTATTTTATTTCTCACTGCTGAGCAAACTTCTTGAGGTACTTGCCAAAGGATGCTGCAAAGTTTGTTTAGTAGTGCCAGTTCCTTGAATCCTTTCATCAAGACCCAGGACCATACAGCACAAATAAATCTAATGACATCAACTGAACATCTTTTGGAGCCCATGGGAAAGGCTTTGAAACACCTCTTTTATAAAATTCCAGCAGTACAACAGTTAGACTTGCTCTGCATCATCAGCTTCAAAACTGCACTGCTTTTCAGCTATGTGAGGGCTGGATAAAGGAAAGAAACTGCATAAGCAGCTGTTTGGAGTGGTGCTATCAAACAGACATGCTAATACTCCAAAAAGGATAAGCTTCCACATCTAATCCTTTAGAGGATGGACTGAACCTAGCTCAGGCTAAAAGAAGCATCTGGATTCATTGCAAATTTTGGTAGTAAGAAGTTGGTTCCAAACTGCAAACGGGTCCTTAGGTTCCCGCTTTCAACACTATTCTTCTCTTTGCCTCTTAAAACCTCCAAACTCTCAGTGATGGTTTGCTGTCAAATCCTCAGTATTCTGCGCTAGTTTTTCGGTGGGGTCTGCTGTTTTATCAAAGCACAGGGGGTGGGATGAAGGAAAAGAAAAGCTGCCTCTGTTTTTTTCAAAATTTATAATTTATCTTTGTGACTGCTAAGATGCTAGTTAAGGGCACAGAAACCAAGACAGGTAAACTATGTTGCTCCTCATTTTCATTTTTTAATTTTTAAGTTTTTCTTTTATGTGCAATTCTACAGAATTTACCTTCAGCTTTCACTTTTAGTGTCCAGTACCACATATTTCAGCTTCAGCTATTTCTATTTATTTTTACATTTTAAAAATGTTGTAGTTCAGAAGCAAATCTTTACTGTGAAACTGTTCTGTTAAAAAATAATGTATGCAATTAAATCAATGTTGTTGTTTTCAAATAATCAAAACTTTAAAACCTAATTTTCATATGCAAAAATGTTCCTCCAGACACATTGCAAAATATTGATACAATTATTTTTCAAGTACATTAACAACACTAACTGCTGAACAAAGAATTAATTCATTAGATTAATTAAATATTTTAAATTCTTTCCACTTTTTTTTTTTTTTAATACTAAGAAAGATTGTTTCCCAGGGTTTACATTTACTTTACCACCACCAGTTCTGTCTCACTGTCTATTCACCATGATTTTCCACAAAAGACCCAGTCCAGTTAAGTCTTGGAGCTTTCAAATTCTGCTACTTCAGTAAATATCTGCAATCCTTCAAAGGTAATCAGTTCCTTCTTGAGATGGAAGTACAGTGTAGACACGTGAATTATTTAATGAGTTATAATGCAGCAGTTTTATTTGAAATGTTCCTCAGTTGCCTCCAGGCTACCCCCTTTCTATTGCAACATGATAACTAATCCCATATTTATTGCTTTTGAGCTCACACAAGTTCAAAGCTAAGAGGCTGGGCAATTTCTCATTAAAAAAAATACAAAAGAAAAAGCAGATGCCTACTAACAGCCACTGTCAGAGCTATGAGTCCCAGACTCTCTTCATCTTTATAACATTTGATAATAAGCTCTTCAATTTGGTTGGTTGGTTATCATTTACTATCCATAGTAGATCAATTTTTACCCTTAGCCTTCAAGTTTCTTGTGCAAACCGTTAATATTTACAATTAAAAGTTTAAAGTAATCCTTTCCAGAAATGACAGCTCACAGAGGAAATAAATTCATTTTGAAAGTGGTGTCAAGAGTCTGCCTACTAAACTGCAAAGCCCAGAAGGTGCTGCAACAATACAGCTCAAACACCCACCTGCTGAGCAGGGTGAGCATTCCATAGAGCTCTTTGCTTATGGTTTTGTCTATAATCTGTCATCGTTGATGCCTTGATGCAACTTTCCAAAGAAAAAGAGAGAAATCATTATGCTACTCATTATGAATAATTACCTGTTTGTAAGAAACACTGGTTTGTGACAGCCATAGATTTTTCTCCACATGCTCAAAATTCAATACAATTCCGCTTCCCTTCATTGGTCATCTGCATTGCTGTGGTCGTGATTAAATGTGATTATATACTTGATGTTTCTTTCCCCCTCAAGTGACTAAATTTCAAAATTCAGAGACTAAGTACTTCTACAACAGTTGTTTTTTTTTGTCAATCTATATTACCAACTGTACAGTAAATTAGATAGAGCTCCATGCTTCAGTATTGTCTCATGTCTGAGGCTCAGGTGGTATTAATGGGCTGGCTTTGTGCTCTTTTGAAACAATCAGGAACTGAAGTATTGAATATTGTACTGTATTATACATAATAAAACCAATCCACACAAGTGGTTGAAAATGCCAAGGGAAATTTTAGTGGAGAAGGTGAAAGCAGTAACGTTTTGTCTTCCTGTGGGAAAAGATTTTTTTCTGTGAGAGCTATTAAAATAAAATCCCTTTGATTTTTTGCTCTTCTCTCTTGGAAAGCTTGGCTCTATGTTTCTAGACCAGCACTTTCCCAAGGATCACCCTACCAACTTCTGCCCAAGACCAAAAGCTGGGACATCCCCAGACTACCCCAGGCCCAGCCAGCTTAGCCTCTATGGGTGGCTTCAGGAACAACCACAATCCTACAAGCCCTAGCACATTTCAGGACCTGCTTTACTTCCAGTTCCCCCCTGTAAGGCTCATCCCAGTGATCCAGCCCATGCCCCTACCCTGCACCACCTACCAGATTTCTGCAGACCACGTTTGCACCATCAGCCACTGCAGCCCGTGGATGGCCAAAGGGCAGGACCTCCAGAAAGCCCTGGCCAGAGCTGGACGACCTCACTGCCCCAGTGCTATCAAGGACCAGCTTTACCTCCATGACTCCACAATCAACTACATTTCAGATGCCCATGGAAGTGCTGGGAATTTGGCTGAATCACAGGAAGTTGCCAGTCCACAAAATATAGTCTGCTGTCACTCTTCAGAGGGTCTACAGCATATTCCAAGAGTTTTCTGCTTCTCAGAATGCCTGAAGTGTGTGACACATGGAAAAACCATGCCCTGGTTCTGCTGCTGCACCTGCATGCTCCTGGGTGCCTGGTGACTTTCTCCCTGAAAAGCTGAGAGTTGGCCCACATCCAGTTTCTTCTTTCCTGAAATCCTTCAGAGCTCTCTTGGGTTAAATTTATCTATAGACCGCCTTAAACCCTGGTCTGGGACAGATTTTTATTCAAATAAACACAGGAGAAATAAGTACAGAGTGTGAGTCTCACTCAGGGACATTAATATGTCAGATGAAACCAGTAAACTAAAAATGAGAGAACCAATACTTAATAGTCCCACTAGTTCAGGCCACACGTCCCACAGTCTCCTCAAGTACTTTCTGGAAGTTTCCATCATCACAGTCAAAAATTCAAATTCCAAAGCACAGTGTGAGGAAGAGAAAAAGCCCTTGGACCTTGAGAGAAGCTCTTGTAACCCCACAGCTGACCTTTTTTCCATCTAGCTCCTTTATCTCTTGCTGGTGAATGAGCCACCTCAACAATGACTTTACAGGTGCCCCTGCGTCTATCCACTTCCAGTCAGTGCTCTTCATTCCAAAGCTGCTGCATCCTACAGGCCCTGAAGAGCCAGGAAAGCTGCTTTCTGGTGCTCATAGACAGCACAGGAGCATCCAGAACAGTGGCAAACTAATCATGGGGAGGGAAAAAATAGCCTGTGGTTTTCTTACCAGATCCTGAAATCACAAATTTTCTGTTATTCCCCTATTGCTGGAAACTCATGATGTTTCTGGTCTTCCTACTCATTCTCTTGAAGATTCTTTAGGATAGAATTCTTTAGTATATTCCTCATTTCCTTTCCTAGCCACAGCACTTCATTCTTCCATCCTTTTTCCGGGACTTACCCTTCACTGCCAGCTGGAGTGATTCTGGTCTACCTTGGCATGCAGAGTAGGCCTGCCCTAACTCTGTGATGCATTTGGCAGATGCACAGCAGACCCCCCTTCTCCATCTCTGTAGCTGCCTTGGATAAGCCAGGCGACCAGGCTGTCACTGCTTGCTGCACTTGGGTGGTGTGTTCTGCTTAGTGATTGCAAAAATGACCTTCCTTCCACTATGGGCAAGAGTGTGAGAACTTTCTTCCAGCTTCAGGCTGTCCCTCCAATAGGAAAGTGTCATTTTTTACAAATGAACAGTGACACCAACTTAGGGCAGAGGCAGAAACACACGCAGGAGAAGAGTGTTTTCATGGAGTGAATGCAGCACTGAGGGCAGAAGAGCTCTGGCAGACAAACCCTGCAGGGCACAGTTCCATGGTGGACAGGGCCAGTCCTGCCCTGGCTCTTCCAGGATGCTCGCGGGGGCAGTGGGAGCAGAGGGCACTGTACCAGAACAGCATTGGCACAGCTATGAAGGTACAGAGAGATTCATGGGTTTGTATGATTAAAACATGAAGGAAATGTTAAAAACGTCTATGTCTGCATATCCATATTTCGCTTTCTGTTTTTATCTAGCCCAAACCCATTAAAACATGCAGGATGACAACAAAGCTGTTTTTACATTCAATTCATACCTGAATGGATCTTCACCAGACATGATGATTACATGCAGCACCAAGCAGTAGGCAAGGGAACATCTGGAAAATCTCATGCCTGTGGTCCTCCAGAATTCTGCCTCTCCACCCCAGATAAAAGTCAAAGTGCTGCAAGCATTAAGGTACTTCCTTTTTTTTTTCCTGTGTCACTCGAAATCACTCTTTCGAAATCACTTGAAACCATTCACTCTGAAAACAAAACATACAACAGACTGGAAAGAAAAGTGCTGAAGTCTTCCAGGCCTTTTGGCACAACCAGGCTTACTAAAAAATGCAGGAGCCTAGGAGAGCTGACTGGAAAGTGGCCAGCTGTTGAATTCATGTGCTTTTGATATCTGTCAGTGAGTTGGTCATTACAGTTCAAATACTCTCACTCTTTTGAGAAGCGTCCATTCATCCCAACCTCTGCTTTTCAGAAACTTGTCTCTGACATATTAAATGCCTCAGAACCAAATGTCCATGCATAATGTTTTAATTATAAGCATAGATTCTTCAGCAATTTTTAGTTTTTTACTTGCTGTGGGGTATAAGTACATGGCTCTTCATCTCCTTTAAAGTGGTGTAAAGCCATTTTAAAACCCACACACAACACCAGGATCTAATACCAATTGATATCAGATGTGTCATAAGGCTGCCTTTAATACAGAATTGCACATAAAATGAATTTGAAAAATCATCCAACAAGGTTAGGAGCTTGGCATCTCTTACTTACACTGATTTCTATGCCCTAGAGTAGAACAGATATTTGTCTGAGGTTTTCAGATTCCTGCCATCCTGGCCAAAGTGGTAGTTCTGTATATACACTTTGTATATATATTTGAGTCCTCAAATTCTGATAGCACAAAATTTCTAGGAGAGGAAACAGGACATCTGAAGAAAGTCAAACGATGTAACCTTAGACACAAAGCTGGGTGCACTATGTTCTGCTTGTGCTATGCCGTACTTCTCTGCCACAGTTTGACTTTTACTTTTCATAATTCTGGAGGAACTCAGTCTTATATGTGTCTATATACAAGAAGAAAATAGAACCACATGGTTTGAAAAATGGAGTTTGTGCAACTTTTATTTTCTGGAGGAAATTCAATGTCACACTAGAGGAAATAGCTATAATAATTTTGAAAATAATTTTTCATGTGATTTCTCTTAATTTTTCTGTTTACTCTTTAAGAACAGAATGCATGATCCTCACATAATATTAGTGCATTTTATGATCAAAATTTCCCTATTCTTTTCAAATAAAGAGATATTAACGCTTTGAGAATATGGTGAGAGCAACAGTGACATGGTAAGAAGAAATAAATGGTTTGTGGGGGAAGGCTGCATATTTAAATTACAAAGTCCTTTCATTCTATGAGGACATCATGTTCTTCTTGGACTGGCCTGGTGAAAGAGAAAGAAGCAAGAAAATTTCTTCTTATATTTAGTTAGGTGCTAGTTTCTATGGAGACAAGTTTCTCCAGTCATTTGTATTTGCAGGCATTAATAGCATAAACAGTACAGAGCAGCAAGGGTTTAACCCTGGATTGAACCCCATACTGAGCATATTCTGTAGGGAGAAAAATGAATGTCTAAATTAGATGCAAGAGCCATTATACAATCTCATTAATATTCAATCTTGTTAACTGGACTCTGGCAGTACAAAGCAAAAAAACCTGAAGAGTCACATATTTTCATACCCTGCATCTTCTTTTCAAACGTGTCTCGTACAGAAACCTGAGAGGGCAGCATCATTTGCCCTCTGGCTGTCCCTGTACAGCTGGTCACACACGTTGCTGAGCATTAATTACCTACCTCCGCCTTCACTGGCACCCACAGGGAGGCTGGTGGCTCCCAAGCCTAAGGCAGTGACTGACCATGCCAGGAGAGGTGAAAGCAATGAAATAAGCTATCTTTTTTAGTGCGATTGAAGTAATTTGATGTGAATGCGAAGACCCGTATCATTTTGTGAATTTAAATGATCAAAAAGGGACAAAAGGAGCAATTGCTTTCAAGTATTAGGCAATCCAATTTCTCTGAGAGGGTTTTTTTCAGACTTTTTTTTCTCCCCTCTCTGCACATACTTTGATTTCCATTATATTATTTTTAGCTGAACAAACAATTTACAGTGAACATTTAGCTATCCACATGTGTCTTTTGTATATGCAGATCAGAGTATTAACTTCCTTGAGTTTTCAGAGATTGGGGAAGGAAAGAGCTGTTACTCTTCAAACACGGAACTGCTCAGTGGTATTACATAAGAATACTTAATACCTGAAACCTCAGTTTCATTATTTATGTGTTTAATTACATGGAGGAATCATCCTAAAAAAGAAAAAGAATCTCCATGGATACTGGAAGAAGAATTGTTAGGTAAATATTTTTGAATTAATTCAAAATATACAAAATTGTCCAAGGCCTGCTTCCCAGTATTACCTTTATATTCAAGAGAGATGGGACTTTAACTCTCTTGCACCAACTCCAAGTTAAGTAATCCTATGCACTGCCCAACCTGAAGTGTAAAGCAACAGAAAAATTGGCTCACTTTAGCTGGACTTTTCAATTATACAACCAGATACCAGCTCTCTGTGACTCCTAAATGCACAGAATTGCCGTGTTTCAATATCCAAAATAATTCTCAGAGACAATAAAAGCCCCAAATATCTTGATTTTGAACAGCACAGTAAGTCCTTTATCTCACTTAATTTTCTCTATCAGATCACTGGGAAAAGGGTTAGTGCTGCTGGCCTCTTCTTGTACCTAAAGTTTCTCTTTGCCTGTAAAATATGCCAATTTCGGGACAAATACCTGTTACTGCAAGTAATCTGTGAGTATTTTGGTGCTGGTGTCTGGATTGACCAAAGCACTTAAGTATAAGATCTTCTCAGTAGGATGTTCAGAAAGCAGGAAAAGCTTCTAAGTGTAAAAAAAAAAGTAAATTTGTTATTTTATAGAGTATAGGAGGACAGATATTAAACTACATTTGCCTGTTTTAGGTTTGACAGATAATCCAGTTATTAAATAAGCACGAATGCACTATTTTTCCATTCTTCCAAGAATAGAACACAAACATGGTGGCCTTAATCTGAAACACAGAAGTAGAAAATAAAGGAATTTGATATTCAGAGTTAAAAATACTTTCTAAATATCAGCAAGACACACACTAGAGCTCTGCCAAGTACACATCTTGAAAATAGAAGAGACAAAACACAGTTGATATTTGCACAACAGTGTGCATAGAGAAATTCTATACTTAATAACTAACTAAATCTGTGGAAGGTAGGCAAGTGAAATCTGGATTCCTTGTGTTCTCCGGCTGGATTGTCTGGTTCCTGTAGAGCATGAACCTGCATGGATACAGGTCAGACACCCTCTCATCCGTTTGGGAGAGCATTACCATAAGCACTGTGTTTGCACAGCAGCCTTTTCCTCAGCAGAGCCATTAAAAGCACCTCTCTCTCTTGCTGCTGAGAAGATTTTTTTTCTACCCAGCAATCCACTCCCATGAAACCTGGAGTAGCTTTATATCCCTGAGGTGGCAGCTGCCCTGCAGCATGTGACTGAAGCTGAGCAGCAGGTCCAGGAGTGAGGCTGAACAGACTGGCAGATGAAAAGATATCACATAAACCTCATGTCCTTAAGAAAAGGTGACTGCTAAGTAATTGGAATAGACTCTTTTCCCTCACAGCTTAGCAGCCTGAAGCCTTCAGTTACAGAATGTGATACAGGTATAATATATATTAGGGAGTTAATTTGTTCTGACCACTGCCTGTATCATTTCTGTGTGGATATCAGTTAGCTATTTCCTTTCATCTCTTCACACAGAAACCATTGGCATACCCATCTGATCTAATCCACACAGCTGAATTCATTTTGTAGCTGAATGCCATCAAATTGCTAAAGGTTAAACAAAAAAAAAATTGCATTTCTGCACTTTTTGTAAGTAACTAGGTAGATATTAGGACTTAATCAGGAAGTTAAAGGAGGTTATAACACCAAAATTTCTTAACAATATCATAAATGAGAGGGATGTAAGTGCTGTCAGTTTGGAGAATGAGATCAGTAAAACAGAGAAATACAAAAGTCAGTGTGGAAAAGACGGCGGAAACTGCAGCAGGGTTGAGCAAAGTCTGAGGAAAGGAAACTGCTAGATGACAGGTTGGTGAGGAGGAGGAAGAGAGAGCTGACCTGCATCAAGTGCGTGCAGAAGTTCAGGAAAAGGCTGTACTGTGCAAAACTTAAGAAGGCAGGTAAGCTGTTCCCAGGGACAAATGGGATTTTGGGGCACTGGGTGCACACAGGAAAAACATCCCTGCTGGCCACATGCAACTTGTGGAGAAGTCTCAGTGCAGTGGTGGCTGCCCTGTGCAGGACTGGACAGAGCCCATGAAGGCAAGGGGAAAAGATAGAAAGAATTTTTTTTTAAAGAACTGGAAAAATAGCACATCTGAGCTGAGATGATGAACAGTATAACAGTGACAGTGGAGATTGAAAAAAAGAACTTGAGGGTGGAATGACCTTGGAGAGGTGAAAATTCACTGAAAAAGGTGGAAGAGTGAGAGGGTGGAAAATAGTGTGTAAAGAAAGTGCAATACATTTGAGCATGTTTTTTATAGCTTGAGGAATTGCATCCATTTTCAAGAAAAATTTGGCATCTTCATTATAACATACCTCTTTCTATAGATTTATAAATTCAATTCTGCACTCCGAAAGACTTGCTGTCAAATAATTTCAAACCTTTTTAAAATCTATCGTAAAATACAGCACAGCACCTGTAGGTGATTAAAGGAGGAGCAGTAAGCTGGCACAGGATAAAACTCAGTCACAAAAGGAAGCAGTCATCTGTCCTTTCCGTTTGGCACAGCTGTACACCTCCATGTCCCAGGTTATCAAACTGTTGGCTCCCTGATGTGCCTGCAATGCCTCTTTGACAATAACATATATCCAGCACATTGCAGCTTTCCAAGACCTGTGGCAAAGCAATTAGAAAGAAAATTGGCACATTATCGATTGCAAACTTAGCATGGTCGTAGGCAGTTACTTACAATGATTCTACTGCTCCCTTTCTCTCCACTAATTTTCTGCTTGAGTAATCAAGAAATAAGTTTGGATTAAAGGTAGAGTGTGTTTGACAACCTCGTTAGCCAGTTGTTGTGCTCAGGAATTCAAATGTATCTCATATGTCAGGGAAGACTTTTTCTGATGCTCTTTTTCTAACAAACTTAGGTGGCTTCCTGTGACTATCTCAGTTGTTGCTCCAAGGATACAGCTCTGGTCAAGCTGATTTTCATGACATTAAGCTGTCTTTTTTTTCTTTACTTGGCAAAACTGTGTTTCTTCCGACACTGTTAAAACAGAAATCATGAATAAATAGATTCCAGGCTGATTTCAGCACTGAGTCCTGTAAATGAGCACGCAATCTGCAAACAGTAGAGTGATTACCACCTTTAGTTCAGCTTTCCTGTTGCTGCTAACCTAGTCTACATAAGACACAAACAACACATAAAATACTACATAAAACATAAGCCATTGTTATGAAGGAAATGAAAAGATAAGTAGCCTTTCTTCATCTCAATGAGCAGGAAAACAGTGTTAAAACTTTAGTGAACCCCTACACAGCTGATCCAACTAAAAATATACTTCTGGACATGATGAGTACTACCAGAGCTCCTCTCAACTGACAGTGCTTAAGGAAGTGGAGATATTTATTTACAACTCCTTAGCACCACATTTCCAGAGCTCTCAGCAGAATGAGGAGACCCTTTACCCACCAATTTGCAAACCACCATGCTCTGATGATTTGACCAGCTCTGAAATGAAAACCAGAACTGTGTTCATGCTGACAAACTCCTTGTGTTTCATCATGCAAAAGGGTATATCTGCTCACTAGCTCTTACTCAAGGAGACAAGAGACATTGACTTTTGTCCAGACTGTAGAACACATGACAAGATTTCGAGGTAGTCAATGCTTTTATCCAAACTGCACGAGATTTTTCAATATTTGTTTATATAGCCCACCACCACCAGAAAAAAAAAATCCATCTACATAATATGTTTTGGATACTGAAAGAGAGGAAATATTTCTAGCAGTTGCTGAAGACCTGTAACCAATTACTCCATCCTCACCAGCAGGAAATTCTGCAGGAGAGAGCATTGAATAACATGTGTTTGCACATGAAAGGAGTGCAACATAAAGGTTTGATAAGAATAATCTTTGGTCTGCAGATTTTAGCGCCAGCTCTTTAGTGACTTGTGGCAGACCCTACGCAATCTATACACTTCACTAACAGGGCCTGGGAGGAGTGGGTCAACTGGACAGAAATGGGCAGTCTCCACTAGCACTTCTTTTTCTGAAGAGGAGTGAATCTCCTCATTGACCCCCAAAGTACCTTGGAGCACATGAATCGGTTGCTCTCAGATGACCTCAGCCAGAGAGGCATCCCAGAAGCCCACCCAACACCACAACACTCACAGGCATGGGGACACAGGGGCTGCGGAGGACCTGGCCTGCAACAAACCTCCCTACTCTGCTTGATCCAGGTCTCCAGCTGGCAACACCAGCTGCCTCTACTCCTGCTGTGCACTACAAGATAAATGGAGCCAATTAACTCCAGTCCCTATAGATCTGACAGATGTGGTCGGCCACGGAGAAAGAGGATGGCTACATGGTCCATTGTTCTCTAGTGGCTACAGCTCCCCAGCCCATAACTCTGTAAGGCATTAAAAAGTGACACATCAAGTGGAGAATGTAGTGAGTTGGGACAGGGATATGGTGAGTTCAATGGCTGCTTTATCAGTGTTGTTATTTTGTGCTTTTGCCCTGGTTTATTTTACTTTTCAGTCAGGAGAAAATGCAGCTTCTGCCACCGCAAGGAGAGCCCCTGCCTGGGGAGTCACTGCATCTCCCCATAATGTCAATGACAGCAGAATCATTTCCTGGGTCAGGCTATGGAAGTTCTTGGAGAGAAGACAGGGGACAGTCAATTCCTACAGATCTGCTTCATGTCTGTCCCCGTGCAGAACCCCTCTCAAATCAAACCTTGTTTCTCCTTCAGTTCTACAAAGTGCTGTGACAGCAGAGGGAGGCTTCTAATACTGATATTTATTCTCTCACAGCAATGTCCACACAGAGTTTGCTTACTCAAGTAATGTACAAGAAGAGTCTCACTCTGCCTATAATGCTGCAGCTGTATCAAAAGAAAGGAGATGTGGCTTGCTCACCCTTTGTGTTGGATGGCACAGCAGTGTTTGAAGAGGCCTGTGTTCTCTCTCACATAGTAGCACTGATGGCTTATTCAGGCTACTTGATAGGGACAGCATCAACAGAGTATTATGCTAGTTCTGAACCTGCTAGTTCTGTGCTGGAACACAGAATTTTGCTGTATTTCTTGGATCTTTTTCAGTTTCCTGATGGGCGTTGATCCCCATAATGTCATCAGAGATATTGTCTGAGGAAAAGAAGAAAGGAACCTGCAAAAGTATCATATGTACAACAACAACAAAAAAAGATAACAGCTTCCACGTGACAGTAAAAACAGCTCGCTAACGTATTTGGCAAGAAGAACAGGACTGAGCAAATAAAACCCATTTCCTCAGAGGTGATTAAACAGAACCGTGCTGCAGGTACAGTTAAGCACAGTTAAGGTTTCAAGCACAGCTGTCAAAGCTTGAACACTGGCTGTTCCCCAGTGTCCCTGTACTTACATTCTCCTGCAGTATCTGGACATTGCAGGTTCACTTCAAATTAAGCTGTTTCAAAGTAATCGTGATTAGTTGCTCCCTGAAATCTGGAAGTTTATATTTAATGGCTTTTGGTTTTTCTGAGATTGGTTAAATACTGACATATCCTAAGAAGGATTTTATTTTTGATTAAAAAATACTTGGTTTTGCTCGTGAGGACTCTAAAAGAAAAATGTAGTAAAACAAGAGATCAACTCTGGTCCTGAAATGACCTAGACATTGCTTAACTTTCTCACAGTTAATACTTCATAATCCCTTGACTGCTAATTAATTCAATTTTTGTGCTAGAAAATAAAACCTGGAAATGAATGATTCATTTTTGTGTTGAAGGGATTTTATTTTTTAATATCACTAGTGAAGACAATTCTTTGCAGTCTTCTCAAATGGTAGAACTATATAATGGACTTGAAATATTAATGCACATTAATGCAGTCACAATTGCTTACATTTACTCCTTTTGTCAACAGTATGGGTAAGTGATTAAGCTATTTTCTGTGATATTTTCTTTTGAGCAGGAGAACATAATTTTTGAGAATATATTTCTTTAGTCTCCATTGACAAAACAGATATATAATTTTTGGCAAATCTACCATTGATCTTTGACCCAGACTTGAAAGACAGGATTTACTGAAATATTTAAGTTTCTTTAGATTGAAATAGCAACCCTTCTTAGAAGGACAATTTAAAAACTCTATGAGAAATTACAGATAATTTTGTTATTTACAGTTGTTATCCTTTTTATATCGTGAGTAACTTGATTGCTTGCTATTAGTTCTCTGTTGACAATGATCATGAATGACTCTATAGACTTTCTAATTCTTTTCAAAAATGGCAGGCTGATCAGAATAGTGTAATGAAAATTATTTTGAGACTGAGAGAGAAAAATGTATCAGTTTTGTGATCAAGTCACAAAAGCATCATTTTCTTGGAATTTCTGAGGTTTTTTTAAGGAGAAAACTCTTCTTTGCACTGTAGAGAATCCTCTGCAGTATTAGTTTCACTTTTTTCCCCTTCTAGAAAAATCCAGTCAGTAGGAAGTGTTCTCTTTCTTTTTATATCGTCCAGTAATGTTTTGTCAGTAATGTTTTATAATTCTTCCATTATATCTTTTACTACCTATAAGCCAAAAGGAAGAAACAAAGCAATTTTTCATACAGTTTTAAGTGAAATTATAATTTCAGAAACATAAGAACTTCACTTAACATTATGTTGGAAATATAACGCCATTGCTCTGAGTTGATATAAACATTTCTAAACATAGTTGAAGGGAGGAAAGGACAAGTGATCTCTTGTATACACTCTAAATCCTTAGATAGCATTTTCTATATTTTAGGGTTCAGTATTGCTGTTGGAATCTCAATATGCTCTATTAGACGGGATTAGTTTTTAAAATTTCATATTTAGGTGTGCAAGAATACTGTAGGAAGCTGCTGAGCAGAATAGCAAAACCAGAGAAGTTAAATAGGCTTTTTACTCCTGAACAGTTTTTATATGGCATTGCAATCTGTTCTGTTAAAAAATTAGATCACTTCAGACAAATTTATAACAAGAAGGAGAAGACAGTATTTAATAAGGAAAGAAAACAAAAGAAGAAAGATGCCAGACACAATACAAATCTGAGCTATTTAATTTTTTCCAATAAAATTTTCATAGAAAATAATTTGTTTGACATGATAGATGAAAGATGCTGATGTTTAAAAAATAAATCACACAAATATCTTAGAAAAGTAAGTTTCACTGCCATTATTATTATAGATTTTATGTGGATTATGCAAACTTTGGGAGTCAAGTAACCTGTTTTTGGTCTCCCAGGATTACATGCTGAAGTAGGATTGTAGGATTAATGT
The DNA here is from genome assembly GCA_013397175.1 of Platysteira castanea. Taxonomy (NCBI): domain Eukaryota; kingdom Metazoa; phylum Chordata; class Aves; order Passeriformes; genus Platysteira; species Platysteira castanea. Next base: position 75,122 of record VYXC01001766.1, on the reverse strand, counting down.
TCTCTAAATAATTCAAGAATATGTTTTCCCACAGGAAGAACAACATACAAAGAAATGGTATCCATGTTGTAGGCAGTTAAAAAAAACATGGAGTATTCAATTAAATGAGTTCTTCACTACTGCAATGTGTTGAAGGTGGTAAGAGAGGATGATTACACAAAGAACTGAGACTCGGAGCTATTTCTGACATTTTAGTGTCAGGAACACGTGCAGTAGGTTAATTTTTAAGGAATATTCATTACGATGGACTGACTAGGGCTGGTATTGGTACATCAGGGTTTCCAACTTTCCTTTTCTGGGCTGTTCAACACAGGTAGGTGACTCCCAAGCAATCTTTTTGTATCTAAATCAACATGCATTATAAGTGGTCTTTGCCATCAGACAAGGAAGTGTGTATGTGGAAGAAAACTGAACAGCAGCTATTGAGCTGCACCCATATTACTGTGAGGTCTGATATGAACGGGGCAGGGGACAAGGGCTGCAGCAGGAGGGTAAGGCTCTCACATTCCTTGAAAACTCTTGCAGGGATCCACAGCAGATCTGATAGGTACTCCCCTGCTCTTTCTAATTTGCTTTTCACTCAGAGGATTTTCTTTTAAGCTCACAACAATAACTAACTGTTTCTAAACAATTCCCTACTTTGAAAAACATATTCACATATCAACCAAGTTATAATTATTGTTTTGAGGGCTGCAGATTAAAGCAAGGTAAGATTAATCCCCTTTACTTGAAAAAACACTTCATACTGTAACTAGAAAATAGTTTTTGCTGAATAAAAATATTAAATTAGTTTGAAATGTTAATTGCTAAAAATATTTTAATTTCTGCTGTTTGGGGACTCAATTCTGGGATCCTGAATCATAATAATTAAGGTATTTCAACTTGGAATCCCTTCAGTATCAGGTAATGGGCTGCAGCAACAAAAAGTGTCCTAGTAGCCCCAGATTTATCTCGGAAATAATTACATGACCAGTGTGAGGAGGCTGGTAACTCCAAGGAGAGCAAGGGCAAGGTGGTGCACTGCAGGGCTGTAATAGGTGTTTCCACCTCAGCAGCCCACAGAAATGTAAGGACAGGACTGGCTGGGAAGTCCTAATTCTGAGGAGGATCACAATAAATTTGGAGGAACTCCTTCATCCCCTTATTTGTGTAAGCATAAGTTAGGAGTAATAGCCCCATACATTTCAGTGGGAATTGTTCAATACAACAAATTTAGCTGAACTCTAACACACGTTTTGCTTGCGAATAGTTAAATATACCTGAGATAGGCTGGGATTTGGTCAGGAACAGCTAAATCAGTGTTCTCATGCTATCAGGGCTTCAGGTCTAGAGTGGGAGCAGAATGTATGAAATTAATATTCTCCAGTGTACATACAGGCTGGTTGCTGGCTAAGATATAGGGGTAGTAGAACAAACTGAGATTAAACTACTGTGTCGGCAGAGGACACAAGAAAAGAGGCTCTGACACCTGCTAGGTTTAGCAGAAAGAGGAAAAAAGAGAGACTTTATTTACATTTCTCATACTTATAGGTTTCTCAGTTCTACAAGGGATTGGAGGACATGTCACTTCCTCTTCAATCCCACTGGAGAAAAAAGATGCTCATCAAACTGTCTCTGATATTACCAAAATGTAAGCAAAAGAAGACAGTTAAGCAAACATTAGCTATTATTTACATGAAGTCCGTGAGAAAATAATGTGACTCCAAGTTAAAATAGAAGTCTTTAGCCAAAACAGGACAACAACTACAATATATGTTGGCCAGCTGGAGCAGTAAGCTTTTCAGAGAACAGTGTATTGTTTTCCTTTAGAAAGAAATTTAAGAAGGAATGGAGCTGCACAGTCCAGCCCTGCAGACATCCTCACAAGGCAGTGTTGAAATAAAAGAGCAGCAAGCTGAGTAAAGGCATACTTGCTGCTGGGCAGGGCAAGTTGCAAGTGCTGCAAACACAATATGAAGATTCAGTTTCCTTTTGTTAAAAGGAAAATATTAATGCTCTGGTTTGAATACATATGAATGGATATGCCTAGGAAATCTGTTCTGAAGAAGCAAACTCAGTGCAAAATGTGTAAAGCCTGTGTTACATGTCTAGGTGGTATTGACAAAGGAATCAGAGGACCAAAGTTTAAGTCCCACCATTTGCATTTTGGACACAGGTTTCAGCATACTGTAGTGTGCCTAGGAGCCTGCTGGACTGATCCGAAAATTATGCAAGTGACTAGGAAGACTAGGAATCTCCACAATGATTTAAATGGGTTTGGTTGAAGCCCTAGGTCTCATACACAATAGGCTGTGTCCAGACTCCAGAGCAACTGTAGGATAATATGGCATGTGCATGTGTGTGTGTGCAGTGGGGAAGCAGCACACGTACAGGTCCTGCTGTGAAATTAACGAAAGAAGCAGCTGGTGAACCAACCCACATAGCTTTAGACTCTTCAGGGTAATTAATCTTGTATAAAATATGGAGCTACAAAGAAGGAAAAACTAATATCATAGTAGAGTCATAAGCATCTGCCACTTGAACATGTTTTTTCTTTCAGACATAGTAACACCACAGCACTAATTCTGGGTTTAAATTGTCAGTACATGTCAACAGCAGGCACCGCTCCAGTGAAGTGCAAGATGTGAAAAATATGCTCCACCTGAATATAGACTTAAGTCTAATGAAACGTTAGATAATAATATACAATAACATCCCTAAGCCATATTTGAAGTAAAAAACCAAGAAGTAAATTCAGCCCACACCAAATTTAAACACACAAACTATATTTTTTACAATTTTTTTTCATCTTTTATTTCTATACTGCCCTGTGGCTCAAGTGAATAATTTTGTTCTAGCCAATATTTTGCTAAAAAAATATTAGATGGGCCAGAAAAAAGTACAAACCATGTACTTGTTCATAAACTTGATTAAAGTGAGGCTTAATAGTCCTACCCATATCCTGAGAACTTACTCATTGCCATAGTTTCCCTTAAAGAAAAACTGTGCCCCCAGAGAAGCTACACAGGCCACCTCCAGCTATTGTGTTTGCTAACTTTAATTTGTTCTGTACTTTGGTAGAAAAACAGATTAGTCTCATATAGAGAACAGAAAAGAAGACAGTTACTCTTAGAAGAGTAGTTTTCTTTCTTCTCTTTGCAAAAATGAAAGGGTAGCAATGTAATGTTAGCCGAGGAATACTGTTTCTCCTCACAGATAAACAGTTTTGCTTTGTTCGTCTTCCAGCAAGCACATTGTGGGTAACTTCCTAATCAAAGGCTCTCTCTTTTCCCCTGAAAATCTGTTTTTGACAATTTCCCACTTCTACAGGCTCTCCAAATTATGCAGGAGAAAACAGCCAACAATGTTTTCTGTTAAAAGCTCCTGCCTGATCTCATTAAAAAAACAAAAAAACCTACCACAAACAGCTAAAATTCAAAATGAGAGTTATGATTGTAAAATCCCTTTTCCGTGCTCAACAACACCGTCCTTTCCTAATCCATCAAAGCTCTGGACTCCAACAAAGAATGTCAATATGCAGCCCACATAAGAAAACATAAGCTGTGTAGTAAAGAGAGAGGGCAGGTTTCACAAAAAATAGAGCTTATACTGTGCCTTGTTGACTGTATCTGATGAATGATTGTAACACCAAAGTTTTAGCTTCATGTAAGGTGAAAAAAGATCTCCCTTTACCTATAGTGCAATTTTGCCTCAGATCTTTGTTGAAATATGTGATTTTGAACTCCATAGATTAAAGGTTAATTTCATGCCAGCATATATGGAGGAAACTCGATGGATCAGGTGTCTCAGGAATGTCTCAGCTCTAGCTTACTTTTGCAAGTCCACACCCAGTTTCCCCATGATTTATGGCTTCTCCTCAGTGGATTATGTAAAGCTGAACTACTGATCCCAGTTTTTGCCAGAAAGGATGAGAGTGCATCACAGCTTGTAGGTACTTATTGCTTCAAAAAGAACAAGGAAGGGGACTGGCAAACTTCCTAGCCCAAGAAACTCCCTTTGTGAAGCCAGGATCAAGAGACATAGAGACATGCAGATTCCCATTTTGTGCCACCTCTGTCATTAGAAATTTTGCATTTCCCATACCTGAAATCTGACAACTTTAACAAACAAATGCATAATAAAGAGTACAATGCTATTTTGTTTTCCTATTAAGAACACGCATTTTCAGAAGGAATTCTGTTCATAAGAAGCTGCAAGAAGATTAAATTTGTGTAATCTATTTCCTTCCTACTCTCCTTAGTTTATGCTACTACCAGGAGATCAAATTAAATGTCAATTTCAAACAGTATTTTGCAAATGTCTTTTTTATTATCAGCTACTTGCCAGTGTGTTTGAATAGTGGTTGTGTAAGGTTTGCTTCAACTATTCATGTTTCAAATATCTGCTAGGTCCCACACTATTGTTTTTCTTCTCCAAATAGAATAGTTGCAGCTTAAAACCAAGGACTGGAGAATAATGGATTTTCATTGAAAATTTTCAAATTAACAAATATGAGAATTGAAATCTGTGAAGTTTCAAAATTCACAAAGAGTTTTCTCAAAACAGTGGCATAAATATTAATAATTCAACTTCTACTTTTTTTGCTGCTTTTGTTCATGAAGATCTTCCTGAATCAGGAAGAATCAGGAAGAATCAGAAAGAACCAGGAAGAATCAGAAAGAACCAGGAAGAATCAGAAAGAATGAAAGACAAACATTTGGTCAGGAAAAATGTCTGTTAATAAGCCAAAGATGTGAAGTTGTACCACCACTTTGGCATTCCACAGACAGAGCTCATCCAGAGTTTATAAAAGTTGTAATTGCTCTTGAAAAATTGTACTAGGATGAATCATAAGATTATGCTATTTACAAAGGAACAAAATCCCAGATATAAGAGAATTAGTAGTCAATAATCTAATAGCCTCAAAAAGGGTTATTGGATGCATACTCTGAGACTAATAGATAGTCTTCCTCATCATTTAATAAAGCTTGAATAACGTGGTCTTAGGGAGCAATCCTTCTGCAGACAGGCTGATGGACAAAGAATAATACATTTTACGGCAGAACACATAATTTCATTTTTTATTGCCTTCCTCCTTCCCAAATGCATACATTTTCAGATACATAAACAAAAGCTATAATACAGTTTCCAAAAACAGACATCAGACATCTTAGTTGGGAAATACTATATTATTCTCTCACTTTTTAAACATTTCTGCGTACTTATCAATTATAGTATTCATCATCATAATTATTAGTGCTTGATTCCACTATATAGAATCCTGCACCTAGCTAACTTTTAGAAGTCATTTCAGAGCATAACTATATGAAAAATAGCCCATAATTTTCATTGTTTCAGTGGTTCTACTGCTAGTCTGAATAAAGTGCTTAACACGAACAGCTAACAAAGCTAAGCTACTGGTGCACAAAAATGCACAAAAATGATGCACAACCCAACACATACACAAATTAATAACTGCCTTTGCAGACATTTGGATACTAAAATTAAAGCATAAACTAGGCTCTAACATTAAAGGTCTCAAGTGATAATCATTGTGTTTGCATTTAGTTCAGATGTTTTGAAAAAAAAAAGAATAAACACACCATGATATTTCTCTTCTTAACAAAGTATACAAGATGCAAGTTTAGTAACTCCAGTTTTACTCCTGCTGAAGACAGTTTTCCCCAAAATATGAGTAAAAGACTGTGATGGTTTTGGCAGGGATAGAGTTGATTTTCCTCACAATGGTTGGTACGGGGCTGTGTTTTGGATTTGTGCTGAACACAGGGTTGGTACTGTGGAGATGTTTTTGTTCTTGCTGAGCAGAGCCAAGGCCTTCTCTGCTTTTCATGCTGTCTTGCTGGTGAGGAGTGCATGGGAGGGTGGGAGGAGACACAGCCAGGATGAGTGACCTGACTGACCAAAGGGATATTCCAGACCATGTAACATCATGCTCACCATATATACTGGGGGAAGAAGGAGGAAGGAGGGACATTTGGAGTGATGGCGTTTGTCTTCCCAACTAACAGTTATGTGTAATGCTCTCCTGGAGATGGCTGAAACCCCCCTGCCCATGGAAAGCAGTGAATTAATTCCTTGTTTTACTTTGTTTGTGTGCGTGGCTTTTGCTTTTCCTATTATGCTTCCTTTATCTCAACCCATGAGATTTCCAGCTTTTACCCTTCCAGTTCTCTCCCTGATCCTGCTGGTAAGGGAGTGAGTGAGCAGCTGCGTGGGGCTTGGTTGATGTCTGGGATTAAGCCACTACAAAGACACATTTTTATATTAGATACAAGAATGTGAGAAATTGTTGAGATGAATAGGCATATTAATTTAAAAAACCCACCTTATGATGATAGGAGAAATACCAGGCAGTAGTGCTCTGCAGGTGACAGTTAATGTCTACAAGAATAAAAGAGAAACTCTACCAGGAAGAGGAGCTGGTGCTGACCTCCCTTTCCCAGAGGCTGCCCAGTAAAAGCCCATTCATGGATAGGAAAACAGAAGTAAGGGAGTGAGACAGACTTCAGTGGAATTTCATACCTTTCCCATAAAATGCTTTTTACCTCCTGACTCCATGGAAACGTAACAGTCAGCAGTACCAAAGGAGAAAAGAGTAGTAGCCAAAAGCAACAGAACCGTGGAGGAATCAGGCCTGTGTTAGCAGACAGAAAGGTCGTCAAGGGGGGGTTGTGAAAAAGTAGACAAAAAAAAAATGAAAAAGTATGTGTCACCTTGGCAACCTGAGATAAACTCATGAAAAATGTAATGGGTTCCTTAGGAGGGAGAAAATGACAATCAGATTAATATAGAATCAAGATGCTTTTATTCAGTGTAGGTAAACAATTCTCCAAGTGATATGAATGCATAACATATTTCCTTATTCTCTTTCTAGGGTGGCCTACACATTCTGTTTATCACTGACATATCAATGTGTTAAACAGGTCAGAGAACTAGGCATGGAAACTGATGTTGGTTAAATTTTATTTGATTTCTGGAAAGCAGTACTGCAGTGGGGCTGTTGCCTATTTTATTATTTTTTAATTTGGTTTCCTAATCTGATTTTTACCAGATAGAAGAGGGATGAAAACAAAAGATTTATGATTAATATTTGATGGAAAAGTTGGGAAGTGTTTTTCCAGTTCAAGATTTGCATTTTCTCTTATTCTTTTAAGTTCTGGCTCTAGGTTTTTTCTTGACTTTTAATTTGCCTTGAGATTTGGGAGCTCGATGAGAAATTCTCTTTGCCCTTTTGTGCACTCAGTGTGAGACTCACACACCAGGGTTTTTTTCAGTCTGAAAAACAGCCCAGAATAAAATATAATTTCAGTGCCTGAATAGTTGAGGCTGAGGCAAAATTTCTTAGCCTGTTGAGATGTGGAACAACAAGCTTCCTGACAAAGCCTGGTTCCACTCAATATTTTGGTGATAACCAGCTGAGGAACTCAGTCATGTGAAAGCCCACACACAAGTTGTCATATATAAATTCATAATAAAGCTTTGTCATCAGCATGGGAGACATTGAAATGTAAATTAAATAAATTTTCTAAACTTTAGGCAAAGGTTTTTCTTTGTTTATGTTTTTTTCTGACCTTTGTATTTTAGCATCACCCTCTAGCACTCATTATGCATTCATATCTGGGCACATTGTGCATGCACTGCTTTTTTGTTATGCATTTGTGTGTTAATATTTTATTCTTTGAAATTCTTAACAATTTTAAATCCTATTGTTCCACTATAACTATTCCTCTGCTACTTTTAAAGACAGTTTCCTCCTTAGCTTAGCCACAGTAGGTTTTCATTTAAGTTGAACAAGAAAATACTGATGGAATAAAAATAACAGGCTAAACAAGGTACTGGCCTGCAGCAAAGAAAACATTAATAGGTAATATGTATTAAGGTGTACTTCAAGTATTTACATACTCAGATTTTAGACCCACCAAAGGATCAATTTTGACTGTTTATTCTGGTTCCCTGAGACAGGTCAGGAATTTTGGCTATCAGTTTCCAAATCTATCCCAAGAACTGCAAAATCAGATTCAAACTAGGCTGTTAGTGAGCAATCTCCCACTGATATTCAACTAAAGCTGGAAAACTATGAAAACTGCAGCACAAGGCCTTGGGTTAAAAACGCCTCTCACATCTACTATTTTTCACATAAATATGTATTTGAAGTTAAAACATATGTTATAGACTCCAGGAAAGTATCTCTGTTCAGAATGGCATTTGAGCCTCTGAAAAGACTTATACAGTGATGATTTATCACTTAATCCTTATATTAAAAGTACCTACTTCATCTTGTTTATCAGACTTGACAAACTATAAATTTTCAATCCACTGGTAGCACTCTACACCCAAAGGAAAGCATCTGCATATGTTTTTCCTTGGGAATAATATTTGAAGTTGGAATGCAGCATTTAGTCTAGGCAATCGCTTACTCTTAGACACAAATTGATTGCCACTGGCAGGGAAAAGCCACTCTTCCAATGAGTAAATATATAATAAAAGCAGTTGATTCAAATACTGGTAAATTTTCTGTAACAACTCTTTTGCAGTCTTTTAAACAAACTAAGTACTTTTGGTTTTTCCTCTTAAACTAAGAGGCAGCCCTGGGACTGAAGGCTGCAGTTGTGCGCACCAACTCCTGCACCAACCCTCCTGGTCCCTACCAGTGTATTGACAGCTGAAGTTGCTGTTAGGGTTGCTTCCATACACCAAACCACACCTCCTCTCTCCAGACACATTTGTTTTCTGTCCCCAAAACACACCAGAGAATAATTTATTACTCACATTCCAAATCTATGTTCGGTCTATGACAGGCTCCAGGACCATGGCTGTGTTCAGTGGCTGCTGCATGACCTGGGAAGGGACCATCAGTTTCCAAATCCCCACACAAGACTGGGGCAGAATCTCCTCTGGTTCCCGTTGTACATCTTGTCTGAGGACCAATGAGCAAAACAGGAGAGGTAAAAACACTGTCTTGGACTCAGAGGAGGGTGTGATTTCTTTTGCATTGCAAAAGCTAAATTCAGCAAGGAAGCTATGTTAACACTGGAATAAAGTGGTGCCAGGAATGGTATAGAAGGATGTTAAAAATTAGAAAAATTGCAGCTTTTGCAGCATCTGACAGTCCAACTTTCTTAACACACAATCAGATTATTTGAAGTTAGTAACTACAGCTGTATCAGCAGTAGGGGGGCAAACTTACCTGCTTGGTTCTTCATAAATCTGACCAGTGACTTCACTTACTTATTGGAAAGCAAATACAGGAGGTCAGACTTAGTATAAGTTCACACTAATGCAAATTTTTCATTATTCTACATAATAATGACAAGAATCTCACCCAGACAACAAATTACTGAAGAATTTAACCCGAAGAAGCTGGAGAAAAAGTATATCATGTGTACTTAGCATTTTATTTAACTTTTCATCTGTTCATGTCATCAGAACGAGCCAGCTGGTGAAATATTTTGGGGATTTTTTATATACCCAAGTGAGCAATGGTATTATAAAGAAAAAAGTGTCTACCAGTATCTTAGAAGCTGCTATGTTGACATGTGTTCCTGGACATATTTTTTTTCCACTCTTTAATGTTAGTTCTTACAAATGTTGATTTCAAATGTCTACAAATCTAATCTTAATAATAGGAGAAATTCAACCGTTCCCATAAGGAATTTCAAATAATGCTAGGACCAGAAATTGTATTTTTGAAAAAAAACAAACAAAAAACAAATGAACAAACAAAACAAAACAAAACAAAACAAAATCAGTATTTACAGTCTCCTCTTACTGTTTGCAGAAATATTTTTGGTACACGGGAGGCTCATAACCCAAACTTGCTTTCATAAGTCATTGCAAATAATATATAGAGGCTTCCAACAAAATTCTCTATTTATCCAGGCAGGTCAGAATGGCCGAGCGGTCTAAGGCGCTGCGTTCAGGTCGCAGTCTCCCCTGGAGGCGTGGGTTCAAATCCCACTTCTGACAGCTTCTTTATGGCACCGAGAAGTGGGGTCATGGGAATCTCATGAAGTTTAACAAGACCAAGTGCTGGAGCTGCACTTGGGTCAGGGCGATCTCCGGTATCAACACGGGCTGGAGGATGAACACATCATGAGCAGGCCAGCCAAGAAGGACTTGGGGCTGCTGGTGGATGAGAGGCTGGACATGACCCAGTGTGGTAGGTTTAAAACTTGGTTTGATGGGCACGTTGCTAAACCAATGAGAAATCTGGCATTGCCCCTGCAATGTGCATATTTAAAAGGAGGAAGCACAGGAATTTCCTTTTGTTCCTGCTTTCCCACCGAGGAGTGGTGGGGGAGGGGGGCATCCAGGCTCCATCCCAGAGCAGGCCCGCTGCCCACTCCCCCGGCCCAGTGGCGCAGGCAGAGCTGCCAGAGAAAAGCCGTCCCGGCTCCCCAGGCAGCCGTGATCAGCCTGAAACAACAGCGCATCCAGGACCGCGCGGCCGAGATAGATCTGATGCCACCACTGCCCCATGTGGAGCCAGCACAGGCCAGTGGGTCCGTGCCACACGGCCAGCATGGCACACACCGAACCAATAAAAACACCGTGCAGCCGGCAGCATAAGGAGAGTGAGGCTTTCTCCAATGTAAAGCCCTAACAAGATCAACTTAGCCAAAAACTTGAAGATACCAAATTTCTTTCAGGTCATAGAGAAAGGAAAAGTAAGATCACGTGAAACAAAGCCAACATGGCGGCTCCAAGGTCAGTCGTGAGGGAAAGGAAAAGAAAGCAGAGGTGCTTTTAGCGCTGGAGCTGAAAATTCTCCTTGCAAGCTGTGGTGAAGACGGTAGTATTACGAACTGTTTCTCTATAATTCGTTGAAGTACACTGGGGGGATGCAGAAATCCACACGCAGCTCATAAAAAAGTGCTCAACACCAGAGCCCCTAGATGTTGTGGAGGCTTTCAGAGATTGAAAAAGAGACCCTTTGTTTTCAGGCTGGAGTAGGCCATCCTTAAAAGACTAAACCCCATGGCTATTATGGCCCGTGATTGGCAGTGTGGGAAGACTCCAAAATTCATGGGAGGGATATTTTTTCACTGCAGCAGATTTTCCGGGTGGACTGTTGTTTTGTGAAACTTTGAACCACGCTAAAGAAGTTCATAGAGAGCTATCTCCTGCAGGAGGAATCCCACAGGATAGCAGAAGAAACTCTTCTCCTTAAACATAAAGAAAGACTCTTAAGAAACGAAGCACTGACCCAAACCCCATGTTTTGTTTCCTTTGCTCGGGTTGGTGGAAAAAGGAAGGTACTGGAAGAGAAAGTTTGTTTGAAAGTTATTTTAATTTCTTATTATATCTTTTTACTTTTAATTCTTTTAGTAATAAATCTTCTTTATACTGTAACTGTTTAAGTGCGGACCTGTTCTGCCTTGGAATTTTCCATTTTCCTCAATAATCCTTATTTCACCTTATGAAAATGAAGTTTTAATTTCCCCTTCTCTGCTCAACTGTAACAGAAGTAAATAAGGTTTCGTGTGCTTGGCACCTAACTATGCGTCAAACCACGACACCCAGCAATGTGCACTTGCAGCCCAGAAAGCCAAACATGTCCCGGGCTGCATCAAAAGCAGTGTGGCCAGCAGGGTGAGAGAGGGTGTTCTGCCCCTCTAATCCACTCTGGTGAGATCCCGCCTGCAGTGCTGCATCCAGCTCTGGGGTCCCCCCGAAGGAAGGATGTTGACCTGCTGGAGCAAGTCCAGAGGAGGCCACCAAGTTAATCAGAGGGATGAAGCACCTCTCCGATGAGGAAAGGCTGAGAGAATTGAGACTATTCAGCCTGGAAAAGAGAAGGCTTCAGGGTGCCTAACTGTGTCCTTCCAGTACCTGAAGGGATCTTCTAGGAAAGATGGAGCAAGACTATTTACAAGGACATGTAGTGACAGGACAAGAGGGAATGGGCTCAAACTGAAAGGGAGTAGGTTTAGGTTAGATATCAGGAAAAAAATTCTTTACTGTGAGTGTGGTGAGGCAGTGGAACCAGTTGAACAGGGAAGCTGGGGATCCCCTCACTGACCCAGTGTTAAAGGCCAGGTTGCATGGACTCTGTGCAACCTGGTTTAGTTGAAGGTGTTCCTGCCCATGACAGGGGTGTTGGAACAAGATGATTTTAAAGCTCCTCTTCCAACCCAAACCATTCTATAATTCTATGATCCTTTGTGTCTGTGAATAAGGAAATATAAGTAGAGAAATATAACAATATAGGAAACCTTGGTACTATTTTTCACCCTTATAATGAGGCATTTTAAGGGCCATCAGACTGTGCAGAAAGATTGTAGAAACTGTATCACTTCCTATTAAAATTGCATAGAGGTAAATAAACCTGTAGCCATGATTATGCTATACAGAATAAATTATGAACATTTAATTTCTTCCTCAGCATGACAGAAGAAGAAGACTGAATAATGAAAATTTGTATATTTTTGCTATTCCTGGAATAGCTCCCAACCTGGATGAGTCCATCCTCCCTTGCCTTTTAATTCCATATCATGTCCCCAGAGTTTCCAATCACAACCCAGACTGGGACACCATTCTTCATGGCACCTAACCCACAGCTCCTGCACGTGTAGCACACAGTCCACCATCATTTGGCTGGTCTAGCTATGCCATGTGTCTTGGTTTGAAAAACAGGTGTTTGCCAAGGAAGGCAGGAACCTCCCACGCACTGGAAAATATAAGCCCCTTCCCTCTGAATTATTATAATTTTGCAATTAAGGGGCTTTCAGGTAATCATGTGAGGAATAGGAATAACAGTTCTTTACTAGTATATATGACAAAGCAATAACACAGAAACACTGGTTTAAGCTGACAGAGTCAGGGTACAACCTGGCACCCTGACAGGCAGGGTGGTGGTAGCCATCTGGTCAGGTGGTGGCTGCAGTTCTCTCTGAAGTGGTTCTGTTGAAGCAGTGATCCTGTAGAAAGCTCTTGCCCTCCTCAGCAGGTCCNTTGTAGCTCTTGTCTTCTGAGAACATAGTAGGTAAAGGCTGACTACTGTTCCAAACCCCAGATTATATCCAGGTGGGAATGCTTGGTTCCTCCCCCTGGGTGGAGCATCTCACAATGGGGTGATGTAATTCTGTGAGTCATGGGGTGGGTCCTTGACAGCCCATTAAACAGAGGTAGGTCCCAGAGGGAGTTATCAGGGATGAGTCACGGTAGGAGATAACGAGGACTGCCCCACCTGCTTCAACAGCTTGTGAAGATGATAATAGAACACATACTTTTGGTTACATCTTATACTGGAACCTAGGACAACATGGTATCCCACCACCAAAATTGTAAGCACCACCTGATTTATATACAATGCTGTCCACTAGCATCTCAAAACAGAGGAGGATAAAAAATCTGGTCCACACAGCTGAGACCTGCAGTCTTTCTTATTGTTCTTCCAGTGCATCTTCGCCTCATGCAGGGATAATCTCTGGAGTTGAGGCTGAAATGTTAATCAAGCTACATTAGAACAAGCTCTGAAATTTTCCTACTTCCATCACAGATGTTTTTTCCAGAGTGATTTCTATGGCCTACAAATGCATGGTAATTGAGAGACTGGTCTTCTTATTTGTGCAGAGCTTGGGAGGCAGGAGGAGGCTAGCAGGAGCCTTGGTGTAATGAGACAGCCTGGGCTCTCTGACACAGGCTTAGATATACTGTATTGTAAAATACAAGATTTCCATCTTGGGTAATCACAAGATTTCCATTCAGAGAAAGACCCTGATGTCCATCCTGTGATGGGGGCTGATGTCATCTAACNATTGTGTCCCCCTGGACACAACAGGTCGGTAGCACATGCCTTCCATCGATGCAGGCATCTTGTGTGATGCCTGACTTAGAACTACCTAAAGCAGTATTAAACAAACCTGTTTAAATCATATAGATAAAAAATTCAGGGCTACTTTTCTCCTTTATATTTTCATGCATTCCTGTGTGGAATGAAGGTGTTCAAGAAGGGTGATTACTGGACACTTAATTTGACAATTTTCATGAATCAAAGTGAGCTTACTCAGCAGTTTGGCTGTAGCTGACTGATGTTAACCCATTGCCTCTGCTGGTCCTAGTGATGTTAATGTAATTTACAGTTAAGATATAACAGAAATGCAGATGTTCTCTGTCAAAATCTTCATAAAGGAAAGTTTTTTCTAAAGCTTGGGGGGTTTTCTTGTGGGTTTTTTTTTGTTTTGGAGGAGTTTTTTGGTTTGGTGTTTTTTAAGTAACATTTGTATAGAACAAAAATTCAAGATGTCTGACATACTCTGTAATTTGGACTTCAAAGTTTCACTTCTTTAGGGAGGTGTGAAGCCAGGAAGTAGAAAGCTAAGTTTAATCATATGTTCTTTGGTACTTCCAGTTGGTCTGTGATGTCACTTGGGATGTATACATTGATTACCCTCGAAGTCCTGTTTTCTTAAGCAGCCCTATATGAAATTCAAAATTGTCAATTTTCATATTAAATTATTCCAGCAGAACTGGAGAGGCTGGAAGTTGTTTTATGAAGTACCAGGTGTTCTTGCTTTTGTCATCACCTGTTATTTCTTTAAGCATTATTTTTCTGCATTATTATTTCTCTTACTGCAGGGAAACACAGTCTCCTGTGATTTTTCTTTCAGCCTCCTTTTCAAAGAGGAATCATGCAATTTGCCTGGCTCTTCCTGCCAGCTACTCCCTGAACTATTCGTATTTTTCCTGGTGTACACAATAACTCCTCTATTTTGCCACATACTTTTCTATAGCTGTATGACCTTCAGCCCAAGCTTTCAACAGGGCTGTCTTGCTTTAGCTGAAATATCTGTCAAAGATTAATGTGGAGGAAGAGACCTAAATGAGATTGAGGGTGTTCAAAAACAGTTACTTCAGATGAGATTGGCAACAGTAACTAATTTCTACTTTGTGCAGAAGGCAGTTGAAGGAGCTTTAGGCTAAACCAAACCTCAGTGTTTTTCTGGGTGTAAGAAGCATAGGCAAGCATGGCTTCTGCAGACTGATTGCAGAATAAAAGCATTATGGGCTGCTACACTGGGATTGTGTGCTCGAACTTTTAAAGAGCTTGCTTGTTTACCTTGAAACTCTTGAGTAGTGACTTAATTACAGAAAAATCTTCTAAAGAGAAACCTAATAATACACACTTTTGTTATCTAATAGAACAAAGACCAGTGGGGGGAAGCTTTCTTACTATGCTTTTATCCCGTTATTAGGAGTATGCTAGAATTGTCAACAGTGATCCAGATTAAGTAGAAGTATTTGCTTAACGTTTCTACTTGTTATTTGATGAAATATAGACAATTAATTCCTCACTTCTGATGATAATACTAATCAAATGTTATACTAAGCTGAAACAATATATGCTAGACAATTTTAAATAGTAGACACAAAGAATTTGCATTTAGGAGCTTTAAAAATGCTTAAGAACTATCTAAGCAATTTATGTTAACTTCAAATGTTCCTTAGAAATTTGTAAGATTACCTTGTTTTGAAATTTTAAACAAGTAACTGAACTGAACAACAGTCTGTTCCAGGCTTGTCAATCTGACACTGATCTGAATCACATAAAGAGCGTGTTAGTCTGATAATAAAAATCTGAAAGAGTAGAACAAATAACAAAAACATCCAGAAAATAGGTATTTTATAAGTTCAGTAGAGACAAATAGAACTGATGGAATATGGCTACAATTTTGTAAGGCATTTTAATGATGCAAAGGTGCAAAATGATGTCTTGATAAGTAGAACAAGATTGGAGGCATAAAGTCTGGAGGAAATAACATAACCACACTTGCACAACAGAGAACATGAGCTGCAGATGTGTCCTGAAATGAGCCTACAGGTGATGACTGATGCTCAGCTGAAAAAAAGGATTAGTGCACTCTTCCAGTGTTTAAACAACAAAGTACATTGTTGGAGTTTCTGTATTTATTACTGTGGTAATTTGTTACTGAAACACTGCCAGCTCAAGAAAGATGTTGACAGTGTAGGAAAGCACTGGAGAAGAATACGGGAATAAAGGATAGAGAAAGCACGTTTTAAGGAAATGTGTAAGTCTTTGATTCAGTTGACATACTTGTTAACAAGTATGTCTTCAACTTGGTGTTCATATCAAAACCTGATGGCTCATATACTTCGCCTCGAGAGAAAAGGCAATAATGATCAATAGGGGTCAGCTAGTTCAAAGTTTTGGTGAATTTTCTATCGCCAGACTATTTGCTTTTCAAGGCTGGAAGTTCTCAGCAATATTGTACAGTTTGGTGGATTGCTGCCTATAAAAGCTGTAGTCCTCATCCATATTAAGCTAAGAAGAACAAGTACTTTGAGTGACTTCTGAGAGGTAGAAGTATTCTTTTTCTTACAGCAAATATAACATGGGTCATGGTAACAGAGGTCACTGGTTTTCTGCAAAGACTGTCTCCATCACAACTCCTATGACTTTATTTCTTTCACATAGACTCTATTTAAAAAGAGTAAGACCTTGTGGAGCTGTTCTGGCAGGGAAACCTCCTAGTACTCCTATACACATCCCTGGATTTTCCTAGATACTCTGCAAATCTGCGTAGAATTGCTTAGTCTAAAACATACTGCAGTCAATGAATGAGCTCACTTCAGACCTCTGCGAAATAATGGCCATAATCACAATAAAAATACATTGAAGTGTATGAATGGAATAAATTCTGAGCTCTTTTACACTTCTAGTGTATTTAAACCAATACTTTTCAAGGGTACTGAAGGGGTGGGTTTATTTAGCAAAATCAGATGAACATACTTCAGAATTTTTATTTTCCTTTTTGAGTCTTAAATTGCATTGTTCTTGATGCAGACAAGTGAAACAAGTGAGCGTAAATTTCTACTTGCATGCTAAGAAACAACGTTTGAAATTGTAACCTCAGGGCTCTTGGTGAGATAAAACAGCACCACAATTTATTAACAGGAACCTATACACCATGTTATGTAAGAAAGTTAAAGAGAAGGGAAGGATAAAAGCTTTTTTTTTTTTAACTTAAACTCACTCTTACTCTCTTTTGGGGAGGGCTGGGCAAACTTCATCTTGGTAAAAGATAAGCGATGATGCTCTGTGCTTAGTTATGTATACAGCCTAACCATGCCTTAAATTAATGTGCAGCACTTTCTTATTAGTCCCAGCTCCTTTCAAAGGCTTAATGGTCATACCAGCATTTAGATTCAAAGTGACACTATTCTGAAGAGTTGCAGTCACCTCCTAACTGATAGTACTAAGAGGGGAAAATGTGAGTATCTCAATCATGGCCCATGCTTGGACTCATCACATGAATATTGCAGGCACACATTATTCTGCTCAGGGAAACAGAAAATGTAATTGCTAATTGTTCATGGAAGGTTTATTTAACTGGAATTTACATTTCTTTAAGTGACAACTCCCAGACAGAAAACGTCTAAGCTCTCATTAAAGCACATTTTATTAATAATTAGTTAGTCCATATTAATTAATTTGTCAAAGACAATTTCTTTCCCTTCACTCCATCCTTTTTGTATAATAGTTTGTCTACATAAACTTGGTTTTTATGTCTACTGTTCTGAAAAGTGGCTCTTTGGAGATAAGTAAAGAATAAATTATTAAAAAATCCATAGTATATTCACTAATGGCAAGCCAGCCTTGTTAATGCCAGACTGAATGGAGAAAAGCTTGCATAAAGAAATCGATTACCCTGATTTTAGACTCTGTGTGCCCTCAAATTAAAATGCCTCAAACAGGGCCATACTTCTCACTATGCACACACTCCTGCTACAGTAAGGACTTATGCAGCAAACATAACTCAGGGGCAGTGAGATCCCATACTGATCCATTTTACATCACAACATAACATACAAAGCCAGGAAGAGCCAGGAGAATTAGTCCAGTGAGAAATACTGCAAATCAGTTTCACAGCAAAGTCCAATTTTTCCTGACCACAGGATGTCTTCACGTTCTTAACTCATTCATGTGAATCAACATCTTTACTTTTTAGAGAGGCAAAGAGAAATTCAGGATTCCTAATATCCATTCTGAATAACCTGTTTTTCCACTAGGGACAGATGGATTATTAATCCAGGTATTGTTTTTGTAACTAAAAAGAAATCAAGTAGAATAGACAATCTAGAAACACTGAACACTGAAGGCCTGAGCCTTTATAGCTCTGCCAGAAACTCAGGAAGACATCTCTGCTATTGAAAATATAGAGGATTATAAGCAAACTGCCTTTTTGCCTGTACTTGCCAGGCAAAACTTCACAGAGTGCTAACGGGTGAGAGTTGAAGCCTTTGGCATGTGGGAACAAAAGCACTGCTGGCCCTGCCCTGGTTGCCCCTCCTGCGCCATGTGCTACGTTAGCACAAGGGGGACAGGCACTGGGAACACACAGGTGATCTTCCAGTCCTTCCTGCTCCGTTCCCTCAGCTGAACAGGCAGCAAGTTCTTCTGGAAGGGTGCAGAAGTTTGCTGGCATGGCAGTGACATCATAACTTCTCCTCACTCCTCAATGACATCATCTATAGGGAGACACAGTATTCTTTAGTTCTCATGACTAACATTTTATTCCCCATGTCTTTCCAGGCGAATCCTGAGAAGAACAACTCCTAGTTTTTTAAGGGACAAAGTTGGGCTGAGAACTGCAGGATTTGGTTTGGATAACCAGGAATGAGATAAACTCTATGGAAATTGCTTTTAAATTATCATTTAGTATAATGCAAGATAGGCTTTTTCTCCTCTTTTCTCTGTTTCTGGTTATTTTTTGGACATTTGATAACTACTTAAGTGAGGGAATACAAAATACCAACTTGTGATTTTCAGTCTGCCAACATAATAAATATTCAGAGTTTTATTTTTAATCTTTAACAATAGAAAAACAGATGGCATGAGTAATTCTGTAGTGTCCTGTGCACTATCAGTATTCTCAAAATGCTATGGACACTCATGGTTTTAGCACAATCTCACAGGGATTGGAAGGGGAATATCATGGCAGCTGGGTTGGTATTTTTGTTACAGTGCAGTGGCCATTTGTGCATGCACAGAAACAGATAGAGGAAGACTCACCCAACTGGGTAGGTTGGAAGAGACCCCTGAGGGCACCTTCTCCATCCTCCTGCTCAAAGCAGGACCTCTTACAGCTGGTTGGCCAGGGGCACATACAACCAAGTCCGGAACACCTCCAAGGATGGAGATCTCACAGACTCTGTGTCACTCTCCCTTAGTGCTTGGCCACTCTCATAGTGAAAATATTCCCTGGTGACTAATGGGAATTTCCATTAATACAGGACCCACATCTCCTTCTCAGTACTGACTCTCACAGATATTTTGGGTCATCTTTGGGGAGCCTGTGACACCTAGAGGCCTGATACTACATCTAGTCCAGAAGGAAAATGCGAGAGACATAGCACAGCTGGGTAAAAATCTGCTTGATTCAAGTCTATCCTCCTTCCTGTAGAAGTGTTGAGCCAGTCTTCTGTAACTCACCTCTCCTCGTTTTAGTGTTTTGTTGTGGGGTTTTTCTATTGCAGGTTTTTTTTCTGGTTTCCAACTCCTCATACTTTCAAGACCTGGTTATTACTATTATTTATCGATGGTTTGGTTTGGTTTGAAGTTGAAAACTACTCAAAAGCCTAAAGTTAGTACTTTGCTCCTTTTGGACATGAGCAAAACAGTGACGACTCCTGATTCCATCTGCATGGCAATTCAGCTACTGTGCTTAGATATAGCTCCTTATTGCATGGAACTAAGATAACCCTTTATGCTTTGTGCAGAAGACAACATTGGTTCAATCAAATGAAAGTTCACTTAACAAGTTTAAAGGTGTTTGCTGTCTTCTTTAGTGCACCTTGAATGCAGAGGCCTGTGGGCTTAAAAATAATGAGAGTAATTATTGTAATAGCCAGCATGAGCTGGAGTTACATCCTGACCAAGGGATTTCTTTTTTTCTATACACAATTCATTTCGTAATTGTTTTCCATACAAATGTGATGTGAACTTGGCCTCAATCAACCACAGACTGTATTTCTTGCTCCTTCTCTTGGAAAGTGCAAAACGTGTTGTTCCAAGTTTGCAAATTTAAGTATAAATTTATTTTTAGAGGAAATAGGTCTTAAACTTTGGGTCTTGATTTAATTTTCTTGCCTTTCATTGAACAACTTCCTTTTGCTTTTGATATAAGTGCTGTCTTATTTATCAGTAATCTTAAATGATCAGGCTTGCTGGGCTTTTGTTCAGAACACTAAAGGATAGAAGTAGATATGCAGCATATTTCCTACTCTAGTGATTTCCATTTAAAAAGACACATTGCCTTTAAAGCCACATAAATTTTCATTCAAAATCCACTTTAGTAAAGGTATACAGTGTGAATACTTTTAACTCATGAGTACAAAAAATTCATCCTTGTACTCTTACATGGCATTTCTGCCACTTGCTTCCTGTGTTTTTATTCCATAATAGCTTTTGTTTTCCCTGTTACTTCCCCCTAGCAATTTATTTCGTTTATCCTTAAGTGCACCCAAATATCTGATCAAAAAACTCAAATAGCAGCGCTGCCAATTAGAGGGAAACAACTTTGATGTGCCTGATTACAGATGAAACAAAAACAAATGTTGGTACTTACAAGAAAGGATATCAAGCAGAAAGTTGAACAGCCAAGAAAACAATCTTTTGGTCATGAAATGATAAATTTAGAGGCTTGAAGAAATCACATCCTATGAAGGCAACACAAAATAAAATAAATAAATGTAATGAAATGGAGCAAGATTTATAGACAAAAGAAAGTAATTAGTTTCTAATTCAGGAAAGTTCTTCCTAAAGGACGTTTACATAGGGGCTGATGTATAACACTAAATAGTAAAATTGTCAGTGGCAATGAGCATCTGGCAATCTATGCTCAATATATGTCAAAATGCATTAGTGGGAAAGTGCAATTTGGAAAGAAAAAAATAGATTGTTAACAAAATTAAGCAAAAAAAATCAATGAATAATGATAAAAATATTTAATTTCATTTTTTTCCTTTTCTATGTAATACTTTGATAATGTTTCAAAATAAGTAAATTAAAAATACATTTATTGAGTGTTTTATAAAAGTAAAATAGTCTCACAATAATTTCTTATTACCAGTGTGCTATAGGCAGGGCCTCAAC
This sequence comes from Platysteira castanea, assembly GCA_013397175.1. Lineage (NCBI taxonomy): Eukaryota > Metazoa > Chordata > Aves > Passeriformes > Platysteira > Platysteira castanea. The sequence goes on along the minus strand of VYXC01001766.1, from coordinate 54,004 downwards.
CCAAAGCCATTTTAGGCTATGTCTCTACTAGGATTTTAATGGTGATTGAATTCCTAAATTCCCTTGAACAGCCATTCCCATTCTGAGGCACATGTTACCAGTAGGGTAGGAAGCTTGTTCGGTTTCCAAATCCTAAACCTCCTACCTAACACAGGTAATGTCACAGTAATAAAACACAAGAATTGCTGTTCAAGTGTCCTTGTTGAGTCTTTGTTCCATTTTCACTAACATTAACATAAGGTAATTTCCAGGAATGAAACCAAGCTTAAAAATTAAGATATGAAATAATATATAAATGGATAGGAAAACTGGGGACTAATTAATTCAGAGAAGGAAGGGCAAAAGATCAAAAGACATCCTCCAGAGCCACGTTAAGGCAAGAAGGACCCTTCATGACCCCAGATTTTTTTGCATTTCCTTGCACAACACATCAAAACTCACTGGAAAAGCACATTCTATTTAGTGCGTTGACACATTTTGACAGGAGTCAGAAATATTAATCCTTTTTCATTTGTAACACTAAATAAATTGTCCACATGTTCATTTAAGTCCACATAAAATTCATCTGATCTTGAAAACTAAACAGTTCTGGATGCAGCTTCTGGCCAAGAGATTTCCCAGATGCCATAAGCAGAGGCCATGAATTGTGTCTGAATGCTTGGAAAATGCCAGGCCACAGAAATCAAATGGGTGGAAGGGCTTCTTCTGGCCCAGTCACAGCTGCTGATTTGAGAGATGGAAATACTTTGTTTTGAGAGGGGCCTTGTGACATATTCCGTTTTGACAACTGCCAGAGGCAGAACTGAGTGATCTGACCCAGGCTGTCAAATTCCATCCTTTTATTGACACCACTGTGTGGAAGATGGGACATGTGAGCAAGGTACAGACATGCTGGGAGATTCAAGGTAGACCAATTAGTGATATTATCTGAATTTCTGACTTTCCATATGATATTAGGTATTTCAAAATCATAATTTTTATAGAATGCTTAAAAATATTTTTTTCTTCTTGAACACCTCAAATCTTCACTTCCCAAGCTGTCAATTTGTCATGTACTTTGTAATCACAGTGACAATTCACAGCTTTTGGGCAGAGACTAATTTGTTTCATGTTGATATAAACTGGGAATCATTTCTTTGATATCAACAGAATGACAGCAAGACAACACAAGTGACTGGAACTGGGTCCTCTGTCTGCAATGACTCTGTGATTTGATGATGGCAACCAAATAAGGCATACTCAGATTCCCAAAAGTATTGTTATGAACAACTGCCAAGTTAGTTAAAAGCAGATTCTAGAAGCTGAGATTAATGAATTGTCTCCATCTATGTTTTATTGCATAGGGGATAAATATTTTAATGAAAGAAAAGTATCTTTCACAATGTGGATCCTTTTCTGCAGTTATAGAAAATTCACATTACCCATCATGATGGAGAACATTACAAATTCAAATCACTTGAGATTTATGACCTCTCTTTTTATGGCTTTTATGTTATTTCTCGCGAGTGTTGTATATATAATAATTGTTTTGCAGAGGTACCTAGACAAATGCTGCCGAAGCGTCTGTGACTCTCTCTTCCAGCCCCTCCTCCCCCATGCCCACTCACCCCCCTGCTGGCTCCTGCTCCCTCAGGTCACCCAGATGAGCTCACTTCGTGATACTGCTCAAGGGATTTGCTTAAGGCTGCAAGAGCTTCTTGGAAGAGCACACAGGGCTTCTTGGAAAGCAGCTGAATCCACTCTGAAACTGAAAAGGAGTGCTCACCTACTTTCTCATGCTGGCTGAGATGAGGGTGGAAATTTTTGTCCATAAGGAGAAGATGGATAATCCTAAATTTCATGTACAATTTTCATCTCAGTGCTTTGTGAAAAAGCTTTATTCAATGTTTCCTCCAGACCAAAATAACTGAAATGAACATACTTTGTCCAAGTTACCAAGACAAATATTAGAAATACAGTTATCTGTATTATTTGTCCTGTTTCCTATTCACCAGACCACACCATTTCATGTCGTGAAATTTTACAGAACTAAACTAAGAGTGAATCTTTAATGCAAGGCTAAAAGTCCCCTGCATGTGTAAAAACAGCAAAAGGGCAGCAACAGGTCACCTTACTTCCAGGCAGGTGGCTTTGGAGATCTTCATCTTCATACTAGTCCATTAGGAACACATTCACAAGCATTAGCAATAGTCCACAAAGAAGTAATGGCTTTGTTTTTCAGGCTGTTCTTAAACTTCCAGATGATTGGGGGGGAGCAGGAGTAGCTAAGGGACATGGAGCTGGTCTGAGAAGATGGAAATCCCGCAAACTGTGCAGAGATTGCAGCAGAGAAGCAACACAGGCAACATTGCTTGAGGCTCTTCTTGCATTTTTAAGGGTACATTATACTAATGTAATTATAATGGCCTGAGAGTAAGCAGCTACAATACATTTCTGCAAGATAGTAAGGGGAAGACATCCATTCTAATATTTTAAAGTTCTTATTAATTATTCCTGATCACTTTTGTTGGTAAATAGTTATAACTTTTACTGCTGTCCCTGCTCTAGGTGTCACGTGTGTGTGCATAGAATAGATTAGAGATGGAGTGGGTGGAAAGCAGAGTATCCCCGTGAATGACAGGGTTTCTTGACAGTGTGCATGGTTAAATATAACAGTAAGTAACATGCTGAGGATCAGGGTGTCACTGCGAATCAGATCTCCAAGTACGGCCCACAACCAGTCAAGTCAAGAGGGATCAAAAACTAGGAAACCTAGCTCGGGAGTTTTAATCTAGGTTGAAAATTTGTGCAGAACCGCATGAAATTGACCTCAGGAGCTTACCCTAAGCAGCAGGCAGCCAAGTCCAATACTGTAAGGCTGCCAGCACCGTTCTAGGATGGATCCATGCCCCTCTCACTTTCTATCATTGTATTCCATGAGAATTGCATTTGTCGTAAGTTTCCACTAAAAGCAGCCATCAAAGCCTGGTCTCCACCCACAACCAAATCTACTGCACAATCCCTGGAAGTCCATCGATTCCCAGAAGCTCCAGATTCCCTGCAAGCATGCCATGGGTCTTGTCCAGGGAAGCACCATGGAGCACCACATGTACATTCCCAGGAAATGGGACCCCACAGCACATGCACAAAGGCAATTCACAGCTGCTCCCCTGGGACAGAGGCTGGCATGCCTGGGGTTCTGTATTTAAGTGAAACCTAACTTACAGAAAACACCCATTATAAAACAGCCATGTTAATGTCGTGGCATAGAATATATGTAAAGTATGCAAGAGACACAAAAAAAAAATCTTCCTGCAAAAAATTCTCGCCAAAACAAGTCAGATTCCTTATGTGAGGTCTTCACAACTCTCACACAAACAGCAGCTCCTTTGTTCCCCTTTGTCTTACTGACTTATTGCTGGGATGTACCAGAGTGTTTTAAAATCGCTTTCTATTGTCAATACATGATAACCTCACACCATCAAGCATAGCCACCTTTCACTATTTACCAGTGGTGGTGAATTTAACATGTTGACCTTCAAAGAAAAAACAGATCAGAGTTTAAGGTCGGTGATGAAACTGACAGTAATCAATGTAAGATTTAAAAGTAAATTAATTGGAGAAATAGGTATAATTACTGACAAATGCATAGATCACTTAAATTGTTTCAGTCAGTAATTTTATTGGTTTTAAAAGACAGAGGAAAAGAAGTTGAAGGCAAAATGAGGTTGCAGCATTAATAGCAAGCCAAATGCAGCTGGACTTATAAACAAAGCTGCCAAAAGCACTGGAGGCCCCTGTTTTAATTGCATGAATATCCAAACAGTCATGTTTGGCATAAAGCATTCAAGGAGTATCCTCAAAAGTCCACTTTTGGAGAACAGGCAGAAATTACAACTCTGGGCTTTATTCACAACAGATTAGTCATACGGGTGTTGCATAATTTTGCTTCAGACAAAGACTGAGCAAGTGGGGAAAGAAGCTCATGCACTGGCTTTTGGATGAAGTTTGCATGCATGAAGGGGTAATTTGCTAAGTTATAGAGGAGTCAAGAATGCAAAACCCTAACTAAGAGGATTGGAATAGCTTCAGCAATTCCCTTTTCTGGTCTGAGAGGCTGCTGAGCCACATTTGACATATAAACAACACCTTTGACAGAGTCAAGCAAATTTTGCCCACACAAACTCAAACTATAATGAGAAAGGTAAATTTTGCCCACCTAAAATCATAGGATATTGCTTAGTTTGGCCCCCTTAAGGAGAAAAAAGTGCAGTGAAGGTTTTCATTTGGAGATTATAAGGATGCAGCAAGTTTCAAAGGTATGCCGTTCTAGATGTCTACATCTTGAGTTTACACAATAAACACATTAAACAAATTCTATTTGATGAAACTGACATTTTGCCCAAAATAATTAAAAGCTGCTACTTTGCCAGAAGATGTATGTGAAACTGAGGGAAAAGCCACAATGTGGAGTAAAGGGGAAAAGAGCAAGGGAAAGATGAGGGCTGTTATGTTTGTGGAGCCCTGGAAGGGAACTTGGAAAAGAATGTCCTGAGGAGCTGGTCAGACCCAGTTCTCCTGTCTGTACAGATAAAGTGTCATGGAATGGTTTGGGTTGGAAAGAACCCTAAATCTAGCTCCAGCCCCTGGGCAGGGACACCTTCCACTAGACCAGATGGCTCAAAGCCCCATCCAAACTTGCCTTTAACATTTCCAGGCATGAGGCATCCACAGCTTCTCTGGGCAACCTGTTCCCATGCCTCGCCACCCTCACAGTAGAGAATTTTTTCCTAATATCCAATATAAACCTACACTCTTGTTAGTTTAACCCCTCGTCCTATCTCTACATGCGCTTATGAGAAGTCCCTCTCCAGCTCTCTTGCAGACCCCCTTTAGGTACTGAGAGGCTCTTCTAAGGTCTGTCCTAGGGCCTTCCCCTCTCCAACCTGAAGAAGCTCAACTCTCTTATCCTGTCTTCATAGGAGAGCAGAGAAAGGGGTAGTGGGAATTATAAAATCATAGCAGTTGGAAAGGTATGACAGGTGGTAAAACCCACTTAGTGCAGGCTAAAGCTAACAGTAGCTGGGGTAGCAGATATTGTTTATTTGTAGTGGATCAACACATTTCCATATGATTCAGAGCTCTCAGGATGCACGGGAACCTATAACATTGCTGCAATACTTTCAGGCATCCTCTTCTCCATTTTGTTGGATTCACTAGACTGAAGCTGTGGTCTTGAAACTCTTCAGGCCAGGGATAGTATTTGCCACTTAATTTAGCAAAATACAATCCAGACTGTGGTTTTTGGAGGACTGCTCATACTAAAATAGTGATGCAAGAAGAGCAAACAAATCTATTATCAGTCCTGCCTTGCTTCTACAAGTTTTTAAAGATCCATTTCTATTCTTTTTGAGCACTGTTGACAAAAATTCTTAATGCAATCGTAAGCTGTGGAAAAGTGAATTACGGCTTCTTACTTCATGCAAGCTTTGGCCTTTTTTCTCTTACCAATTCCAATTTGTTTCATTTCTTCATTCATCTGAGACTACAGAAGAAAATTCAGGCTGGATAATTTTGACCCTAATTATCACAGACTGTTAATATTTGGAAGTGAAATTACAAAAGTAATTGTCAAGTTCTAAATTCCTGTCCTCTACCCTCAGATACACTACTCCCCTCTTCAGCTTGGTATGATAGCACTTAATGTTGGCTGGCTTGTTGAGATCTCCTGGTGTAATCATAACAACATTTTCTGATAGCTGGTTTAGTGAGTACTTATGCTAGATGCAATCTTCCTCTGACATGAGATGTACCAGCAAAATATTGTACCAGCAAAAAGTCTTATGAATGCAAAATGCAGTACATGTTCTTTGGTGGGGTGAAAAGGAGAGAGAAAGTTGATCTCCGAAAAAGACTAAAACTTACTGGGTTTTTTGAAAATCCTGTCTCATTTTCTGCAATGCAACCCTGCACTGAATAAAAAGTGAAGCACCATTTGTTGTACCAAAAAAACACCAGCTAAGTTTTATGGCAGCTACAGTTGATCAAAGGTATTAGAGCATCAGAAGCTCATGAAGTGGAGAGGTTTAGCAAAAAATGTCAGAAATGTCTCCTAGATCATATTTTTAAAGGTGATTAGCATTTCCTTATCACATTTATATATATAGTATTCCAAAGAGATAATATTAATAACAACTGTGAGGAAAGAAGATGCTAGATATAAGAAGTGCAGTAATTGGGATTATTCATAACCGTACATCTAGCTAATAGTTCATTCTCCACCTGAGCAATTCTGAATAACAGCTACAAAAATAACCTTCTTTGCCCCTTCTGGGTGGATGAAGAAAGTTGTCGTATTAGTTGTAGAGCTACAACACTCATGTTACAGACAAGCCCTTGAGGTAAACTAATTCTCCTTAGCTCATATTTAGTGATGATCAACAGCCTCTCATTTTGCACTTCGAATGTTGAGATACTTGAACCGTCCCATTTGGAATCTGTAATATCAAGACAGGGAAATGACTGTATTTCAGACATACTTTAACTGGGTTTTTAAACATCCAGGCTCAAATAAGCAGTGCTGTCGAGACTTGCCTTCTGTCTGTAATTCATGCTTAAATCCCAGTCTCAGCTGTGCAATTGAGCAATTTTATCATGTGGACAAATAGATTGGTTTTTTTGACGAACCATTTTAAGACACGTAAAATCGGAACTAAACAGAGGGTTTGCAGAAGTGAAAATCATTTTTATTTTTCATTAGATCCATGCTGTAAATCTTTGGAGACTTTCTGCTTGCACAGGAGTTAGTATTTTTATGTTAGAAGCAATGCATTTAGAAAGACAACAAACTTAGCCCTGGCTGGTGCTAATCTGAATTGTACAAAAAAGGTTATATGGCTTACTCGGATCTAAATAAAATTGAGGTAATTGCTTTCTGTTTTTATTCCTGTAAATTTTGTTTATAAAATATCTTCCCATATGAGATAAAAGTTTCTAGAGGTAGTGAAAGGAAAACAGCGAGTGTTTATGCTGTGAAATAGAATGCTGTAGCAGAGAAAAGGTACTACTAAAATCATCTGTTGCATTTTGATCTCACATTTCCTCCCATAAATTAAAAATTGTTTTGAAATAGGTTATGGCTATGTATTAAACAATGAGTATACTTATAGTGCTAAATAACTTAGCCCCATGAATAATTTCAAGATCCCACTCCCTGATTATCCACACCTCATACAGTTTTAGCTGCCTTTGAGACAATTCATCTCAGGAGTGTTCCATATTGAAAGTTTGTTCTGCTCTGGGAGGGGTGGACTGAGAGAAAGTGCAGGGCTCTTTCTTCATCTCTATAAGGCCCAGCAACCAACAGCTTAATAAGATAACTGCTTCAATGAGAGATGGTGAGAAAAGGCGTATAGACAAGCAAATTTTTCATGCCTTTGGTCACAGGGCACCTTCAATTTGTGTAGCCTTGAATGGCAGATTTTCTCAGAGCCCACTGCCCAGGCAAATCCTGTCCATGGAGAGTTCTCCCTTTTGCTCATTCCAGCTAATCACCACGGATAGGTTGCAGATCGCATTAATAACATATGGGCTTCTCAAGCCCTAAGTATGAGGCCCAGTGGAACAGATGTTGTCTGCTCAAGATTCCTGTAATTTCTTGAAGACATTGTCTTCCACAAAGCTCTCAATACACAAATCCAGCCCAGGCTGGATTCCCTCAGTTCTTTATGGTTAAATCGCATAAAATATTAACTGTTACAAAATTAACAGTTAACAATGCCAAAAACAGCCAGAGACACCCTGGTTTTATGAACAGCTAAGACAGATGCATTAAATCTAGAAAAAAGTGGGTTTTCAGACACTCTCCAGTTTTCAACATCTTTCCCTTGGATAATTTCTAATATTTTTTAAACCATTTTTCTCAGACACCTAGCTCTTCTCATTTAGCAGATAGACTGCCAAACTGGGTTTTAAATTCAGTGTCAGTAGCCATAAATATGATTTGCCACACCTAATCTGTAGACCCAAAACTCTTCTGCTGGAACTAGTTTGAAAACAGCCTGAAGTCAGTTACATCTCTGACATCTGACTGCAGTCAGCTGAATCATCCCTCCTTCAACTCCAAAGTGCATTGTGGATACCTGTATGGCATTTTATTTTCCAGTCCTCCTGCAAATTAGGAAAGAATTTTCAATTTTTTTCAAAGGCGCAAGCTGACACAAGTTCTTTCCGACCCAACAAGAAATGCACGTAACTTCAACCCTAAGTGATGCTTGGCTTTGGTAAGAAATGTCTCCTAAAAGTTAATGTATTTGACATGGTTTTCTTTCTTGATAGAATCCTCCAAGAGATATGAGTGTTGAAGTTCTCTTTTGAACTTTAAACACTAAATAATAAGAAGGTCTGGTTCTTTTCTTCAAAATATCTTTTATATATATGCCTATCAAACCTAGTAAAATATCTGACTCACATATGCTTTTCTATGGCAGAGGTATCTATTAGTTACATGAAATATATCTAAGAGTTCTCCCTTGTTTAAAGAACTCAGATCAAGTTAAGAATATGTTGGAGCAATTAAAATGACACCAACTTCTGAGAAGAGCATTTAAAACTGAATAGCCTTAAATAAAGTGGAAAGTGGAACCCATTTATTAAAGTGTCTTTCATACAAAGAGCAAAGCAGTTCACTGCCCTCAATTAGACCAGCCGAAAGGCTGAAGGGAAAAGAGAAATATCTTTCCAACTTGCTGTGGATGCAGGAAGGGCCGGCTAAATTAGCAGATGTGCTCATTTGTTGAGGGGCCGGAAGGCACCACAGCACTTCAAGAGCTTTTTGTTCAAATTCCACCTCAAATTAGAAATGAGATCATTTCCCTGCTAAATTGTCCTTGCCAGACTTTGCTTCTTTTTTTCTAAACTGCACTTTTTTTCTTTCTTTAAAGTGGGTAAGATTGCACCAAATGGCAGATATTTTCAGGAGTACTGGGAAGAAAACCTTAGGAGAGGTTTTTCACCTTTCAGCCTCCATCAAGCCATGTGCTGTCAGTACTGTCACCCACCTTATTGTAAAGGAAAAGAATAAAACATAAACCCAAACAGCTGTGCAGTTCTTTCATCCTTGATTACAGCTGAAAGGAAGTTATTTTTATTCAAACAGTCCATTTTCACAATCTTTCACTCTTCATCTCCAACCCCCTACTGTTACCTGTAGTTCAAAGAGTTTTTGTGGAAGACCCCTGTTAAAGATCAGACAGCACGTTATTGAAACACCACAATGCAATGGAGAGAATGGTGAAAAATTCCACAATATATTATTACATCCAACCATCACAACAGTTAAGTTAGAATAGAATGAAATGTTAAGGAATTCAAAAGCATTGAAAACAGGCTTGATAATTCATGTTCTCTAATGTAAAGTAAGACTTCCCGTTGTGTTTTAACATTAGGTAGCATGATTCACCCCTTAGAGGTCTCTTATTTTTCAACCCATTTGCACAATACTGAATTATTTGTATATCGTCCAAAGCATGCCAACTTCTCTTACGTTGTCATGTACTCAATGAGTTCTAAGAAACCTTTTTCTTCCCAACCAGATGTTTCCAGAATTCTCTGAGCTTAATGGCTCTTTCTTCTGTAACAGCTATCAGAGACCTTTCAAGAACCTTATCTTTGGCCACAGGCAGCCTTTTCTCTGCATTTTTGTTTTTTCCTCCCATCCTGTCACTTACTTTCCTTTTCTTTTATTTATTCTCCTCTTTCACACATTTTTCCTTCCATGTGCTTGTCTTGGAATTTAAAGAAGCTTAATCTAATTAATGGTTATTCATTCTCATAGATTATGACTGGATTTCATTATCAACCTCTATTAAGGCAATTGTAACATGAGTTATATATTATCACAGTGATGTTCTTTCCAAAGCTGTGGTGAGTAAACAGCTTTACATAAGAGGTCTTCCATCTATTTATTCACCTAACGTCACTAAAAACGAAGCAAGCAATCAAGCAGTAGAAATAAATAATAAATAGGATTACATTTCCCTTGTTTTGCACCCCCTAACCAAAGGCAATAGCACACTTCAAGCATGTACCTGTGGAAAACAGCTAAGTGTCACAAGTTGAGGGAGGCGCAGATAGGAGGAAACGTAATTTCTGAAATTGTTGTAGGAAACTCACATATTACAAAGCTGATGGCTGTTCACCATTATTTATATTTAACAGTTTATATAATGAGATTTTTAAAAAATAAAAGTGTTTTGAAATATTTAGCCAGGTTTTGCTGCCCTTCAACTTTCTACCAACTGTGGAGGTTGCAGTGTCGCAGCACCTGGGAGGTGCCTGGGTGAGAGCACTGCAGCACTGTCGGCTCCTCTGTATTTCACTAGAGCCAAGAGCAGTGGCAGGTCAAGGGTAATTTTCCTCAGGGGGTGACAAACTGCCCTAGAACTAGCACATAACTCAAGTTTAGTGACCAGAGCTCGCAAAAGAATCCATGCTGGTGATGAGCTTGCTGATATTGATCACCATAATGAACTGGGTTTTCTAAGCCACATTCACTAAATCAGAGTTATATACTAGTTACTGAACAGCAAGTTCTACTGAGGAGTAAGTAATGCAATCATTTCCACCTGATGTTTTTAAGACTCTCAACTGAAAGAGTTAATGCAAACAATTGTTAAATAACCCTGAATCTTATCTGTGACATACTTCATTCTGAGACAGGGTTTTTGAAGAACAGATTTAAAAGCTCTTTTGCATATTTATCTGAATATTTCAATGGCATCTTTGTGTTGTAATTCAAAATAGAATGTCTTTCCATGAAAGTTAGCAAAAAAAAAAAAAAGGTGCCAGACCTCTAATGAATCTGAAAGTAGAAAGATCATAGCTCCATAACTGATATTTGAGCACACAGGCATTTCTAGAACAAATCCTTGAAACAAATAGATATCAGTTCAGTTTTTAACATTAATAATTAGAATTTGAATTTATAATAAAATATTTAGATAGTAAATAGGAGTCCTTTCTACTTTCAGAAATTTGTGAATTTGTGAATCCATTCCAGTCCTCCTCAAACATTTTTTCTGTATGAGCAAGTTTATGGAAGCAGAAGTCTTCAATCAGCTTGAGATTAAACTCTTTCACAAGTATAAGGTAAAGAATTCAGTCTTTTGAAATGTGTCAAGGCAGCTTCCAAGTGGCTCAGTAAAGCACAGCCATGTGCAAAAATTCAGCCATCCTTTCTCTTCTTGGTAGTCATGCTCTGCTAATGAACTGTGAGCAACAAAGCACAATATTATTATTGAATTATTTAAGTGAAAAATATTTAGGCCCAGAATTTATTTAAGTTGCTGAGTCACAGCCTTTGTGGTATTTTCAAATAATAAGAAAAACTAGTTCTTAAGTCACTTAATTTTATAGCAGAGTGTTCTGCACCCTGGCCATTTGTTTGGAGGGCTAGAGGTTCCACTTCAGGAAATCCCTAAAGACCTTCAGCCAGGTAGAAGCTAATGTTTGAATCCAGGGATTCTCTGAATCAGAGCTGCAGTAATTAGAGAAAATGTTCCTCATGTGAGAAAAGACCACAGAAATAGCTTCAGACTCTCAGAATCTGTCAGGGACGCTCCAGTCCTGCCATAAGAATACCCAGGCAGCAGGGAGGCTGTCGAAATGTGCACCAAGTCCATGAACAGATAAATTGAGGACTGACTGAAGAAAAACCATGCTGTGTTTAGTTATTCACAGAAGGAAAGCAGTAAGAGCAAGAGCAGAGCCCTTATTTATGATGGAGGCAGAACCATTGTAACAGAAAAGCAGAAAGGTGGCAACATGAAAAGCCTCCTGGACTAAGAGCACTAGAACATGATTTTTTTTCTGCCTTGTGGTTGATTCCTTTTCTGCCTTGTGGTTCAATGCATCACATATGCGTTGAACTCTCACGTGGTCCCACAGTCAAGTCTTTCAGAGGGGTGCACAACTGATATAAGTGGTGAAGACACTGGTTAGGTTAAGCCAGTGGGATTGAAACACACGAACAAAAATGTAAAAACAGAAATGTAAAGACATAAAAGGATGGAATTTAGCTTTTTAAAACTTGCATTTTCCAGTACCATTCTCAAACAGTGGGGATACTTAGAAAAAAAGACAGTTAGCCTTCTTAGACTGCTAACTACAGGGATATCTTTATCACTCTCCTTTCTAGTTATTACTTCTTCTCTGTTCTCTCATCCATCTAATGGCATATACATGAGCTTGTCTCTGACTGTCTCTCACATACACATTAGTATGCAAAGGCCCTAGTACCAAATACTAAGAAAGGGATTCTTTGTTTCTGTAGGTTTCATTCTGTATTTGAAAATAACTTCTCTTTACATGATGTACCAAGCATTTAAATTTGGCATGACTGAGCCTTTAGAATGTATTCATCCTAATTATAAAAAAATAAATAAAAATCAAGACCCACCACTGCTCAGATATTTTCCTGATTTGAGGTAAAACAATTTTCATTCTCCAAGGAATTAAACACTTTGGTCTGCCAAACTGGCATCTGGGGTGAGGACTGAGGGGCTGATCTAACTTTGCCAAAAGAAATATTAACAAGGATCTGGGCAATGGAAAAAATCCCCAGGCAGCTACATGAGCTGAGTGATCATTTCCTCTTGAACTTGCCCACCAGTGACAATTTAAGCAGCTGAGTCTCACTGACTCCAAAGTTAATGAAAGTCTTCTGTAACTGCTCTCATGCAAAATTCAGTTTCAGTGATATTTTCAGCTGCCAGGGTTGTTAGTTACAGCAGAGAAAGTACTAAGGAATCTGTGTGAAAGAGCTCAGCTATTCTATGCTAAATCCTATAATTTGTATTATTCTGATCGCTTTTTCATCTCTTTGCATCTTCTCCCATCCTTCTGTTTAGTTTCATAGCTTCTGAGGCTTAGTTCTCCCATAAATACGTGTTCATACTGCACTTTGTATCAGGTAAATAGCTCTCTTTTTTTGCTAGTAGTGTAAATTGGTCTAAAACATAAAAAAGTCAACCTATCTAGAAAAGCTTGATATCAAGTGTTTGTACTGAACAAAAGCTTATTCAACTCAGTGTATGTGGAAAGGGAGAATATGCAAGAAAATTACTGACTCAACATGAATATTTCTCTGCATACAGAGACTGGAAAAATAGGTTGGATTAACTAATTATATTTCTCCTCAAACTATTGATTAAGGTCTAGCAGAATTCTCTTAAGGGTTGTGTATGTTCCTGTTTCAAAAGCACTATGATTTCCCTCTTCCAACTGAACACACTTCATCAAATAATAAAAGCTCCAACAGAGTAAAGCAGCTAGAGGTGTGTTCTTTAAGAAAAAGCTGATATAGAATATGTTAAACAATATTCAGATCAAGTTAAATTTGCATGTCAGCCGTTGACAAACAGGGTATACATCCTCACATCTCACTCAGAGCTGGTGCACAGTGAGGTGTGGAAGTAAACACACACATATTAGTACTCTAGAGGTCCCACATTAATATAGAAATGGTAAAAGTAGGGGTTGAAAAGGTTATTTCTCTTCTGACTTTTTTTAGTCAGTCCTTCCTTTTCATAACAATAGTTACTGATCTTTTCCCTGTGCTCTTTTCTGCTTATCTTCAATTTCTCTTGTAAAATTATTTCAAACCAAAATTTAGTAGTAACTCTTTCAGACACTCTTGTAAACTACTGTTTTTCTCCACTGTTTTCTTATCTAGGCACACATGACCACGTGTTTGCTTTGGTACAAAACAGGAGTTTCAACTCTTTACAGCGGCAGCACAAAACATTCTATGCAGAAGAAGCAAAGGAAAATACAGTGCTGTAAATTTAGCGATCACTGTCAAATGCTCCAACTCCTTTATAAGCCATTTTTTGCTTAGCCTTCACTCTTACTCACCTTGTACCCACCCAGCATTTCCTGTCAGCTCACCCTTGGCAGAGGTGTTCCCAGTTGCCAGTGTCACTGATACACAGTCACCGCTACTAAAGCAAGGAAGGATGAATACCAGGGTAAACAGACTTGTCATGGAGATTGGTTATTATGTGCAGAAAGGAAAACACTGAAGTAGTCTGCAACAAATACCTCCTTTTCTTAAGGAAAGAAAGTTCGTGCAGGAGAATTTGTACATAAATGTTGTTTGGAAAAATAAGTTTCTCTTTAAAAATCATAACATTTTACACAATAAATTTATACAATCCATCAGCTGCAAATACTCCTCTGAATATTACAAAAGGGCCTTCATTTTTTTGTCCTTAGAACACTTGGGACTTTTCATAGCTGTTGAAATGATCTTCCATATGGTATTTCACAATAAATTGAGCTACATAATATGATTCATTATGACATTTCTGTGCATAGAACTGCTAAATTGTGTAGTCAACTTTTTACAGTGAATGGTTTAACCCATTTATGCAAAGCATCTCAGCATTATTATCCTACTGGTCTTAAAAGAACCTCTTTAACCTGAAAATTCTTCTTTTCTTCAGAATTAACAAGCAGTGCACATTTTGTTTAGTTCTTGGGGCTTAACTGCATGAAAATACATGGGGAGAGTATTATGCAGTCATTAAACAGCATTAAATCCCTCTAGGAACATTCTTATTCTGAATTTAAGTTGCTTTGTTCCAGCTAACTTATCTCATTTCCAGAATAAACTGAAATAAGAGAAATTAAGGCAATTGAAAATAATCCAAAATTAAGGCCACTTTGCTACTGTACAGAGTACAGAGAGATGTACAATTATGTGATTCAGCTTACTGACAGAAATGTTGATTTGAATATATTTCTTTGAGTATCCAACTGAAGACAAGCACAGAGAGGTACACAGGCTATTTACTCATCACTGTATTAACCAGAATTTCTATCAATTATTTAATTGATTAAAATAATATTAGTTAATTAATTAATTAATTAGCTTTTGCAGAAGACTTGCTTTTCTAAGGAGCTCCTCTAGAAGTAAACCAGAAAAAGAACCATGCAGGAATATATTTTTACCTCATGCTTCACAAGAAAAGCCTGCTCCTGGACCTCTGCACATACCTGTTTAGTTAGGAAAGATTATGGGAAGCAAAACTTTACAGGCATTTTAGATAAACTGGGTATATTCAGATCAATGGGATTGCATAGAATTTTACTACAGGGCTGAACAAAAATGACCACTGTAATTAAAGTGCTGCTATTTTCAATTTTATTTTTTAAAGTGACACATAGGTCACTGAGAGCTGGCAGAAGGCCAACTAAACAAACAACTTTGAAAAACATGGAAAAAGAACCTGGGGAACTTCTGGCTGCTCAGCCTCCCCTCAGTCACTAGGAAGACAACGGAGCACAACCCATTCAATCAATTTCTGAGTCAACAAAGGACAAAAAGGCAATTTCAACCAGTGAACAGAAAGCCCTTTTCCAAGGGCACTTTGCACTGACTGAGGTGATTGAGCAGCCACAGAACAGCTAGGGCTGGAGGGCCCCTCTGGAGACCATCAAGTCCAACACCCTGCTATGAAGCAAATTTCCTAGAACCGTGTGCAGACAGGTTTCCAGGTTCCCCAGGGATGGTCACAGCCTCTCTGACAACCTCTTCCAGTGCTCGATCACCCTTAAGTAAAAGCCTTTACTCATATTAAAATGGGACTACCTATATTTCAAATGGTGCCCATTGCTTCTTGTCCTGTCACTGAAGAGCACAGAGAAGAGCTTAGCTTTGGGTTCTTTTCTCCCCTCCATCAGTAACAAAAATATCATATTAAAAAAAACAGAAAGTCATATATGAGGGTTGGAAAGTGATGCATATCTTGTTTACTATCTACAAATATTATACCAATATAAACATAATGATTCATAGCAGAAGGTCAGTTAGATCATGTAAAACAAACTCTGCATTTTTTGCTAAAAGGAAAAGTTTGTATTTTGGTGTAAAATTAGAGCCTTCCTAATAGAAATTAAAAGAAAAAAAATTTTTTTAAGTTATTTTTATAAAAAACTGAAACATCCCTTTAATTATATTTTTAATCTGTAATATATATCATGTGCTATCACTAGAAATCTCAAAGTTTCCAACTTGTTTCAAGGTATTAATATTTACCTGACTTTTTCTAGAAAAGCTTAGGGAATTTGAAGGCAGCAAGTGTACTCAAAAATAAACACTCAAATTTCTTTCCATCCTCCATAGAGATTTAAGAATTTTTACAAGGCTCTTTGGAGTACATAAGAAAAGCAGACTTAAATGAGGCTTACACCATCCTTGTGGGTAGAACTAAAATGGGTACTGGGACTGCCCATAACTCACTAGCTGGATTAGAGATTATCCCAGATGCTAACAGGGAACAAGAGATTCAAACCTGAATGTTCAGAGTGAGCATTTTCATCACTAGGAGCAAAGTATTAGAAAGAAAGTGTGTGTTTTGTCTCTCACACATTCTGTTTTATTAGTTTCCTGTGCTTTGGTTTCATTTATACTTATTCCTTCATTTTTTTCTGTAGTTAGGGATGGTTGGTGGGCTTTTTTATCTGGATATGAGCAGATAATATCTATCCTGACCCTTCAGCTTTTTCTTAAATAAATAACTTGCTCATTCAGTGTTGCTTCTATTTATTTGGCTGTAATTATACTCTGAAAAAAAAAAACAAACTCAGGGGTTATGTGAGGGATGAAAGAACAACAAGGGAAAAGCTTTGTATGTTAACTGCAATTAACTACAGTACAACTCAAAATGGCAGTTTATTGACAGATGGACAAATGTAATTGCAGGTCCCAAGGGCTGCAATTCAAATTAGATTTAACATTATAGCGGATGACAAGGAATTAATCTTATCAGCACACGTGCCTGTGCTGTGTTTGCTGCTACATATGCCTCTTTTCATCTGGCTGGCTTTTAAATAGATGAAGCTGCAAGAACATTTGCAGTACAGCTGGGTGACAGAACAAAACAAAGTAGGATATAAAAGAGCAAAATGCACTTTTATCTTGCACGTGAAGAGATCGTTCCAGGAGCCAGGACAGAGACAAAAAATCATCTGTGGGTGAAGCAGGTGAAAAGGTGTCCTTAGAAAGTACCCAGTGCCGTGCAGAAAGCTGGAAACACGCTGTGTTTGGCAGTACTCTTTGGTGGCCCCGGGAAGGCAGGCACAAGCCTGAACGCACCAGTTCAGTGGTGAAACAGAAGATAATACCTGGGGACATGTGCAGGGGAGGAGACATTAGAGATGTGCCAGTGGTTCAGAAGGAACAGGGGGAAAAGGAACACAGTGGGGAGAGGGCAATAAGCTCCTGAGCCTTCCCGGTGAGGTGGTCTGGTAGAGACATGTTATCTGGACTGTCACTTCTTTTTGGGCTTAGGAATCACTTCTGGTTTATTATTTAAATTGAAACCTTTAACACTGACAGATTGGGTATGCAGGTGGGGAAAGGCAGGGATAAGGAGGTCAGACACATGCGTTGTGTTGACAGCTGATGAAAGATCTCACATGAGTCGATGAAGTCATGAAAAAACTGGGGAGAGAAGATGGAAAAATGGTCCAAGAGTAACAACCTGAGGTTTGGAAGAAGTTGTAGCAATACTGTGAGATGTAAATGTATTACATTAATGGACTGAAAAATAAGTTCTATGCAAAACAGCAAAGTGCATATTAAATACCCTGCAATTGCCATGCATGTTGAGAAACTGCCAGTTAAAACCAGAAAATACCATTGAACTGAATGAAAAGCTTTCAAAAAAGACTTTCTTATGTGTATATACACATTTGTGCATCATCAAATCACTCTATGTAAACATAATTTTGAAATTTCAGCCCAGCTGGTGCCTTTATCTCTGAGGAGGGCTTTTTGTGGAGTTTGGTTGAGGGCTTATTTTTTTGTGGCATCTATCACGGCTTTTACAGTATTCTTTTATGCTGGACTTGTAATTTGAGACAAATTAATCTAGACTTCCCAAATTAAAATATCTAAAGGAATTGTAATTGTAGATAGTGTTGAGTGAGTATCTGTCTCTGAAACACAGCCCAGCCAAGGTATACCAAGCAAGGATCTGTGGAAGTTATCTCTTTTCTGAAGCTCTCACCCAAGGTGTTTTATGTTTCAAAGTAAGGTCTTCCGGCTGGTCTGCAAACACAAGGAGAAAAACAGAGACCTAGATATCAGTGTTGGCAAGATATGGATGTTCTTCTTGTCCACAACATGGCCATAGCTGAATATCAATCCAGCACTAGCTGCATGCATTATTTTTGAGTGGCTTTCCCTGTTCTAAGCCACAAATTTCTCTTCGATCCCTCAGGCTTACTTCCTATTTTTTTCACACTTCATTTTACCTGACATTGTTATAGAGGAATGAGTTCCAGCTCTTAAATGGTTTCAATGCCTTTATCTGGTTGTACCATGAAATACTGAGAAGGAAATGAGATTTGTTGGAGAACTTTGACTGCAGAAGGCTTGTAAATACTCCACGGAGGTGATTTACACAACTATACCTTAGAGAACTACATACACTCTGTAAATGCCCTGAGAATTTTGAAAGGGCTGAAGTGAATTTAGATGTCAAAAAGCCTCAAACAATAGACCTTAAAGCTTCTTCAGTACAAATAGCACTGCATCCTGCCCATACTCACTTGATATACAAGAAGCAGTGTTTTTCTAAAATGAGGTAGTTTGGGAATCATATTGACTAAATCATATTGACTAAATCCCTCCACCTTACCAAATGTGAGTTGTTTGTTTTTTTCCAAACCTTCCTCTTTTGCAAATCTCCCATACATAGCTTTTTAAAGAAAAATAGAAATAACATTCAAAGAAAGCCACTTCAGCATTGTTTTGTTCACCTCTGAAACATTTTTCTTTTTGAATAGAACATAGTGCTTCTCTTCTCTAAAAACCAGTCAGGCCATTTCATATGTCTGAAATAGCTCTAACACCTTGCTGTGTGAGGCATTTCTATTCCCATTAAACTTAACACTGAGTCAAGACTGTCACCTGTGCCATACAGGTGCAGAAGAAACTCAGCTGTAGCTAACAGTGTCATCCTCAGTAAGATACCAAGTAATTCTGCACCATCCTCTACAGATTGATTCTACCTTGCTTTTAGGAGACTTGTGCATTAAAACACATTTCTTCTAAACTTTGTAGTATGTTACAATATTTAGAAGCAAATCTTATATGAAAACCTCTAACTGAGGTCTTTGTAATGCAACCTGTACAGCTCTGCTCCCTCATGCTCATTTCTGTTACTTAAAGGCCCTGCAAGGCTCCATGACTGTATTGGGATTGTCTGGCCAGGTTTTGGGGGCAGGGGCGGCTACAGGCGTGGCTTCTGTGAGAAGCTGCCAGAAGCTTCCTCTGTGTCCAGCAGAGCCAGTGTCAGCCACCTCCAAGATGGACACTCCACTGTCCAAGGAGAGCCCATCAGAAACAGTGGTAGAGCCTCAGAAGTAATGTCTTTCTGAAGGAGGAAAATACCCCAGTGCAACAGCAGCCAGGGAGAGGAGTGAAAATATGTGAGAAACAGCTCTGCAAGCACCAAGGGCAGCGAAGAAAGTGGAGAGGAACTGTTCCAGGCACCAGAGCAGAGATCCGCCTGCAGCCCTTGGAGAAGGTGGATGCCCAAAGGAGGCTGTGACCCCATGGGAAGCCCGCTATGGAGCTGGCTCCTGACAGGACCATGGCCCTGTGCAGGGAGGAGCCCACGCTGGAGCAGGTTTTCTGACAGGAATTGTGACCCCGTGGGGAACCCATTCTGGAGCAGTCTGTTCCTGAAAGAATGCACTTCTTGGAAGGGTCCCACACTAGGGCAGTTTATGAAGAACTGCAGCTTGTGGGAAGGGCTCATGCTGAAGAAGTTCATGGAAGACAGTCTCCTGTGGGAAGGAATCCATTCTGGAGCAGGGGAAGAGTGTGAGGAATCCTCCCCCTGCAGAGGATGGAACAGCTGAGACAACGTGTGATGAACTGACCACAGCCCCCATCCCCGTCCCCCTGTGCCTCTGAGAGGAGGACACAGAGAAAATCAGGACTGGAGTTTAATCCAGGGAGAAAGGAGGGGTGGGGGAAAAGTGATTTTAATATTTGTCTTTTATTTGCCATTACCCTACTCTGATCTGATGGGTAGCAAATTAAGCTAATTTCCTCGAGCAAAGTCTGTTTTGCCAATGACAGTAATTGGTGAGTGATCTCTCCTGACCTTAACTCATGTGCCTTTCATTATATTTTCCGAGGAAGGGAGTCATGGAGCATCTTTGGTGGGCACCTGGCACCCAGCCTGGGTCAATCTACCCCCGTGGCTAATGATATGAAACCCCTTATCTCTGCTGCAGGGTGAGAGTTTGGCACACCATGGTGGAGTGCCTGTCACCTCTACTGTTTGTGGGAACAAGCCTACAAACCTTTCAGATAGTTTCATTATGGTTTTAAATTACTCTTCAGCTCCTGTAACAAACTATCCTGATGTGAACTATATATCAGTAAAGGTAAGGAATTAATATATGTTCAAATTTCAAAAATGATATCACTTTTTTAATTTTTTACTCCAAAGGAGGTGAGACATGACAGCACTTAGTGTGAAATATTGTAGAGATGGGAAGCAAGACATCCACACATGTAGACAGAAGTACTTGGACTTCAGCTGGACTTAGAAACCATTTAGCACAGATTCAAACCAACAGATGTCCTTGTTGTTTGGTTTTTGTTAGTTTTCTATTGACACCCAGGAGAAGCGGAGCCAAATCTGGGGGTAGTCTACTCCTTATGATTTATAACACAAAGACTGTTCATTGAGAAAGGAAGATTTGAGAAAAAGAAGCACTAATTGAGAGTTATTGTTTTGTGCAATGACTGAGCTCTGAACATGTTTATGTAGCTGCCTGGAGCTGTGCTAGTCTGAGGAATGGAGAGTCACAGGCTGTCTCTCAATTCTTGAACAAGTGAGGAAAGTTTGAGCAAGAGAAACAGGGCCAACACATTGTTTAATTTTTGTTTCTTCCTCAACAGGGACCCAGCTTTCAGTCAGAAATCAGCGAGGGGTTCCTATGCTGCTATAATAAAACAAATGTTACCATTTTCCGGTGCTGCTGCTACAAAGCTGATGTAGGTGAGAGCTTCCCTGATTCCTGAAATAAAAGCCAAGACCTTGTATGGACATATCCACAAGAGGAATGGGGAAAAGAATAAAAATCCAGTCCTCTCTATGTGACACAGCCTGTGGGCTCTCTAACTGGTGGAAAAAAAATTTAGTTTTTCATCTCTCTGTGAAAAACAATATTTTATGTTGTGAATGCTGCTAAAAGAAAAGGATCCTTGACAAAATAAAGATTTTTTTTTTTTTCCTTCATGGCAGTCCTTCTTGTAGAAAATTGAAAATGTGCAGTGAGAGAAGACTGAGGGGAACAAAATCTGCAAGAGAAGAAAGAGGAAAGCTGGAGTCAAGAAAAAGAAATGAAGCCAGAAATACACAATAAATACATCTAATGTGGAGAGAAAGAAAGGCAGTGATATATAACATTGGAATGAAAGAACAAACCTCAGACCAGTCTCAAAATTGTGGGCCAAATTAGTTTCAAACAAATATGTTCAAACCAAGGAAGAGAGACAGAGATGATGAAAAGAGAGAAAAATGTAGATGATTTTTTTTAAAAAAGTTTTACTATAAACTGTGTAATATTTCTTTACAACATATTTGTGATCACCACCTGTCCAGGTGTCTTCACATCAGGGGTGTCCAGACAGAAGCTACTGTGACCCTTCCCTGCAGCTGCCTGAGGGTTAGTGCTTCAGCTGTACTGGTGCAGGAGTGAAAACAGTGTGACCCTGTGCTTGGCCTCACCCCCCAGAAAAAGAGAATGCAAGTGAAGATCAGCAGCAGAAAAAGAAAAGATGTATTTTAGTCTCTGACACGCTTTTCTGACCCATCTAATGAATTAGCTTTCAGGACAAGCAGTGGGATCAAACCTCCCCCATAGCTATTGCCACAAAGACAGTTCCTCTCAATAAATAAATCTCTTCCCTTGCCCTGACCCCAAAGTGCTTCTGTCTCACACAAAGGTTTGTCAAATGCAGAGTCTTCTTTAGAACAATTCCTTGCAGCTAACCAGTTAATGCATTATTATTAAACTTTTTTATTTTCAGCACTATTTCCCATGGTTTTCTCTCAATTTAATTTAAAAAAAAAAAAAAAAAGGAAAATAAAGTATGTTTAGCTATTACTCTGGCAGCAGACCAAAGTAATTTGGAGTCTTTATTACTAAAATTTACTGTTGATTGCCCATTGGTAAGATCTCGTTAACACGTTGATACTTGTGCTCCCCATGTTTTACCAAACTCTACGCAACAGACCATGTTGGCAAAAAACTCATGCCTTTTCCTGACTTTCAAAAGCTCTTTCATGTGTTTACCCCAGAAGTGAGCAAAATAATGTTCTGCAGATGCACTGGGGTGCTTTGTATGGGCCCGTGCCTCCAGATGCCACCAGTGAGCCCCTGCTTGCCCTGGCCAGCCCTGGCTGCCAGCTCTCCTGCACAGAGAGCATCCGAAGCACAATCCAGCTCTTTGCTCCAGACCAGATAAAAGCACATTTCTTTCCTCCAGGGTGTTTTGTTCTAAGTAAACGCTATCCCCAGAGTACTGTAACAGCAGCAACAAATCTCCAGATGCTGAAGTTTGCAAAGGGCATTTGCAGACATGTGAGATTTAAGCACTCAAAACAACTCAAATCCTGGCACATTTAGCTGGCGCACACACCACCACAACAATTTGCTAGTCCATTATTTTTGCAAAAACTTTGGAGACCCAAACAGGAACTTAAAGTCCTCAAAAGTGGCAAAGAATTTTGCTATAGAATATGTACAGATGCTTTAAAGATGCACTGATTTCCATAAGCACAGAAGATAAATAAACTCGGCAATTTGCCTCTGGTCTAATGAAAACAGTTCAATGGATGTGTTGATTAAATCTTGCCAGCTGTACCACTGAGCTACTAGAAGGTGAACTAAAACACATCATCTCAAATAAATATTTTCCTTGTCTATGAAAACAGTTTCTCTAAGAGGAACTATCACAAGAACAGCAATCCTTTGATGTGGGATTTAAACTGATCCATTAAGCAACGGTGATGTTTTTTTTTACTCAACAACATTGACTCAGTCAATAAGAAAGAAAATAAAAAAAGTGAATTCTCATTTGGATTTGTAACAACATATGCAAGAAGAGAACATTTTGCTCTTCTTTTCATTGTCCACTTCTCTGCTTTTTGACATGCTCTTGTTCTTCATTCAGTGAAGGTGAGGTGTTTGGTTGATTTGGGGTTTTGGCAAGTGGGTTTGCACAGCTCTATAACACTTACCAAGTACTTTGGGAGAACCAAGATACACTCCATCAGTGAATCTGGGCTGAAATCTTTGGAATTTGCTTAGTTTAGAAAAAAATTTTTGAATCACAAGCATTAAAAACAATTTCTGGAAAGAAGAAAAAGCACTATAAAGTTCTTACAGAGGGAATGAAACTCAGAAGTTATGTCCCTTTTGCTAGGCAATGAGCTTGGAAGCTTGTAGTCATGAAGCCTCTGCCAACTAACTTGCAATCTGATTATTCACATTTCACAGCTGATCGTTTCTGCAGGTTTCAGAACCTGATTTCTGTAGCCACTTTACAGGCACAGACTGTCCAATGCCCAGTGTATTAAGGTAGGAAAAAAGGGTTCATAAACAATTCGATTTTAATTGAACAGTTCCTAAGTGTAGGAACAATAATATATTTCTGGAAGACAAATATTTAAGATCAAAGAAACAAACCAGAAAAGAAAAAAGAAAAAAAGAAAGAAAAATGGGCTTCAATAGTACAGAATTCTTTGGGTTTTTTCCTAAAGATATGAAAAACAAAGTGAATGTTCTCATTTCAAATAGCTCAAGACATCTGGTTTGGGGGCTAAATCATAGAGAGAAGAATTATTTATTAAGTGTTATTTGGTTTATAAAGTTTATAGAGCTAAAAACATGCCCAGTTCCTGGCAGTACCATCTCCACCATAAAATAGTTTAATGATGACATTGTAGTTTTTTTCACTAAAATGATCCATCTTTTCTGGTGGTTAAGAGGAAAAAATACAGGCACATTCATGTCATCTGATGGTTACTCTGGAGGACTACAAAGATAAATAAATTAGAATTTTATTTATAATAATTGCAGACCCTTCTAAAACATTTATTTTTAATGAACAGTTTTTTCTATAAATTATTAAGCTGGAACACAGAAAACTCTAAATAATATTAAATGTTTATACTTGCCACAAAATGTAACCTATTATTTGGTAGAAAATAATGGACATTCAGAATCATATCTAGAACTGGACTTTTCACTGTTGGCTTAGTAGCAATACACTGACTTTCTTCCACATTCCAAACTGAAACATAAAATTGAAGTCTCTTAAAAGTTATTACATCTTAAGGTAAAACCTCTAGCATTAGCCTAAGTTTCAAAATAAATAGTCCTCTGAACAACAACAAAAAAAAAATCAGTTAAAAAGCTAAAAAACTTCTTCACAATTTTTAACACTTTTCAATACCAATGATCTTTTAATTAAATTTTATAAAATTTATATCTGATTAACAGTTCCAGTTTTGTGAAATAGCACTTCCAACTAAAAAGACAACAACAACAGCAAAAATTTGATCAGCTTTTGCACCAATTCTGAATCAGTCTTCATCTCATGGTTTTAATACTTTAGAGATATTATTTACTGTCTTCAAAGCTGTTGTTTTTCCTGTTTTTTTCCTTGCCATGCACTTTTCCATACATGAACTTTTGCATGGTATTCATCATGTCATGTGTATGCTTATGCAATATTAGCGGGCACCTGTCATTACTGATTTGTCTAGCAAATGATTTGGCTACTCATTTCCTGAACACTTTCATTTCTATACATCATAAGTTTGGAAAGATAAATTATACTTTTATATGAGAAACATTATTTTAGTCCTGAAGGGAGTAAGCAAATTACTACCTGACTACTTTAATGGCATATTATTGGCTCAGAGGTTATTTGGTATAATAATATTTTTCATAGATCAAAGACACTTCTATGAATATCACAGGAGAAACAGCTTTATTCAAATGATCTTTGCAATGGGTAATTTCTCTTGAATTTGCTACAGTCACCTGTATGAGATAATGCTGTATCTTTTCTACCTAACTTTGTTTTGTGTGATGTGGCAGACAGGAAATAATGCTGCCCATGGCTGACTTTTTCAGACAGCTTCAAAAGAGACAGTTAAACAGATATGCCATTTGTCGTACTACATCATTGTCACTGAAATTTAATCTTGTGAATCATTTTTTTCCCAGTAATTGAGGCAAATGTAAATCTACTATTATCCCATGTAAGTCTGTCATCAATAACTTGCAATAGAGTTGTGTCTGATTATGCCTAGGTTGTAGCCCAGTTTTGTGAAACTTCTAACTGGAGTAAAACTGATAGCACGTTGTACAAATTGTGTCAGGTCTAAAATATTAATTTATCCTTTTCCCTCTTTGTTTTTTTTATTTATCCACCAAAAATATGTTTTGTGCAAGTTTTGGTGCATCATTTATGTACAAGAAGTTTATGGTACGCCACACTGTAGAATGAATCACTTAAAATTAGACTGAAATATGATTATATTAAAGGAAGAAATACGAATGATTGAAAAGAAAAAAACAGTGATTGTGTGATAAAGCCTAAGCAAAACATGACGAAAAAGTGCCAGATATTAAGGTGGCTGTACAGGTGTGGAACTGGGTCAGAATAAGACGCCACCAGTTTTCAGGACTGTGCTCTCTCATCAAGAAGGCACTTTAGGAGAGCAGGTAGAAATTTAATGCAAGGGCAAATTTTACTTCAGAAGAATTCCTTCCACTGAAAGACCTTACCTGGAGAAGCAGATCTGCATGTGTAACAAACACAGTATTAGGTGCTGAGTGTATTTGGGCGACTGAACACAGTGGTCCAAACACCAGCAGTGCGCTTACCCTACCGTTTCATTTGTATGTTGGACTCTCATTTCCTTCTGTCCCTAGATTGAAAAATCATTGAAGAGACATGAATATAGAAGCAATGATGTGTCACACCACGGCTGATACCATCTGTGGCCTGTCCTTTATGTTGTGCAGTAGGTATTTATGGCCTCGGAGATGCCTGGGGAATTCAGGAGTTTGCTCTTGTACTACTGAACGGGTGTGTAGCCCTGTATCCTGTTCAGTGTAAATTAAGCCATCTTATGGCACTCCCTACTCTTCACAAATTTAAAATGTAGCACAAAATAGTGGAAAAAACCTGTCCTGAAGTACTTTCTCTAACAACCTTTATCCATCATTTAATCTGATTTTAGATTTCTCTTTTCTGTTGTGTTCATTTATTAGCTTTGATAGTGCTTTGAAGTTTGAAGCAGTTCTTCAGCTTTTGTATCATCATATTTATGGGAGAGAAAACTGCATTTTTCTATGGAAGTAGTGTAGTGTCTTTTCCTGGACCTCATATTAGTCTTCCTCACAAGAATGACCCTTCATGCCAAAGAAGTTTGAGCTGATCAGTCTGCAGGCCTGTTTTGAATAGGCCTGCCGGGAGTATCTGTCACTCATGATGCCTGATGACTTTAATAGGATTCTCAGTACTTTGGTCTGATCTCCAGATCAGTCCATTTGATTAAAGATAATTAGGACTTGAACATTTTCGGTTTAAAATTCCAGTCAGCTTGGATCCTTGCATACTGGCCATGACTGCAGCAGCCTCTGTACTTCATTGTTTTGTCTCATGGATACATGGCACAAAAAGTCCAACTAGTCTGGAGATTTCTGCCTGGATAGTTTCTCTTACAGGAAAATGATGTTTCTGCAAAGTAGCTGAAAGCTCTTCCCTTCTCTTGCTCAAGAAAAACATTAAAGGAAAAAAATGTAATAGATGCTGGTCAATATGGTCTTACAGAAAACAGGTTTTTTCAAACATGTTTGATTTAATTCCTTCAGGAGGCTACAAGTTGAGTCAATAAATGTGACAGTGTAAATGTGATAGATATCGTAAGCTATTTGCCCTGGTGCCACATACATTCTGATAACAGTGAATTAGAGTGAGGTCAGCAAATTGTATTTCACATATATTAAAATCCGCCAATGGATAGACCTTTAAAGTAATCATCAATCATTTCATGGACTTCATTATAGCAGGGTTCTCCTGGGGGTGAGATTAAACTTGAGGCTTCCCAAAACTATTTTTTGTGATCTGGGTAGAAATACACTTAGAATTTAAATGTTATAAAATTTTGGGGGAGCCTAAAAATGTCTGAATGAAGATTAGAAAACTGCACAGAGCAATCTAGATTTCCTTGTGAAATTAAATCAGTTCAAAGTGTAATTTTGTACTATTTAAGGCAAAATGATGCCTAGAAGCAATATATAAATGGCAGTATTATAGAGTGGGAATTGTGTTTTGGAAATGAGGTTAGTGGTGGATAAGCAATTTAGTGTAAGCTCCCTGAATGATGCTAAAAAACCCATCAGCAGCCCTGGTATGACTTAAACCCATTCTGTACCTCCTATTTCTTTCCTCATATCTCAGTTTTCTCTAAGTTCTGAGTTTTACACTTCAGATGAATAAAGAAGCAACAACTGAAAAAGAAGAATGTCAGGGATTAGCAATCGTTTCACATCTAGTACGCTGCTAGCAGTTTGGGGCTAGGCTGTTTGCTCATCCTAAACCATGTGGGACACGTGGTAGTTTACTTAAAAGAGATCAGTGACTTATAAAAGATCCGCATTACACTGAAATTATAGACCCTTTTCCATAAATGCTACAACAACCTTGAAATGAGCACTGAAAGCCAATCTTTTTTAATTGCTCAAGCCAAAAACCATAATCACATAATTCCTTCTGATTACCAAAGCACACTAGACTATTAAAATCTATGCATTGCAATCTGAATAGATTAGCCTTTAGGACATATTAACATCAAATTTCATACGATATTAGCTAGTAAATTAGTCAAGCAGAAGAGTTCAAACTCTAATTACCAGATAGTCATTAAGTATGTCCAGTTACTAATATCAGGCAGTGCTGGAGGGAGGGAGGAAAGGAGGGAGTGTTATGATTAACTTGTCAGGGAAATGCAGCTGTGAAATCATTACCCAGAGTTTCTGCAGTGTTATTGGGAGAACCATTTCATCAGCTGTTGTAAGTATCATAGAACTAATGCATTTAATTGTGACAGCTAGACAGACTGGAAGAGGAATGCCTCAGAAGTGGGCCTCTCCCTGTGGTAGTGTATGACTCAGTGTGTGTGTATATATATATATATATATGTGTGTGTGTGTGTATATATGAATATCTATGTAAGATGTATGTTGGACAGGACCCCTTCTGTGCAATGACTTTTACTGTAAATGGAAGAACACGAGCATGCCATACCATTATATTCATCCCTCCAACCCCCAAAACCTCGGGTCACTGACATACCTGTGAGAGTTAGCAAACTGTAGAAAATCACCTGCTGGTGGTGTTTCCTCACAGTGTACAGGAAGAGAAGATGGCACTTACAAAGCTTCTGCTCTGCCTCAAAGATTGAAAGCAGGCCCCTAAGCAAGACTGAGTCACTTCAAAGAGGTAGAAAGAGTTTAAAATAAGGTTCATTCACACTTCATCACTAAGGCAAAATAGGTTTGCTTCTTCTGCTTACCAGACAAAGACTAAGAGGTGGCAAGACAAAAGCATCCGAAGCAACATATTCATATTAACTCCTTTAAAGTGCTGAAGAACCCTTGAATGAATACCTTTGAGCACCTTTTCTCAAATAGTCCTCTAAGGATTAAACAGTTTATTCTTCAATTGAAAAAACTCATACATTTTAAAAAAATACTTGAATGCAAGGTTGCTTAGACACGAAGCAAAGAGGCAACTAAGCCATAAGAAAGTGCTCCTTTGGTATCTTCATGCTTTTTCCGTTTGTTCTTTGTGTCATTGAGAGTGCTATCAGAGTAATTTTTTTTTAGATTGGCCTGTTCCTGTTATTCAGCTAATCAATGCCCCTGAGAGTCCTCTCTCATTTCTTCTTATCCAAGAATACTAGGAAAATACTATTTAATTCACTGCTGAGAATTTCATCAAAGATTCAGCTTTACTCATCCTGATTATGAGCAATCAACATTTAACAGTGATGGCTGGCTGAAGTTCTATTTAACCATTCTTGGATTTTGCATATTGTATCATTTTAGGTTTCAAGAATACAGCAAATCTGGTAGGTTGTTCCTGCCCTTCACATCTTCATGGTACTATCTCTGTCTCAGAAAGAAGACAAAGACACAGTCTGTTTGATTGCTGTCAATATACTGAAGATATGACATGGTGTGATTTGGTAATTTCTTCTCTTGCACCCAAAATAAGAAGACAAAGGCGATGCTTTTGCTGCAAAACATTTATATTTTCACTATTAGCAGATATTCTGCAGCTCAAGATCTCCACAGCACATTGCTCTTGCCTTGGAGCCCTTCAGAAAACACTCAATCACCTCCTGAAAATACTTGAGACTCACTCTTCCTCATCTTAGTGTCTACATAGCTCCCATTTCTACAGTTGAATAAATATGTTTGTTTGTTGATACATAATACTAAATCTGACTTTCAGCACATAAGGAACCACAGTCCACCATGCGGAAGGGAGGGTTAACCTGTGGATGTTGTCTGCTTACAGTGCATTGCCAGAACAGTTGCTGGTGAGTCCAGTTGAATGGATGGATAAGACATGGCTCCAGTTACCACTTCCAATAGGCACTGATATTTCTAATGGAAACAGCCGTGATGAAGGTACTGTAGGCCTTCATTCTGTCTCCCCTGTTAAATTAAAGATCACAAAAGCTTGGAAATATTTGAAATCTGTAGCAACTCAAAGTATCAAGTTATCTGTGATCCCAAATCAGGATTTTCTTTAACAAAACCCCTAAGTTATGGCAGAAGTTTTTCTTAAACACTTTTTTTTAAACAACCACAAGGTTATGCAATTGTCCTCAGGAGTCAAAAGCTGGTCAAAACAAAGCTGGAGACTGCCAAATGGACAGATATAAGATCTATATTACAATGCTTCTCTGTATTTTGTCCTAAATTTAATGTTGTGCTGTTAGCATGTAGACAACAGCAAACAAATTCTTTCTTTATTTTTAATTCCTGTCTGTCTTGAATTAAAGGTTACCGTATTAGGACTGGCAAAACATCAAAGTGTTCCATTTTTATGCTCCTTAAAACAGAACTAAAATAACAATGACCAACATGGAGCAAGAGTAATCAAGATTATCTAGAAAATAAACAGTGTTCAACTGCTGAGTTGCAGAATGAAAATAAGGTGTTAGTGTGGTAAAATTGTCTTCCAGCAACTGGTTTTACTCAGAAAATCCTAGAAATCTGGCCAACCAGGGGAAAATATCATGCAATCTTTGCTAGTACAGGTCTTACATGTATAAGAAGCAAGGTAGAAAGTGCTTGGAGTTAGAGTGTCTCTGAAAAAAATGTGAAAAATAAGACATAAAACATTGAAAAGACAATAAAGGCTAAAGTATTCTAATCGTTTGTCTTAATCCTTCAATTTGAAAAGACATTTTTACCATTTGACATAATCCTCTGACTAACAATAAGCCTGCTTTTTCTGACAAATCGTCATCATCATCATGTTTGAGTAAAATATAAAAGAATTTTCTCACCATTCTAATCTTTTTTTTTTTTTCCCATCAGTCTGAAAGCTCTTTAATATTCAGTGTGGAAGACAGCTACCAAAAAACAGACAGTAATGATGATGATTTTATTGATTTTGACTTGCAAAGAAATCTCAAATGGGACTAACAAGTAATTTCTTCTTCTTCAGCAAAACCTTATACCAAATCAGATGTCAAAAAAAAAGCATCTGTGGTGTCACATCTCATACATTTTGTATGAATTATGTTGTTATAAACAACATCAGGACCACATACTTGTCTTCTTTACTTCTTGATTATGTGGACCTTTTCTCATTACTATGTGGACCTTTTAGCCAATTTTAATCAATTCAGTTTCTACAATTGTCACAAGAATAGAAAAATATATAGATTTTGTTTTCCTCTAAATTAAACTTCTGATCTTTGACTTGCAATTTATTCTGTACTTTTTCATATAGCTCAGTTTTGAGAAACAGAAATCTTGCTTTTAGTGCAGCAGTGATGGGAATTATTTGCATTGAACAAGGTTTGTTGCTCAGACAAATACACATGCAGACATTTGGAGGAGATAATATTATTGATGCAAAATAGTGCACAAGATAAATACGTTTGTTTTATATTCACAGGAGACATTCTCCAGTGAGACTTACAGTAGCATTAATATTTCACCAGACTTCTTCCAGACTGGCATGCTGTATTACTCATTCTCTGGAACAACACTGGACTGAACATTCACCACCAGAATAAAGGTTATGTGATGTGAGATGACTCCAGTGCACGGGCCATGGTTATTTTCACTGTGCTTAGTAAAGAAGAACCAGCGTGACCCTCTAAAACTCCCTAAAGCCAAACTCCAGCAGCATGACAAAATATATTTCTGGCTATTTCTCTCACTTCTTGTCTTCACTTCAATGACTATTTGCAATAGAATACCTAAAACATATGGGACTTTTTAAAGTAGTCTCTCTTTTTTCTGAATCCGCTGTCTCAGACTTCATATAATGCATATTCATACAACTTTCATCACGTTCTAAATCAAATTTCACTACAAGTTCTATTTCTACTTCTATACTGATAGTGGTCATGGGGAAACGAAACAGAAAACCTACAATGGACATGTTTGACTAAAGTCTCAGAATAGCTAAAGCTCAACCCGCCAATTCTTTCTAAGGTTTTGGTCTCAACTGAGTTGGAACATTGGCTCAATCTCAAGAAATGTGTATCGTATACAAACAATTTTGTGTGCTTACTTGAGTAACAAAAGTGCATTTTTTCTTGCTATTTGTATAAATACACTTAGCCAGCACACTTAAGTGATTTTGCTTTACCAGTATTCCACAAACAGAAATTATACAACAGTCTCCAAACTACTTTTGTGTCACAAATCTGAAAGCAATAATTACACCTCCACCTTGATGTGAAAATATAAGTATTTTTGGATACATCTGCTCCAGAGAGAATTTTGTTTGTTTGTTTTTGTAATGAATTAATTCTTCCTTAACAGCAATAATATCAGCAGTTTCTGTTATGGGATTAAGAAAGATCAGCAAGTAAAAGATAATATACCTTTTTGGCTATTTCGAAGGAAAAAAATACATATACATGTACAGATTTTTCATTCAGAGCTTTTATTTTTTTTATTTAGGCCTCCTAGAACACTTAATAAATCATCTAAAAATTTTTTTCACTCCTTTTTCTGCTTCCCAGGACCCCTTTGTAGCCCAGCAGCGAGACAACCATCTTTCTTTCAAAGTGATGTAGATGGAAACATTTCTTTCTCTGAACCAGCAAAGAGGCATTTGGGGTCAAGAAATAGTTCCATATTGTAACCTTTTCCTTCTAATCTTTCCTTACAAACACCCTCTTGTTCTACTTCTGTTACCTAGCAATTTCCCCATTCGTTTTGTCTGTTTCTTTAAGGAATGAGTTTTCTAAGCGGCATAGTCCATCTAATGCAGTCTGCCCATCAAATGCTTCTTTGCACAGTGACTTTTCCTCAGGCTTCCCCTTACACAGAGCCCTAAGCAGAAAATAAAACAAATTTCAGTCTGGAACTTACCGGAAAAGCATTCTGTATGAGAGGGACAACACTGTGCTTACTGTTGGATCTCTAAATTGAAACTGCTCTGGCAAGGAAAAACTTTGCCTTCCTCTGGAGCAGATGGAGAACACCTCTGCTCACAGATCTTCTTTCTTACCTTCAAATAGAACACCTTTCTGCACACCTCTTCGCTATGCTGACTGGCAAAGCCCCAGAGGCAGCTACATCTCCTCCGGCCTCAGAGAACAGGGCAATTAATCTCATTTATATGATCTAAGGAATGACTTTCCCATCAAAATGAGTCCAGACTAATGGTAGCTCCTAAATCAGTTACATTTGGAAAAGAAAGTATTAATAGTTCTAATCAGCACGCAATAATATTCAGGAAAAATACTAAAAAAAAAAATCTGATTCTACAACCCACAAAGGTGTGAATTTTTTCTAATACAATACAGAAAAAAATATCCCCTGGCCAAGCAATTAATTATTGGGAATAGATTTTTTTTTCCCTGGGAATCTAGGGAAACACTAGGTTAATAGACATCGTAACTTACCAAAAATGAAAAGTGGCAAATAAAAAAAAAATATTTAAGAAAGTTAATAATTTTCTGATATGTATCTTGAATGACAAAATCGTAATTCCTATGTATCATTTTACATCTTCGCAAAATCAAATATCATCTGTTTTAGTTCCAGGTTTATTCTAGCAGATGGTTTAATTATATTTATACCTAAATACAGGAAGTTAGGGATCTGCCTGTGTGGAGAACTGTAATCATGCAGACACCCTCACTCATGCTTTCTGAGCTATCTTCTGATGGCACGATTTTAGAACCACTACGTATTTTTCTTTTCATTTCATCACATTGATGGCCTGAAATAGAAGTGTGTTTTCCATTTAGTTTCTCAATTACTGTGCCATTATAAGCCTTCAGCAACAGTAGCCTTTAAATTGCATCTTCTCTAAAGAAGATCCAACAATAACAAAAAGGCTGAAAATCCTAATAAATCACATGACACATCAGCTACAAGCACATGCAGTGTTAAAAAGCAAGTCATCAATAACAAAGGATTTTTTTGACTTTCAGTTTTCTATTTTGTTACTTGTTTTGGGTTTTTGGTAACAAAGGAAAGTAAATCGTGAATCCTGTCTCTGTCTAAAATACTCTGGAAATTAAAAAAAATCCAGTGCAACAGCTGAATCTCTATTGCTGCCTTTTTCTTTGAAGGCACTGATGCTAAAGCAAGGTCCACCTGGGCATAATAAACTTTTCCCATCAGAAACTGAAAGAACAATTTGGGAGGACCTTGGAGGGATTCTTCCTTCCTTTTGAATTATGTCATTGGTTCTTTCCTGTCTCTTCAAGGAACCATTCCTACCTCGCTGTTCCTTCATGTTTTCCTTTGTGTCTCCTTCCTATCAGGCCTCGCAGGGGGAGGACCTTTCAGAAGGGTCCCCACTTTCAGGTGAAAGAACACCAATCATACCCCTCGAAGGAAGAGAGAGGTACCCTAAAACTCAGGATGGCAAAGCTCAGGTGATGTTCTGTTTAGGGTCCATTCCCAGGATTTTGATGTCTTGAGCTTTTGAAGTCCTGGGATGCTTTCTGAAGATCCCTGCAAGGACACCAGGAAAGGTGTGCTCTTTGGAAAATATGTCTTAGGGGAGCTGTGCTTCTGAGTAATGAACATTCCTCCCGGGCTCCTTTCTTCTCTGAGAAATTGTACCAGCAAAAAATACATGTTCCCACCAACCTGCAGCTGGAAGAGGTCTCAGTCTAGTTCATTATTCCATCTGACAGGAACATTCTTGAAGCCTAAACCCTGACAGCGCAGGAGCTTTCCCAACCGTACTTGCTTGACACAGGCTCTCTCTAAACTACCATTGATGATTTTTCCTCTAGGTCATGAGAGGTAAATGCATTCACTTTAAAGGGAACAAATTAAGAAACTAGCTCAGTCTTTAAAGTAATTCTCTTTGGGACCAATATAGGGCTAAGCCAAGAGTAGTAGAATGAAAATTAAGTGCATTTAACTAAATATTTTCTTACCCATGCTTGAATGAATATTGCAAATGTGACACTTTCTTGGGATCACCATCTTTATAGATATTCAAGAGCTGAAAATGCAATTTCTGATATTGCATGTCATTTCACAGAAGTTGTTCTAGATAGGAAAGTCACAGTCTAACTAAGGAAAATTAGATTCCCCAGTGTTTAATGGGATGAGAATTGCTTTTGGATGAAGAAAGACATTAACGGCTTTTTCATCAAGTTCAGAAAAACTATTATTAGCTGTATAAGACTACTTTTTCATTTAACCGAATGTCTTTAGACAGTTCATCTTCAGAACTGCCCTTCTATGAAGGACAAATTTTTTATGAGAAGCTGTGATATATTAGAGTTGCACTTTCTAGCAATATGTGGGAGTTAGATGATCCCTAAGTAGCACGAAATAACTGCTGGGTAAAAGATAAATTAAACCTAGTAAGCTGGAGGGGAATTATTCTATACCCTGTATAATATGGTGAACAGCAATTTCTAGCTGTACATCATGGTTTATAACATTATCTTGCAGAATACTAACAACTGAGTTTCACAGATGTATGGCAATACTTATTCATTTCCTGGCAATTTTCTTTTAAACTTGATTATCTCACTGTATGTTCCATGACTGTGAGGCCCAGGCTTACTTGCAGTTACTTAGTTTTGAAATTGTTCTCACCAAAAAAAACCCTCAAAAATTATTTGTCCAGTGTTCCAAACCTTTGTCTCTACAGTATTTGTATTACAATATGGCAGAGTTCAGCCAGCAGAGTGGCTACTGTCTGTGCTGAGACAGTCATCCCTTGAGCTGATCTTGGTTGCACGACCCCTTGGTTGCTGCAAACAGCAAAGGTCGGTTTGAATCTTTTTATGCACCCTCAAACCTTTACTTCATATGGAATACGAAATTTTTGCTCAATTTTTCAGCTTGGCAGCATATGCAATGCAAAGCTTGTGGAGAAGACAAAAAGTGTATTTCCACAATCTTCCTCATTCTCCAGACCTCTTAGCCAAGCCATGGCATTTCACTGGTTCTCTCAGAGTGAAGATGGAAAATACCAGAGCGGTGTAGTACTTCAGAACACCACTTTGCTCTGTGATTCTCTCTCTCTCCAGAAGGCTGGAGGCAGGCGGTGAGGGCTGACTGGTGCTTGCCATTTTGCTGGCAAACAACTGGGTCCATCTTGGGGATTTTTTCAAAAGAAGTGCTCTCCAAGTCATGACTCAGACAGCATGACTGTTTTATTTGCAGGCAGAACTCCTTCAGATTTCGTCTTTGCTGTTTGCTGAGCAAAGGGAGGGATGAGATTATGAAAGAGGTGATTAGAGGTCACAAGGTATTGAGCTTGTCACTTCCAGGCAGGAGCTCAAGCTCCTGATGCAAAGCTTGGATTGACGCAGGGACCAATCTCCTTTAGTTCCAGTTACTGCACTAGCAGTACAGTAGGGTAAGATAGGAGTCTTCCTGGGTGCCAAATATCCTCATTTGTTTTGAGTTGTCACAACTATCCCTATTCAAGGAAAAATTCTCCCAACCAGTCTCAGTGTTTCAGTGTCACTAACAGCTCCTTCCTTCTGTTCCGGTTCCCTCTTCCTTATTTTGCCATTTCAGCTAGTGACTGGAATATATAGTCACTGGAATACTGTCTGGTGTCACAAAACAGTCATATTTTGTTTCTTCCTTTGTGTAAATTGAAGTACATCATCAGCAAATTTCTATCATGATGGTTTTTTGGCCCAGTCATTCCAGCAACCAGTTCCACCTATTCAATCAGAGTGTTTGGACAGGTAGAGGTGAATACTTTCCTGCTGGATGTTTATAGAAACTTACATCATCCTGTTTTGTGTAGGCTAGGGAGGTTTGTGAAGAAAGCACAAACTTCTGGTAGAATCAAACAAAACCAGTTTTAGCTCTTCCTTAGTCTTTTGCCTCTCTTATTTCTGTTCTGCTCTCCTCCAAACACAGTAGACTTTCCAGCAGCTTATTTTAAGATACTATTTGCCTTAGATCCAGCAAAATGCACAATCTCTGCTCTTCTTTCCTGCTCTATGGCCCCAAGAAAAGTGCAATGCATTTCAAACATACAAAATAAAAAGTTTTTCTCTATGAGACACAGCTGCAACTCAGTTTAAATGCATCATTTTGGTTTATCTTGCTTGCTTAGCGAAGACCTGCCTTACCTTGGTTTCTGAACTTAAGCTTTGAAAAGCTTCTTCAGCTAGTGAATGTGGTCCTTTAATATCCAGGCTGCAGAATAACTCTCAGACAAAGAGTTTGGAAAGGTTCAAAATGAATGAGATTCATAATAAACACAGCTACAGAGACAGGCTGCAAGTTTTTAAAGTATGTGAAGTTTTGTGGGTTTAGATAAAACATATTTTCCAAATACCAAAGCTGAAGAGAAACGTCCCTCAGCACAATGGCAAGGGACAGCCAGAGCACAGCAATTCTCTTTCATGATGACTTGGGAGATTTTTGAATTCATTTTTGTCCTTCACTGGAGCAAAAACAAGACCTCTCGTATATTTTCACAAAGAAGGTTTATGCTAATCCCAAAACCTCATTTTTAAATGTAAATTTTTCCCTTGCTCTTGTCTTCTCTCCAGAAGTGACCAGAAAAAATGCTCTGAATCTTAGAAAAGAGAAAACATTGCCCAGATCTTTAAGCCCCTCAGCTATGTGGTGTTCACACACGGGTATCCACAAAGACAAATGCCTTTGTGTCAGCAAAAAGAAGCAGCAGCAGCAGCCTCTCCCAGCCCAAGTCCATTTTCATGCGGTTGTGAAGCACCTTGCCTCTCACAGCGAGGCATCAGACCCTGTCTGCTTTCTGGATATGGGTCAGTTACAGCATTACAGAGTCACAGAATATCCTGACCCACATGGGAAGGGACCCACAAGGATCACCCAGCCCAGCTCCTGGCCCTGCACAGGACACCCCAAGAGTCACTCCATGTGCCTGTGATCATTGACCAAACACTTCTTGAACTCTGTCAGGCTTGGTGCTGTGACAACTTCCCTGAGCCTCTTCCAGTTCCCAGTCACTGAGTGAAGAACCTTTTCCTGAGATCCAACCTAAACCTCCTCTGACACAATTTCAGGCCATTCCCTTGGGTCTTGTCACTGGTCACCAAAGAGAAGAGTGAGACCACTGGTAGCAAATTCTTGGTCTCTAAGCATCGGAAGAGCTGTAAAATTCCTAACTCTGGGAATCATTTGTTTCTCTCATGCTCTACATGCCCATGGATGGATGCAGCCTCACAGGAGCATGGAGGGGACGGAGAAGCAGCACCAAGCAGCCACACATGCTCCTCCAGCTGATACTTGAACCCAGGACAGTGAGCACTCAGTGCTTCAGCCCAACACTTGGTGCTGAGCAGCAGCATGAACTTCAGGACATCAGAGTTCAGATAGGTCCTGTCACATGAAACAGGCCAACTACAATTCTTCATTAGCAATTTTAAGAGTATCTCACTTGTTTTTTCCATGTGGGGCTTTGTTTCCTCATTTATTTGTTTGCCTTTGTCTTTGCTAGGGTTTCTATTTCCCCCCCCGACATTTAACATGACACTCATTTGGCTCCATGACTGGCAGCAGCAGCATTAAAAAGGAGACAAGATCGGCTCTGGAAAGGATTAAACAGCATGAAGCCCACAACAACTGCTTTTCAATGAGGCATTCTCTGCCCAAGTGCTCCCTGCTGCTGCTGCCACCAATGCAGGGAACAAATGGATCTGACAAGGGGGTGAAAAGTTAGGGATGGGGGAGCAGCGAGAGGGGATATTTGTGCATCCACAGCCTTTGTGAGAGCAGAGAGAGCCCATACACAGCACAGATCTGGAGTGGCAAGGGAGCCAGCAAAGTCGTGTGAAGACCTGCTTTCACATGCCCAGTTCTGCAGCTGTTTGTGTCATAAAACTGGCCTGCACAACATCCACACACAACACCTTTCCACTCCCATGACCACTGGACTCCTGAAATAAAAATTATTTCCAGAAGTTTAACACCTACCCCTTAAAAAAATAGATTTCTATTTTGAGCGAGCAATATTCAGCCTCTGAAAATCAGGACTACAGGATCTTTCTTCTTATTGTGTAATGGCTTCATTGTGCGTATTTTCATGTTGCTATTTTGAGGTAGATTTAAAAAGCAGTATTTGTACAAAATGGTGGAGACCATTGCTGAATTCAGGGAACAGCTGGATTTTGTTAAATTAGCTTTTATACAGCTATTGTTGTGCCATTTTTCCACCCAGCTCTTCTCAGAAGCAGTGAATGAAATTGTATAAAGAACTTAACATAATGGTCATTTTAGTTTGGAATACAAAAGTATTTCTAAAAACTGAATCAAATTTCATTAAAACTTTCAGCCAGTTAAATGAAGTCATATTCAGGCTGGTTTGAGCATTTAATGTAAAAATCTTCTAAGAATTTAACGTCTATTTTAACTTATTTTACCTTTTCATTTTGAACAGTTCTTTTCATGTTGAACATTCTAAGGCTTTAAAATTAGAAACCTTTTTATATTTGGATTTTGGTGATTTGAGGGATCTCTCCAGTGAACTGATGAAATCCTGGAATTTGTTTTACTTTACCTGTTAGTAAAATTCAGGGATCAAACACAGTCTTAATCCTTGCAGTACATCGCTGCATAGCCTCTACTAGATACCCAGATGCTTTCCTAGAAATATAAACTTCCATACCAAAGCTAGTGATACTTTAAATTCAGGCAATGATTAGGTATAAAACAGCTAAGACGCAGCTGGGATTGTAATGTGATAAAAACTGCTCTGCATGCCCACAAAGAAGCAGAGAGAGGCATGGTAGGGGAAGACCAAATAATGACGTGCCCGGCTTTTCCAGCGTCCATCACAGAGCCATCAGAGGTTGTCCATCTCCTCAAGCACAGAGGAGCACAGAGGCAAGTGAAAACCCAGATTAAGGACTCAGAGGAAGGGACACCCTGTCCAGGCCACTCCCAGGCTTTTCCCAGGAGACCCTCAGCCCCACCATCCAGCCATGAAAACCATCCCAGTGAGTCAATGCTGAAGCATCTCCCAGACTGCTGGGGTTTGCTGCTTGAGGGTGTCAGACACTACAGGACACAGAGGAGGAGATTGCACAGGACTTACTATGGGATATTTAGCGATAAAAAGGGCCAATTTCTCACCAGAGTGAGCAAAATCAAGTGCCAGCCTCTGTGTTGGAGTCAGAGCTGAGAGGTTCAAGTATCCATTTTGCCACTAGGATGGAGAGACTGGGATCCAGGGGCATCTAACGGGCAGACTTGAGTGTCTGAGGCGTATTCATTACATATGTATATAATTTTATAGATATATGTATGCATATATTTCCACCAGCATAACTCCACCCTGCTTACACAGAGAGGAGTTCAGGATGAGGCCCCTGATGCTGAGTGTTTGTGTGAGTCCTTCATGTTCCTGTGGGTGTTGATCTCTATGGCTGGCTATGTGCATGTGTATTTACGACTTTTCATGGTGCACAGGCCTACTAGGAACACGTGCTAGTTGTGAAACTTGCTGCTGGTTGTACCTGAGGGAAAAGAGCTGTTCCAGCCTAATATCCATTGGGCTGTCAAATCTGTCCCAGCTCCCCTAACAGGGATGATTTATCAAAAAACTGTAATAACAGAATGGTACAAAACCTGGAATCTCTGCTGATAATTTAGTTATATTTTCTAATTCATATTGAATAAATTACTTATATTTGACATCTACATTTGTTCCATCCCAAAGGGATAACTTCCAGAATCCTGCAAGTAATAATCATTCAGGTGTTACTATCACTGTGAGTCTTTTCCCCAGGCTGTTATTCTTCTGTAGTATATTTAGAAATAGAAGTGGAAAACTTCAGATGACTGATCAGTCTAAAAGCCATTTAATTTTATTTTGCCTCCTCCCCTTAGATTTTATTCCATGTTTCATTTAAATATTTTCTCTCGAATTGGACCTGTTACCAACCCAGTTTTGTAAAAGGTAAGTAGCATTTAGCACTGCTGCAAAAGTTAATGTTCTAGGCACACACACATCAGAAGAGCTGGCAGTAACCAGCTTTATAACATGAACTTTTTCCCCCAGGAAAGCCAATTACTCTGTTATGTCTTCAGAAATAGTAATTGAGTTCACTCTGTCTTTGTGAAATGTGCTTGGTACTCCATCAGTTTAATCCCCACTGGGCTACACTCTATAAGCAATAGAGCTACATTATTGCTGGAGTGAAAAACAGGGCTTCAGGTGAAGCGTGCTCCAGAAATTCTTAGAAGCACCACGAACCTGTGAAGTGTTTGAGCTCTGCCCAGGTGATCGATGAACTGCAGGTTTCTGTGTTGATGTTCATCAGACTTTCATCGACACAGTTCAAAAAGAAGGCAGAGGCAAAAGAGAATTTCATCTTCTGCTACTGAAGTTCTCTGTTTTGCACCTGCTACAGTGTTTTCAAATGCTTAGGACAGAAGCAAAATAACACTTTTTTCAGGTCCCAAATTGTCATGACAGGCTTTTCTTCTTAATTATGTCTTTCCCATATTGTCTTAGATTCATCCATTTTCCCTAGGAAGATATCCACAGGCTTCTCCACACTTTCCTCCAGTGTTCCAAAAAGGGAGATAAAGAGTGAATTAATAGCCACAGCACAAGGATCTGCAATTCGTCTCTTCTGAATAAAAGTGAAATAATTTTCATCTCTCTGTGTATTTTTATTATAATTTTTAATCCATCAAGTTGATGGGCTTACCTTGTCTTTCATTTTTCAGATACAAATATCCCTCCCAAGTATGATTTAGCCATTTATTCAGAAATCAAAATAGAATATGAGTACAGTAAACTGAAGTTACTGATGTGGGCCGGTGTAACTGAAAACTGTGCATACCTGTTACATGCACAGTAAAGAAGAACATGACTAAGAAGACTGAATTTCACTCACAACATGAAAAGGGAAAGTGCTGAAGGTCTTCGACCTGATGAGAGAAATTGGTGTCTCTTGGTGGTTGCCTGAGGCCCAAACCCCTCAGGCACAATTTGTGCTACAATGTTACAGGTCAAGAGCAGAGTTTCAAGGTCAGAGCCTGCAGCCCACTTCTGCTATGGTGTATCCCAAAATCCAGCCATGAGGCTGCAAATTTTTCCATTAAAATGACAGCATTATCCATTATTACAGTGTGATGGTGTCTGAGATTCTGTGTATATCACTGGTGCTGGGCCTGCAGAGCTACAATATGTAATGGGTAAGTAGATCTGGACTGATGATAGTTCCATTGTCCCATAGGAGGTTTTGAAGTTTTGATGTTTCTTTTGAGCCCATTTCGGAAAGAAAAACAAGTTCAGTGGCTTCATCCACAGCCAGCAAAAAGAACAAAATTTTTCTCAGCCCACTAAGATTTTTGTTTTACCTTCCTGCTCTTTTTACCTTTCCAGAGAAAGCTATAACTAACATTTTGAAATAAAGAGGTCTTTAAAACAAATGACCTGGTCTGACCATCTGACCTTTCCCTCTTCTCTACCACAGAGAAGCAACAGTCAACACAAAGCTCTTTTCATCACTTGTATTTGCTAACTGCACATTGGCTTCAAAATTACAAATGCCACTGATGACTTTGAAACTGTAGACTCTTCAGGATAAAGGCAGTGGGGTAAGATGTGCCCACAGCCCCATGGGCACTTCTGAAATGACTTATTGAAAACCCAGAAAGTAATATTCTCTTTAAGATTTTCATTTTTGCAACCACCTCAAATTCTCTGCCTCTAAAGATATCTTATGCCCTGTCTTCATCTCTCATCTTTTGTAGACCTTAATGCTCTTTTTTCTTATATGCAACATTTTTGTGTGCAACAGCCACTTCTGCCTGTTCCTTCTAGGCTTCAACAAACCATCTATTGAATCAATGAAGAAAATCAATGCAGAATTGACTTCCTCCATCTCTGTAAGAGCTTAATCTTATACGTAGAGGCTAATATGTAATTAATTCTTCTTCCCTTTCCACTCAGTGACTTAAATGAAAACCTGTTAAAAGATGTATATTTGTTTTCCCTGAGGTAGTCATGCTAGAGCCACCCATTTAGCAGATCTGAAATGCAAAAGCTTTAACTTATGTACTTGCCATCCCAAGTATCTATGAGATTAGAAACATGACCTTGTCACAAAAATGGATTAAGGTTGTATTTTTTTCCTTTATTTATATTTCAGAGCAGATTAATCTGCTTTCAACTTTTGATATAATCTCTGAGTACCAAAGCTCAATACCTGAATAAAACAAGCACAGCAATGTATTGCAACAAGCCATTCTTGTGAGAACACTTTTGTTTTGAATAGAGACGAAAGCAGGGTGTTTATCCTTTATAGAAACAATCTTATCTTGAAATGAACACAAACAGATGGTCCTGCAGCTATCAGTTCTTATGAAAAAAATAAGATGAGGAAGAGAAATTATACTCAATCTACTTGCTTCATGGTAG
Organism: Platysteira castanea; assembly: GCA_013397175.1. NCBI lineage: Eukaryota > Metazoa > Chordata > Aves > Passeriformes > Platysteira > Platysteira castanea. Next base: position 10,776 of record VYXC01001766.1, on the reverse strand, counting down.
CTTGAAAGGATACAGTTGTGTCTTCCTGTATTCCTTAGTACAGATAAGTGATGGAGAAACACAGTGGGATTGGAGTCTTTGCACAGGAAATTCCCTACATGGTGCGTTTAGAGGAACCAGCACAGCAGATATTCTTACTCAGCTGTGGATTGCTCAGGTCGCACACCTGCTGTTGCTCTTCACGCCAGGAGTTCTGAGCTCAAGCCCCGATGTTGTATTGACACAGAGAGGGACTCCCCTGTACGAACACCAAAGGCGCCCATGTCAGTTGCTTCCATCATCACCAAGTGGGTCTCAGTTCAGCTTTTTATCACTATTAGCAGGGGATATCTTGTTTCAGCATGGGACAAAGAGCTAACTGAAGTCTAAGTCTTTCCAGCAACATCTGTTTCATCTTCTGTCTTAAAACAAAGGCCAGCACTATCACATTTGTCACTGCTCAGCAGCTTGGCATGGTCTTCAGAGGGCCATTCTCTGACATCCACTGATCCATCAGCTACATGCCCGTTAATTTAGTTGTGCATTTTTTCACTTCTGCAAAACAAAAGGATAAGTTAATTTTTGATCTCTCAGTGTTCAATTTCTCCACGGTTTTCTTTCTTGTCTTTTCTCTCCTTATGTAGGTGTTTGAGTGTTTACAGGGTTGGCTTGGTGACTTGCAGGAGCCATCTGGCAGCCCCGTGGTGTGCCGCAGTTCCTGCTATACAGTGCTAGTCTGTTAGCACTCAGCTGTCAAAAGAACCAGACCTCTGTCAGTTCCTCAGCTTCCAGTGAGTGCTGGAAAATGCACAGCATGGGGGTAAAATGTACACTGAGAAATTAAAACAGCTGAATCACAAAGTACTTGAATGACCAAACACAGCTGGAGCTTTTAGAAAATTTGAAGGAAGCATAAAGGTTTGATGATAATGCTGAGGCCACCATCATCACACTTTTCTGAATGGACTAAGAAATCCCTTTAGCAGGATCCCTGTAAAATCCCTGTAATGGTGAGCAGTGCAAGGGAAATGGTGCTTGCTTTTGCTGACTGAAACAAGAACTTGAGGCCAATTCCTGTAAAAAATGGGATGGACATGGGATACAAAGCTCAATACAGAACTTAGGAAACTGAAGGAGAATTGAGGCCACTCTTCCAAGATACACTGACAGCAAAAGAGAAGTAAATTGTCTGTAGGTGTCTCCAGGATGGTTGTTTGCACAGCTGCCAGTTGATTGTGTACTCAGAAATGGAAACCAGTGGTGTGTGTTGGGGCTGCACTGAAGAAAACCAAGTACGGTATGTTCAGAAAGGCAAGGAGGGTTTTCAAGTGCAAGGCTGAGCTTGGATCCCTTCACACCGACGCAGAGTATGCTTGCATTTACCCCAAGCTATAGGTAACCCAAACAGTAAGGAATACTGAAGAAATATCTCATCAAACCTCAATCAGTCTTTCAGTGCTATGAGTGTTTGCTTGCGAGCTTTTCAACTCGATACCAGGAAAAACACAGTCATTTCCCATTAAACACTACACATTAAATCTGCCACACAGGGGGCATGGCACGAAATTTAACAGTATTCCAGAGTGTGTCAACTCTCCTTAAGTCACAGTCAGTAACAGGGAGGGACGATGCCCTTTTTTTCTCTTCTTGTTTCAATACCAAACTCAACAGGAGACTTTCAACATTTTGAAGGAACAAAAGGAAATCAAAGACCAGTAGGGGAGCTATATGCAAAGTTCATCCTTCGCAAGCGTGTCACAGGGTTACAGTCTAAGCCCATTGTTCTCAAAAGCAAGAAAACATTTATTTTAATGGAATCTGTGCTGCTTTAAAGGAATAAGGTAACTTCTACTGTAACTGCTATGCACTCCTTGTTGATTTTAGTACAGTCTTGTCATAACCAAGTTCTCAAGCACATTTAAGCTTAGTATTATTCACAATGGAAAGGTTCAGTTAGCATTTACAGTCACAACACAAGTGACTTCTTCTGCCAAGAGACTAATCCTGGCCATGTGAACATTCAGAAGAGATACAATGTTCTGTCAATCTGTGAAAAGAGGACAGGGCACAATAGAACAAAAGATGACTCTCTATTTTTTCAATTCCTTCTTTGAATATAGGACAGGAAGCTCCAATCTCAGTCTTTATCAGTTAATTAGAGATTTTTAAACATAATGCTATTTTATTCTTCCTGTATTCTTCTATCGAGGCTACATACAATGCTTAATACATCTGACAAATTACCTGCAACACTGATAAAAGATCAAATAGATGCAGAAATCATAGAAATATTTATAGAAATATGTTATAAATGGAGGAAGAGTAAAGTATTCAATGAAATAAAGCCTTTTAGCAACACTGCTTTGATCTGTTTCTATCTGGCAACTTTTCTTGAAAATTTAATTTTATATCAAATAATGAAATGTTATTGAAAATTATATAAAAGTGTAACTTAGGTTAAAAAAATTGTCCTAAATAGGCACAAATAAAAGATTAATGAAGAGGATTCTGCTGATTTTTCATAGAACTTTATTTTACTTATAGAAATTTGAAAGGCAAACTGAAAAAGACAGAAGACAACATTTCTCATTCTTTTTAAAATGGTTTCATTTTAAAAATATACTTGGAACAAGATGATTTTTTCAAGCTGTGCAATTGTTACATGATTTTTGTTTGTTTGTTTGGGGGTTTTTTTTGTGAACTGCATCCTTTTATTGTTGTTTCAGATGAGATCAGAAATTCTTCAGCTCAGTCTGTAAGCTGTTACAGCACTCAGCAATGGGACAGTAGGATGTCAGCGCTGGTCTCAGGCTGAGGTCTACAGGCAATGTTGTAGGAATACAAGTAGTGTAAAATAGGCGTTGTGCAATAGGTCTGGCAAGACCATGAACAAGAGGTGTGGGTACAGTTGTGATGTGGTGAGTCTCAGGGATGTGAGAGAAGTGATCTCTGAAGGAAGCTGTATTTAATAAAAGGACAAACTGACATGGGTTGCTATAATAATTACTTGGAGGTTTTCTTGGAGGAAAAACAAGTTTTACTCAGATAAGAGCCCACATCACTTACATACTAGGGGAAACCTCTACCATCATCTGTGACTGCTGCTTGTGTTAGAGAGAAGGGCTGGATTAATGGACTAGCTAATGACCTTCCTGCCTCCATCAGCAATTCAGCTTCGGTATCCTGCCTTTCACTCATTGTATGAAAGAAATTGATACTGCACTGTGACAGGAATAAACCATCAAGGTTCATCAGGACACAATTTGTAAGTGATAAAAACATCATTCATCCTGGGACCTTTTTTATTCCCTTCAGGCTTGGTACTCTATAAATCTTTCCAAAGGGAAAGTGCATCTCTGTGCCCATAAATGCCAGTATTTCTGTTCTTTTTCACTAGCTTGAATGAAGATCACATATGCAAGCAGCCAATCTTAAGGAATGAGTCATTATTCCGATATAGGAAGCCACCCTGGGATAGGGTTTTCTCACTCCTAGACTGACTCAACATCTGTTCTAATTAGATATTTTTCATGTGTTTTCATTTATACTTGGTTACATATTCATTCCAAGATGAAGAAGCACCTGGCTTTATACACATACACTAAAAATTATCTTTATTTGAATGTGTAGAACATGGGAAGAGTTGAGCTTCCCTACTGAAGAAATAGTATTAATACTTAATAAACTGAATAAGCAATTGAAAGGAAAGTAACCATAATGCACTAAAGGCATCTTTTCTATTGACATTTATAAAGCTGTCTACTGCATTCTCTTATTGTGTTGCATTTCAACCACATGGCCAAGTACTGACGACCCCTCATCTCATGTTTATCTAGGTTCTAAAATGGCAATAGAGAAAACCAGCAGAGAATTTAACAATTTGGGTATTTTCATCACCCTAGGGAACAGGAAAATGACAATGTGAGCAGTAGGAGCCAAACTCCAACGTGCTGGCAAAGGAGTGGAAAAGAGACACATGTCCCTTCCTCATTCACTCCTGCAGCCAGAGGAGACCCAGGATGTTTTCCATCCCTGGGCATCCTGAGCCAGTCCTGGGACTGCACAGCCATCTTTGCCTCCCTGAGTGCTAAGGCAAGCTGCAAATGAGATGAAACCAAAAACTAACACTGAAGGCTGAATCTCTACCTGGAATTAATCTTTATTATGATGGTTGTGATGACATTTCCGTTCTTTGAAATCTATGGAAATGATACATAGATAATTTTTAACGAAGGGACATAGTGACTTCACTGAAACATAATTCATGCAGCAATTAGTGGAGAAAAATCTGATGTTCATGAAATAACTACTTGGAAGCACTGTTTTAAGCCCTAAACTTTCAGTCTCTAGGAGGAAAATGATAGCAAGAGTTCTCCCAGCAGTTTCACCTCTCTGAACTGGCTGGATGACAAAATGACAATAGCATTTTTTACAGTTGGCTACAGGTGATTAGCCAGAAACAGAGATCCAAATAAGCAAATCAATAAATTTTGGCAGCTGGATGAAAAATACCTCTTCAGACCACTATAGATACATTAGCTGTAATTGAAGTTAAAGCACACCTGACCTTAAACTGATGGAAGAAATCTAAAATTATCTTTTAGGCCATTTCTTACGGTTTTCTTCTGCAACTAACCAATGTACTCTCTGCAAGAAGGTACATGACTGGGCTTGTAACTTTGGTATCAATCTTCTTATTCCCATCTATCAATCCTTACAATGATGGCAAAATTCCACAGAGTTCAGCAAATTGTCCATGGTAAATGGACATGGCTGAGTGGTAGATCCCAGAGGGTTGTGATCAGTGGCACAGGGTCTAGTCACAGGCCTGTCACCACCAGTGGTATCCCCCGGGGTTCTATACTGGGCCCAGTGTTGTTTAACTTATTCATCAATACCTTGGGTGAAGGGGCACATGCCTCCTCGGCAAGTTCACTGATGATGGGTTGAAGGATGGAGAGGAAGTGTGTCAGCCCAGAGAAAACATTGGGAGTAAGCCAGAGAGGTTGTCAGGTTTTGGTCAGAACAGAGATTTAATTGGCAGGATATAACAGAATAATACACATGACTAATAAATTGCTATAAATGGATACAGATTAACAGAAATGGCCTGTTCTGGAAAAACAGGCAAGACAATAGAGAGGAAATGTTGGATAAATTAAAAAGAGAGTATCCAGGCTGGTTTGGTAGGTGTTAGTTACAAACCAGAACACCAGGCAGGGCAGAATCCTCCAGAGCACAAACTGTGGTCCCCCCAGAGGATTTTAGCTGATCAAATGCCAGATGCAAAAGGGACACAGTAGGACACAGTCTGTCGGGGTCATGGCATGCATCATATGCACACTTTCTCTCTGGAACCCAGCTGAAAATCCAACCAAGTCTCAATGTATGTGATTTGCAGAAAATTCAGCAGTAAAAAAATTGTGACTACCCGTTCATGTCATGACTGAAAATTGAATATTTTAAATTATTTTATTTTTTTCATAGAAATATCAGATTATTCTTTAGGCTTTCATCCTGACATCCAGTATTTTCCATGAAGATCTATAATTTTGTAAAATGAGTATGTGTGAGTGTGAAAAGGCAATGAGAACAAAAAGTGGAGTTTTGCTTAACAGAACGCAAACCTGATAATTATTGCTAATATTCATTTGTGATGCGAATCACACTGAGCTGCCAAAGAAAATTCTTGCTGCCCTGCAAGGCTGAAATGCTTTCCACCAAGATCTGAGTAATTTTGCTTGTCAAGAAAACAATCAGCATGCTTTATTCCATAGCCTGGTTCCATCACCATCTCTCATTCTTCTTCAAGGGGCAGAACACAATCTCTGCTTAACTTTCCCGTAAATACCTGCTTAACATTTCTTTTAAATACCACACATTGTCACCGTGCGCAATTAGCGATCTTTGGCTAAGTGAGGAACCTTATGCGTGTTTCAGACTGGCTGACAGGTGACAGGTTTGCTTCCCACATCCACGCGTTGTTATGAAGCACAACTCCCCCACTGAAGACTGACAGCTGCCTGCATTTACGAAGCCAAAGCCCCGCTCAGACTGATTTGTACCAACACACCAGGCAAGACTGGGAAATGTTCCTCTTGCTTCCTACACCCACACTGTAGGTGATAAAGCTGGTTAGGTGATCAGGCCTTTCACACTGCCACAAGAAATTTTCTGATTTAATATCCAGAGTTCCTAGATCAATTCACTGTTAATTCTGTAGGCTGCTTTGGGCTTTTTCCCTGCAACAGCTTAACAAGGTACCATTCGCTACAGGTTTCATGGCTTCTTACTCTTTCCCGCTATTTGTGACATGGAATTAAAGGTTTATCTCCATTTACAGCATTATAAATAGGCTTTTGTAGTTCAATGGCTATTTCAGCAGAGGTCAGTTCATCTCAAAGACTCTCTGATGAGCTGTGTACTTGCCCCGGTAAAGGAAGAGTTCCCACCTGAGTGAGCTAACTGAGCCACAAGACTAGCTGGAGTGGCATGTAGAAGAAGCAATTTCATTCAACGTTGCTGGAGGACTCCATAAGGTAAAGAACTGCCAGAAAAAAAAAACTTTTATCAGGGATTTTCAATTACTACCTTGGTTCTGATTATGTGACTTCTTGCCCCATATAGGATAAGCCCATAAGGGGCTTCAGAGTACATAAGAGCACCTTGCCTGGGGAAAAATGAGGATAAAATCATTCATCCTAAGCTGATAGTTAAAGAAATCTTTTGGAAGTAAATTAAGGTGATATTTAAAACACTGAATGTATTTTCTTGTCTAGTATATAGTTCTTTTCCTTATTTTTCCTGGCCACTGATCACATTGAGTTAAATCTCATCTTGCAAGTAGGCCCCTGGAAACAAGTGGAAATATCCATCAAGGTGTTACTCACTGAAAGAAAGAGCATCAGCTTTTGGAGAAGATACTACTGACTTGTGACAATCTTTTCTTTTTTTATTGTCAACAAGAAAATTGGCAGTACTTTTTCCAGGATGAATGGACAGTCAGTCATCCCAAAGGGAGCACAGTCTAGCCTCATGTGGGGTTTGATCTGTGCTGAAGGAGAAAGGGGAGAGAGCTAGAGATGCTTAAATTGCTTCTCCTGGCAGGGGAGGGAGGGGTGTACCTTGGGACCTGCCAGTGGGAATTGAGTCATCGAACATCAGGGCTTGTCTTTATCCACAGACCGTGAAGAGAGCTTCAGCGACCCTACATGCAACCCACTCCACACTTGTTGTGCTTTAACAAGGGAAGATGGTGACTTTACCCAGCCTTTGTGAAGGTTGTTGTGCACTGATTTAGGAATATCCAGGGAGCACTGGCAATTTAAAAGACCTGTAATGAACAGGTTGTGACTACATTACTCAACATACAAAAGAGATTGAACAAAATGGGGAAAGACTGAGACATGGAAGCATATTTCTGTGGATTGTGAGCTGCTTATTAAAAAAGGGTATGGGGCTAGTTGCTATCTGAATGCAAATCAAATCGTTTTAAATCAAGAAATGAATCAGTGAAGTGGCACACAATCTGCCTGTCTGTGCTGATATACATGGCAGGAATATTTTTGAGGGAAAATCCCAAGAATTACCAGTGAGGTTTGCAATTTCTTGAGAAAATAGAAGAACTGCTTAGGAAACAGGCCCACTCAGATCAGCTAATCTGTGCCCAGAATCCATTAGGCAGCATCATTTCTTGTTTTGACAGAATTTGATTTCATTTAAATCATTAAATGAATGCAAAGCCCTATGTTCCATTTTCACTGAACAAATCCACAGCAAATATTTTTAATTAAATTATAAAGAGATTAAAATACCTCAGAGATGATATAATTATGCCTCAGTGTTTGGCATGTGCACATGGGGATTTAAGAAAGTGCTGAAAAAAGCAGGCAGAAAACCTTTTCATTCTTTGATGAATATTTACTTCAAAGTGGATGAAGTTCTCAAAACTATTTGACAACTCAGATTGTGAAAATTAAAATTCATAGGGGTTCAGCAATGGAGCTGAAAATAGGCAATCTGAACAAAGTGCTTCCTTTCTAGCAAGTTTCCATTTTTATCGTTTAAATTATGTCATTACATCAAGGTTCTCCTAATTCTGAGGAAAACTTTCAAAAACACCTAAGCACAAGTTTCTGTTTTTCCAACTATTTATGCAAATCTATATTGATAATACACAGTCCTGTCATATATAATACCTTTGTCAAATGGGTCTAACCCAACTCCTGTAGTGTGGAAGGTGAGCCCAAAGAAAGCTCTGGTTGCTAAGACACACTTTGGTATCCTGCAAGAGCAGCTGTATGGACTGTAGCAAACCATGTATGCCCAGACAGCCAGGAATTTGAATCTCTCAACTCTGCAGCCAAGTTTTGTTTAAGAGCTTTGTCTTTGGAAAAAGGTTTGGAGCTGTTATGTCTAAGCCTCCTGCCCAAAGGATGCATGGATCCCTTTGCCTGGCTCCTGGGGTTCCTTCTAGAAGAGCCTGTGGATCAGCACCAGCCCTGAGCTGTAAGGTGCTGGTTGCAAGGTTGAGGTCAGTGAGGAGGGGGCAGATGCCATGCATTGATTGGCACTGAGCGTGTGGCACTGAGTGTGTGTTGGAGAATAATGTTCATGTTGCCTCCACAAGCAAACAGACACCCAGGAAACTGATCCATTTTTGCCAGTCCTAAGGCAGAGGTTGTGCTCTCACCAGCTAGTGGCTCTGTCAGTGCTGGGGGCATGAGCCAGAGGAGCAACAAAGGCCATCATGAAATGCTTCAGCTCTGAAGTCTTCATGGGAAGGACACCCTGAGTGATCACTGAGCAGCTGGGAGCTGGTGGGGAAAAGCAGCCCTGTACAGGCTGTCCAGCAGAGGCTGAGAGAGCTGCATCTGCTGTGTCATGCACAGCTGATAACACACAGGATCTTGCCTCACTCGACTCCAGTGTCGTCCACTCATCTGCTGGCAGATGGTGAGAAAAAACAATGAATTCTCTTAATACAGGGTATTGCAGTAGAGTCCTGGGCTGCAAAAATAGCAGGGTGTGGGGGCAAGAGTTACCCCGGAGGTCTCTCACAGAGAAAGAAGCGAAGGCTGGCAGCCTGCACTGCCATCTTCGAGGTTTCTTGCTTTCCTAATATAGAATCACCAGCCAGGAATTAATGTCCCGGGACTTACCCTTAAGACCATGTGTCGTAAAGCTAGTGAAAAATGTGTGCTGTAAGAGAGAGGGAGTATTAAAGAAGTACCAAAAAGTACCAAAAATTATGATTGTGTTTCAGAGTTCATCCTTGTGTATGACCACAGGAAAAGCATGAAAGAAATACACTCCAGATTTTAAGATTATAAATGTTCCATTAAACAATGAGAAATTATTTCAGCTGGCTAACTGTTAAGACATTCCTATATTGCTGAATCACCACTCATAACCAGCAGGAGTCATTACGGGTCTCTGCCTGCACTGGCATGACTGCTTTGTTCTCATTAATACTGTATTTCAAGTGTTCTTTTCACTGGTGTTTCTTCTGAAGGTAGAGAAAAATATAACACTCATCAAAGGTTCCTTTATCATTGCCAAGGCACAAAGACATCTTCAACTCTATCCTTGCTAAGCTGAAATTTGACATAGAATTATCATCTGCAACAATACTCAGTGATTAATTGCCTTAGTACATCCCCAGCCAGAACCCCTGTGGTCAAACTTCTTATGAAATGAGTACCAATAGCTATTAGTACTGCTTTGAAATTATAATCAGTGACTGATGGCTCAAAAGATAACATAAACTCTCCCTGGAGAACTTCAGAATATATTTTTGTAGAAGGGAAAATTATCATTTTCAAGTGACATTGAAACATGAAAACTACTAAGAAAATGTACCACGTTCATTCTTATCACTCTGGGAATTTATTTCCGTGTCCTCTTTCCGCATAAAACAGGACTAAAATATATAACCTTGCAATTTGAACCTGTACATGAAATGCGACACCAGATGACCATTGCTCTTTCTGGAAAAATCAGAACACGTACTTCATCCAAGCAGCAAAGGTACATATGTAATTGTTGATGTGAAAGATTATTGAAAATATCTGCTGGAACTGCAGATGAAGGGATGTCAGGAGAGATGCTCTGGGAAACAAGCTCAAATAAGCAGGCGTCCATGTGGCCAGGGTTGCTTTCAGTCAACAGAAAACACCAGAGCTGTAATGGTAGCTGTAGGACAAGGCAAGATGATAAAACATTCACCACAGAGACAGGTGTGCCCTTTATTAGCGTTCATGTCAGTTTGTGTCCTCACTAAAAAACCTAATAAATATGAGAAAAGTTACTGCATTTTTCTTAAGATAGTTGGTAACTTCAAATGGATTGACCAGTAGGGCACAACCAGAATAGTTTACACTTTGTTCCTGATGTGTCCAGCACAGAGCCTCTGAAAGCAATATAAATAGTCTATCATCTTTGGTGGATTCGATTTCAGACTTCCTCAGGGCTATGCAATGTGCCAGTTGCTGAACACAATCAAAAAAGAGAAAATTAAAGTGCATTACCAGAAAGCTTGAATCAATGCATCAATCAATTATTTGATTACTGAGCAACAATGGATTTCTTTATAGCAGAAAATATTAGTTTCAATTGCACAGTATTGCTGGCCACTCGATAATTTTTTATTGAAATTTATTAATATGGGAATATTATGAGGTTCACAATAGTTTAGTTTCATCAAGAATAATCAATCAAATTTTGGAGTTTCTGGGGTAAGGAGAATAAAAATACAAAAATTTTTGAATTACAGGTAAAGAAATTAAATAGCAAAGA
>VYXC01001740.1:0-17735 GCA_013397175.1 Platysteira castanea | reverse complement strand
GGCTTTTCCAGCCTTAGTGACGCTGGGATTACCCAATTTTAGCATTTTATGATGTCTAATGGGCTTTTTTTTTACATTATTAGCCCTACTCTCATTGTACATTATCTCCTTGGGTTGTAAATGCATGAATGCCAGTAGATGTTACAAACTATTACAAAATATTCTGTTTTCCCTTTTCCTTCCCTCTCTTTAGGTAATACAGCCAAGGTCTTTGTTGAGGTGAAGGATGAAAATGACCATCCGCCTGTATTTACCAAAAAAATGTACATTGGAGGGGTGTCTGAAGATGCCAGAATGTTTTCTTCTGTGCTTAAAGTGAAGGTAAGGCTGAAGTTTTAAAAATAAGCTCCACTTGCAGAGGGAAAATTTGTACTGACTGGTTTGGTTTTTTGCAGGAGACTTTGAAATTTGTGTCCTCTAAAGCTGCTTGATGGTTGATGTTGACACAAGGATGATTTTGAGTTAAAACCCAGGTTTTATTTCTACTCAATTTTAGCTGCTTGTTTCACATGCCAGTTTGTGGCTCTCATTTTAGATCTGTTAATATTTAAACATTTCTTGTATGTTCAACATCAGTTTTCACCTGGAGTTTTTTTCTATTTTTGGCAGTAGCTTGTTGAGGCTTTAAAAGGGAAAAAAAGCAATTTCAGGTCTGCGCTGGGAGGAAAGTGGGAATAAAATAAACCATCCATAGGGTTTTTTAAAAAGAGAGATAAAATTAATGGAAATATAATATACAGACTACAATTAGCATCAGACATTATTAAGCCAAGAGTAAAAGCTCTTTATTTTCAGTAAAACAAATAAATGATGTGTTTAGAACACCAGAAATGAAAAAAAAAAAGTTTAGAGCTTTATTAAACTTGTCCCTACTTGGGTTTTTTTGGTTGCTTTCATGGCAGTCGTTCCCAAAATAAGCCCAGAAATGGCAGAGCAGTGGAGGATTGGGAAGCTTCTACTTCGTCAAAATTAGGAATCCAAAAATGGTGGCGCATCTCAAAAATTGTGTCAAATCCATCAACTTCAGAACTGCTGAAGAATCACAGAATCATTAAGTTTGAAAAAGACCTTTAAATCCATCAAGTCCAACCATCCACCAGCACCACCATGGTCACCACTAATAATGTCCCCAAGTGCCACTTCCACACGTTTTGGGACACTTCCAGGGATGGTGACTCCACCACTGCCCTGGTCAATGCTTAACCACCCTTTTCATGAAGAAATTCTTCCAATTATCCAATCCAAACCTGCTCTGGAACAACTCAAGGCCATTTCCTGTCCTCTTGTCCCTTGTCCGATCCCTGCCTGGCTCCATCCTCCTCCCAGGGAACTGTAGAGGGCAGATAACAGGAGAAAGGAACCAGAGTAGACATAAAATTCTGGAAGGCCAAGTCACACAGGGCAAGGAGGGGTTTGTATCTGAAAGCAAATGGAACACAAGGCACAAATGTCAAATGATGTTTGGAGTCATCACACAAAACGTCAACAGGCTGCGAAAATCCTCCCTGGTTTTCCAAGAGGATTTTTGTGGCACAGGAATTTGTGTGTGTCAGTCAGGGGGATAAGAAATGGGTGGAAAAGAGCTAAGGGAAGTTTGGGGGTGGAGAAGGGAATCTGCTTTTGCACTTTAGATCAAAGCAGGTGAGCAGAGCACAAAGGAGGACCAAAAGAAATGACAATTTTATGTCTTCAAGCTATTTCTATTCCAATCCTCCGTGATTCTGCTGCCACGAAATGGAAGGAGGCCTCAGCCAGGAGTTGGTATTAGTGGATGGCATTAAACATAATTGTGTGTTTAGTGAAAGTAAAATTAGAAATAATTAAGAAGTGCTCTTGTTGCAGAGGATCGGGCTGGAATTTATTGTTGTAGCACCGAGCATTCGCAGCAGTCAGTGCTCGTTACCTTTTTTCCTGGCCTTTAGAAAGCAAAAGTAATTGCTCTGTTAGTTAAACACAATCCCCATTCCAGCCTGGTTTAAGAATAATTAATCAAATGAATGTCTGTTCTTGAGGAGTAGAATGAAATGAGCAGCTTTCCAAGTTGAAATTTAGGAGAACATTAATAAAGTACATGCAGAGCTTGCACTGTAGAAATTATTCAGGTTTGGATTCCAGGGGGAAATTTGGGTTCTTAGGAGGAGTTTTGAATGCATTTGCTTTCATCTTCTGCATTCATTAAGAGTTGCTCACTTTCTTTCACATCATCTGAGTAATTTTGAGAAGAAAGCTATTTTCTCAGTATATTCTTGTTATTCCTGGCACTGACAACAGCCTTGGTGAGCCTCAAACATGGGATATTGGAATCAGAGAATCCAGGGATGGCTTGGGTTGGAAGGGACCTCCAAGCCCACCCAGTGCCACCCCTGCCATGGCAGGGACACCTCCCACTGTCCCAGGCTGCTCCAAGCCCCAGTGTCCAGCCTGGCCTTGGGCACTGCCAGGGATCCAGGGGCAGCCACAGCTGCTCTGGGCCCCCTGGGCCAGGGCCTGCCCACCCTCCCAGGGCACAATTCCTGCCCAAGATCCCATCCAGCCCTGCCCTCTGGCACTGGGAAGCCATTCCCTGTGTCCTGTCCCTCCAGCCCTTGTCCCCAGTCCCTCTCCAGCTCTCCTGGAGCGCCTTTAGGCCCTGGCAGGGGCTCTGAGGTCTTCCCAGGGCTTCTCTTGTCCAGGCTGAACAGCCCAAACTCCACATGACCCAATGCAAAACTACGACCTTTGAAAACATCCCAGAACCTCCTCAATTAGTTCTTCTTTAACAGCACATAATAACTTACGGGGATAATTAAGGACTGTAGTCTTTAATTATTAATAGAGTAGTTGATAGAGTAATTCAGTTGTGGATCAATTAATCACAAATGCATTGCTAAACATTCAGGTGCTTGGCCTCAGTTGTTTCAGTCGTGCTCTACTCTGGCCTGAACAAAATTTCACAAATAATAAAAGTAATCAAACACCCAAAAGAAAAATTAAAATTAAAAAAATTAGGGAGAGAAGAAAACTGCTCCTGAGTCCATAATCTACCACACAAATTGATTTAGGGACAAACAGACCAGTAAAATATTGGATAAAAACTTCTCTCATCATCCAAAGGGTTGATATGTGCCAAGGCCAATCCCATGGAACTTCTCCCAGCTCTCTAAGGTCATTGGGCTTGCTGCCAGCAACATCCTCTTAAATACATTAATTTGAGTATAAAAGCCTTTCAGAAGAGGGCAATGAGCTGCCTTGCTCCAGATTTGTAGTAAGATCCTTCTAAGTAGATAAAAAGGAAGCTTAAGCTCAGCAGAATGCCATGAATAATTCTCCAAAAGTCATTTTTAATCCAGATTAATTTGGGGAGTGATAAACCACATGAATTATTCCCTATGGATCTGATTGGATTAAGAGCAGTGGCCTCTGGAAGCTGGGAGGTACTGATGCTCCAAGAAAACACCAAAACTGATATATTTGAATAAACTGGCAATTTTTAGCCAAGGATTTGCTCCTTGCTGCTTGAAGTCTCCTTCTCTGAAATTCCATTTTTTCTCCCCAGAATTTCCAACATATTTGAGAGCCCATTTCCTTAGTTAAAGACCTTTTAGTGCTTTTCATTAGGAATAGATTAATTAAAACCAGATGTAACACTCATAGCCTCTAATTTATGAATTCTGTGCCTTGAGCTTTGCTTCGCATTTCCTTGTATGAGAATTATTTTGCTTTTCACTTTTATTTTCATGGTTGTTCCCCCTCAGAATTCCAACCAGGGTTCCTTGGGCCCCAAACACAATATTTTCAATCTGCTCCAAGGAAACAAACCCACAAACAGCAGAATCTTTGGGGAAATTACCAGCAGGAACTGGCTTCTCCCTGTAATGGGGTGTTATTAGCCCTTGCTTCTTAAATATAAACACTGTGAACCTCTGGGTTTCTTTATTTATTTGTTAAATTATTGAATTATTGTGGATTTAAATGAGGAAATATCAGAGGTCCTAATTCTAGTGAAGAAAGAGAATTTTCTGAATTGCTGCTCAGTTTTATTTTCATCCTGAAAATGTTTGCAGGGAAGGAAACTTGCCTGAGTAAGGCCAGTGAGTCCAAGGCTCTGAAATTGGCTGTATTTGATAGAAATGCCCTGATTCTTATAATATTTTCATTCCAGCCCTTTCCCATGCTTTTTGCCCCTTTCTGATCAGCTTTTTAATGGAAAATTATCCTTTATTCCCTTGGAATATCCTTTATTGAATACTGAATATCCTTTCTTGCCCTCAGAATATCTCAACAGAAGAGAGCAAAATAAATGAAAGCCTTTTTAGGCCGCAGGTTCTGACCCTGAGGACACACAGGGGAGCAGGAATTCCTCTTTTCTTCACCTCAAAAGCATCTTAGAGATCCCATAATGAGCTAAAACAATGGATAAAATAGTTAAAATTCCAGGGTATGGATAGGGAGAGAATACCAGGATTGCTTTTTTGCCCAGGTGTGTTACCCATGTTAAATCTCTACTTTTTTTCTATCCATGCCCATAACCTGCAGATTTCTTTTGATGTTTTCTTTCCCTTGGGATGACAAGGGGATCTTTAGAGTGGCAAATTCTGGAATTCCAGAGATTCTACCTTGGGCATCCGGGACAGCTTTAAGGGCAATGTTTTGCTCATCCCTCCTTTGGCTGTTGCACGACTTGTGCATGAAACTCAACTGCTTTGCCAGTCACAACCTCTTCTTGCTTGAAATATGATTTATGGATCCCAGAGTAGGGAGAAAAAGATGCTTGGCAGGAGGAAAAATCTCCTCTGAAAGCTCACTGCAGTGACAACAGCCCAGCCTCCAGCTGCTGGAACATCTGGCCCCCCAAAAAGCTGCGTGTCCTGCTATGACAAATATTACAGGAATGCCAAGCACGGAGGTCATCTCCTTCAAAATATTCCTGCTTTTCATGTTGGCTTCCTGAACTTTTTACTCGGAAACCTCTTGCTTTCCCATTATTTTCCTCTGGCAGCAATCAGAGAATTCCCTACCCTTTGGGATTTTTTCCCATGTAACAGAAGATTATTTCAACCACTTTGGTGGTTTGGAGCATTTTGAAGACTGTTGGTCCTGCGTGTGCCTTCCTGAATAAAGGCTCCTACAGGATCTGGGAGTGTGCCTGGATCATTCCCATCCCACGGAGGAGATCCATGTGTGTCACCTTTACTTCCTCCCACACGCACACAGATTTATTCTATCAAGCTATTAACTGCTACTGGCTGAAGAAAAATGGCAATAAATCCATTTTTCCAATTATTTGCTTCAAAATCCAACTTTGGGAACCCCTCTTACACAGCACCTTTTCCCATGAGACAGCCTGTCAAAATGAATCCGTGTTTCCTTCGGCACCTGGGAGGTTTTGGACACCATCAAAGGACAGAAAGAGCAATTCCCACTCACCTTTTTTCTTCCTACCTGTGTTCCTCAGAAGATTCCTGGCACTGGGGGTGCTGGGAGTGGGCTGGGCAGTGATCAGTATCAGGGATGTACTGATATCTATATAAATTCAAAGCTATATGAATATCAATATGAATAGAAATTAATATATTAAATATAATATAAAAATTTAAACTAATNATATTATATAATATATGTTATATATTATATATTATATGAATAAAATATAAATAAAATATGAATGTGAATATTAATTCGAAGCAAATTCAAGGCTACAAATCCCTGAGGCAGCCAGTGGCAACCCAAGGTGAGAGGCAGGAGTTCCAAAGGGCCTGAGCCAGACGAGGGTGTAAAAGAGCATGGAAGTGAAGAAATGCAGGAAATAAAGGAAAATTGCAGTGGCTACACCAAATTGCCAGGCTTAGGTGTCTGTGGGACACCCAGTGAAAGCTGCCCTAAAACAGCGCAGGGGCAGCTGTGCCGGCAGAACTGGAAATCTGCAACAGCCTGGAAATTCCTGCTGGCAAAAACGGCAGGAATGTGCCAGCCATAATTGGGAACATTGAAGCTGCCATCTGTTGGGAAGAGGAAAGAAAACCCATGTCAGCCCAATCCCAATCCTGCCGTTTCCCATGCCCCTGTAGCAGCCTCGGGCTCGTGGTCCAGGGTGATGCTGTGAGGGAGGTGGAAAACATCTCAAATTAACAATTGCATTTCCTGCTCAGCAGCAAATCTGGATTTAGCTCAGGCTGAATGCTAAAAACTGGGCATGCAACAGCTTCAGGAATTACGGTCACTGATGATTTCTATGCTCATCCCAGACATGCCACTGGTGATTTTTGGTGGCAGTGTCAGGGTGCTGCTGTCACACGGGGTGGGGTTTGCCAGCCTCCCTGGGTGTCCTGCCACGGAGCTGGGCTTGTGCAGCCACACGGAGCCAGAGATGAATGAATTTACGCTTTAAAGGCATCATTTTGGGGCTTTCTTACAAAGAAGAGAAAAAGAATGGGTGAGAAGAACAGAATGGTTTGGGTTGGATGGGACCTCAAAGCCCATCTTAACCCACCCCTGCCACGGGCAGGGACACCTCCCACTGTCCCAGGCTGCTCCCAGCCCCAGTGTCCAGCCTGGCCTTGGGCACTGCCAGGGATCCAGGGGCAGCCACAGCTGCTCTGGGCACCCTGGGCCAGGGCCTGCCCACCCTCTGAGTAAAAGTATCCTCAGTGCTTTTGTGCTGGGATTAGGGAGCACCCCAGGATTTGTGCCTCCTCCTCCTCCGTGGGAGGGGATGGGAAAGGGCGGGAGGCAGCGGCGGCGATGCCGACCCGGCTCCCTTTATGAGGGCACACCCACACTCAATCACAGGAGGCTGGAATTTGGCCTGGTAATTCCTGAGATCATCCATATTTATCAGCCCTCAATCACAGCAGGATTTAGGAGACATCTGTATTTCTTGCACAGAACAAAAGGCAGATATGCTGCTGGAATATTAAGATTAAGTGCGGCTCTTTCTCTTCTTTGACAGTCGTAATGCAACTCTTGAGGTGTCATAGATCTCTTCCTAATGAAGTGTCAAAATTATTTACCTTCAGGACAAATTACAGGAATAGCAAACATCCTTCCTCTGCTTTAGAGAAGTTTGGGACGTTCCTGGGAGCAGCTCACAAGCTCTCTCTGCTGGTCCTGCCAAGCCGAGTGTCCTTAGGTTTGATCCAAAGAGCAGAGAAAGGGGGGAATGCAAACAACAAAGTTCAGATTTTTGCAGCTGGAATCTGATCACCTTTCCAGGCTGTTTGGCACCTGTTTGCTCGTCTCTGGGTGGATGTGGAAAGAGCCTGAGCTGTGATGGTGCTGAGGCTGCCGATGGCTCTGGGGTGGCACTGAGCTCTCAGAACTGGTGGCAATTAACTCAGAGCCTGTCCACCAGCTCGGGGCACCTGAACTCTGCAGGGCTTTACAAGCAGTGAGCTTCAAATGTCAAAAGGCCTCTCTGACTGGAGTTTAATGCCTTAAACTCAGCTGCAGGACTTAAACACCTCATTAGTGCTGAGCTCCAGTGCCCTGAGCTTTGTGCGGAAGGGCTGACTTCATTTAATGCCTGTGCCTGCAGCATCAATACCTTAATTTGGATCCAAATTTTGTTTGTTTTTAGTCACACATGTCTCCAGGCATGAAATGCTGAAGGTGAAATTGATTTCTGGTGTCATTGAAAGCAGCGACTGTTAAAAGCCATAGCTTTTATTGAGAGAGAATTTGCTAATAATAAAAATATGATGGGCTTCTGACCCAGCTGAACCAACCTCATAAATCCATTTTAAATAAGAAATTGGCTTTTTATTGGAAGGGCGTCATGCTCCTCTCCAGGGCACCTCCAGGGAGCCTTTGGACTTCGCTGGGCACTCACTGGGAAACTTGGCTCACTCAGGGATGACCCCAAAGGAGCCGGATCAGACATTGCTCCTGTGGCTGCTGCTGGTCCCTCATGTGCTGTGTGGGGTTACAGGAATTCTGCTTTTCTTTCCACCCCAGTTCCACTATGAACATGCAAAGCTGAGTGTGGATAAACCAGAGGGTTTGGCCAGGCAGGGCTGTTCTGGATTGGTCACAGCTTTATCCTGAGCTGTGTTGTGTGAGCTGAACTTACCCTGGAATCCCAGGATGTTTTGGGTTGGAAGGGACCTCAAAGCCCACCCAGTGCCACCCCTGCCATGGCAGGGACACCTCCCACTGTCCCAGGCTGCTCCAAGCCCCAGTGTCCAGCCTGGCCTTGGGCACTGCCAGGGATCCAGGGGCAGCTACAGCTGCTCTGGGCACCCTGGGCCAGGGCCTGCCCACCCTCCCAGGGAACAATTCCTGCCCAAGATCCCATCCAGCCCTGCTCTCTGTCAGTTTGAATCCATTCCCCCCTGTCCTGGCACTCCAGGCACAGCTGAGGTGCTGCTTTAATTTTTGTCGTTTCTCACCATCCAAACAGCAACCTGATGTTTCTCTCCAGCCACTTCCTTGTGTTCAGGCTGGATGTTAGGAAAAGTTTCTTCCTGAAAGAGTGGCTGAGCGTTGGAAGGGGCTGCCCAGGGAATGGTGGAGCCACCAGCCCTAGAACTGCTCAGGGAATGAGTGGCTGTGGCACTGCACAATGTGGTTTAATGGACAAGGTGGTGATCAAAGGTTAGATTGGATAATCTTGGAGGTGTTTCCCAACCTTAAAAATTCCATGATTCCATGACCTAGCATGTTTTCACATTCGTTTCTTCCTTCAGCAATTTATTTACGTGGAAAGCCAAGAATTTTCCTGACTCTCCACCTGTCACGCTCCCATCTGCTGGCTCTGGGATGTTGTGGGGTTGTATTTCCCCATGCCAGTTGGAAAGCTGGAATGCTCTGGAAAAGCCCACGGATCTCTATACTTTTTTGGCTGACAGAACAGAGTAAATTTTAGAAAGCTTTTAAACCTTCCCATCTTTCCTAAAATTGCTAATAAAGGGGTTTGAGCTCACCCAGGAGGCAGCAATCTCGATTTTAAAAGCCTGGAAAAAACCTACGGAGCTGGAGAACAAAAACAACACATTTTATATTTATGCTTTTGGTAGCCAAGCCAGATGAAGCTTTGTGAGTTTAGAAGAAAGCAAAATATTGAGAGAAGGTGAGAATTTAACCAGTTGTGTGTCGGTGATGAGTGACAGCCGGCGTCATTCCAGGCGCTCATTTTTGGGCAGCTCTGAGTGAAACCTGTTTGCTCTTTCCAGCTCAACCAGCCCGGATATTATCCTTAAAATGCTGGATGGTTCTGTCTGGGAATCTGGGCTCATGGGAGTTGGAGTAGCATGGAGCACACACAGGTTTGAGTACCTGGGTCCCTCATGTGGTGCTGGTATTCCCTGAAAAATTGTCTGAAAATGACAAAAACCAGAAGGGACGATTTCCACCATGTAGGACTTGTTCAGTGCTGGTGAGGAAACAATTAATGGTGATTAATGGCCCCTGTTGAAGACCTGATGACCTTGCACAGATAATTCTCCGTTAGCAGCTGTGGTGTCTCATAAACAGCTCCACTTTCTGTGACAGGGACAGGACCCCAGGGAATGGCTGGAGCTGGGTCAGGTTGGGAATTAGGGAAAGGTCCTTCCCCCAGAGGGTGCTGGGCACTGCCCAGGCTCCCCAGGGAATGGGCACAGCCCCGAGGCTGCCAGAGCTCCAGGGGCGTTTGGATAGCACTGCCAGGGATGCCCAGGGTGGCAGTGTTGGGGTGTCTGGGCAGGGCCAGGAGCGGGGCTGGATTATTCCTGTGGGTCTCTCCCAGCTCAGAGTATTCCACGATTCTATGAACTCTTCATGCTGGCACAAACCCTTATTGCTTTTCATCCCTAAGTCGTATCACAGTATGGATTTTCCATGGATTTTACGTGCACCTTTTCAAAGTAAAGGCTGGTTTTCATTCCAGCATTAGCTTAAGCCACAGCATCAGGAGCCTTGCCAATATCTCCATACAAACCTGCTGATAGACCCTGAAGCGTCCCAGATGCTGAGGCCGTGCCCAAGACTAATGAGTGCTCAGGCATTAATTAGCTCCCACCTCGCTGATCCCTGGAAGGAGCACAGGAAAGCTCTGTAGGGGTCCTTGGAAACACTTCCCTGTGGGTACAGGTGGAACAGGAGCATAAGGAATGGGGCTGGAGAGGCCAGGATGGGGCTACATGGGGTCGTCAGGAGCAGGGAAGGTGGGGTAACAATTCCTGGGGCTGCCTGGTTGATGCCAGCTCTGCATCCTGATCCCACTCAGCAACGGGACAGTGCCAGGGCAGCTCTGTGTCCTGCACAGCAGGTTCCTGTGCACCGCTGCAAGAATGCCACTCAATCCTTCTTTATTTTAATCAAATATTATTTATTGCTCTAAAAATCTCCATTCTCCATCAGTGCTGGTGCAGAAAATGCACTGTGTCCTGAACTGGGGTGCCCAGCAGGTCCTTGTGCACCACTGCAGGAATGCCACTCAGTCCTTCCTTACTTTAATAAAAAGTTATTTGATTGCTCCAAAAATACCTGTTCTCCATCAGAATATCTCTAAGATGAAGGACATCCTTGTGTAAGTCTGTGCACGAGTTGCTGAGATGGTTTTTTCTTTGATATTTCCTTTTCAATGAGAATTTGGTAGCGGAGGTTTCTCAGAATTAAGCAGTTCTTAGGTATTGTTGCAGACTTGAAAGTCATCTTATATGTTTCTACTTTTTAATTTTTTTTTCTTTCTTTTGGAGCAGTTTAGTGCCAACAGAGGAGGAAGAAATTGCTGGAAAAGCAAATCTGAGCGCAGCAAAGTTAAATGAAGCATTTAAAGTAGCAGCCATATCTGTGCTCGGGGATCTCGTGTTTTAAATGTCAGAGTGGCAGAAATTTGCTGGGCCAAGATGTAACTTTATTTAAAGGACAAGGTTAATGACTCCTTCCATGCATATTTACCTGGTTTGTCTCTGCTTGTTTTGTTTTCCCCATTAGGCCGATGATAAGGACACTGGGAATTACAGTGCCATGCAGTACAGGCTCATCATTCCCCCCATCAAGGACGGCAAGGAAGGCTTTGTGATCGAGGCTTACACGGGGCTCATCAAAACTGCCATGCTCTTCAAAAACATGAGGAGATCCTACTTCAAGTTCCAGGTCATTGCCACTGACGATTACGGCAAAGGGCTGAGCAGCAAAGCAGAAGTGCTCGTAAGTATCAGCAGGGATTATTACTGTGGAATAATTCCTGAGGAAATTCAAACACTGCAGGAAGTTGAATTCCAGGCAGGCCTAGAGAAGAGCCGTAAAGTGCTTGTGCTTAATTTTTTGAAGGCACTAGAATAAAGCTTTTGGTTTCTTCAACCAAAAGATTTTGTGACTTGTTGGAGCAAGCCAAGAGGAGGCACCAGGATGATCAAAGGGATGGAGCAGCTCTGCTGGGAGGAAAGGCTGGGAGAGCTGGCATTATTCAGCCTGGAAAAGAGAAGCATTGGAGTGACCTCACTGTGGCTTTCCAGGACCTGAAGAAGCTACAAGAAGCATGGAGAGAGACTTTGGACAAGGGCCTGGAGTGCCAGGACAGAGGGAATGGCTTCAAAATGACAGAGGGCAGGGCTGGATGGGATCTTGGGCAGGAATTGTTCCCTGGGAGGGTGGGCAGGCCCTGGCCCAGGGTGCCCAGAGCAGCTGTGGCTGCCCCTGGATCCCTGGCAGTGCTCAAGGCCAGGCTGGACACTGGGGCTTGGAGCAGCCTGGGACAGTGGGAGGTGTCCCTGCCCATGGCAGGGGTGGCACTGGATGGACTTTAAGGTCCTTCCAACCCAAAGCATTCCATGATTTTGAGATTCTGTGTCCCTGATTGTCATGTCCTTATTGTCTTAGTTGCTTATGTTAAGGAACTATTTTGGGCTGAGAATGAACTTTTCAGCCCCTGGGAAAGCAACATTTCAGAACTGGCATCACCTTTAGGCCTCAGGCTCGTGGTTTTGTGCTGTTCAAAGAACATTGACTTAGTCCAGCCACAGAAACCATCCAAGCTAAATTTCCCTGAAGCCTATAAACTTGATGGATTGGCTCAATATTAGCATAATGTGGAAGGGCTGGAGTGCGTTATCCACTTCACGGGAACACTGTCAAAGGACGCGGATGAGAGCCAGAATCCTTGGTGTGGGAGTTCTGCAGGAGTTCACCAAATAAACATAAAGGATGACACCCTCATGCTTGACCTCCCAAAATGATGGGGAATTCTCAGGCAGTTTAGGCACTAATGGGATATTACAATATAGCCAGAAGGAATCGACATTACCATTAGAAAGTGAAGGATGTCTCATTAATTTATAGAGGTTTCTGTAGGATGTCTGGCTGAGTGATGAGCAGTGCACCCAGTGGCTTTGAGCAGAGCCCAGCAGCTGGGAGGAGCTGGAGATACAATTCCGGACCGACCCCATCCTGCCTGGAACATGGACCTGTTGGAATGAGCCCAGAGGAGGCTCCAGGATGAGCAGAGGGATGGAGCAGCTCTGCTGGGAGGAAAGGCTGGGAGAGCTGGGATTTTTCAGCCTGGAGAGGAGAAGCTCTGGGGTGAGCTCACTGTGGCCTTGCAGGGCCTGAAGGAGCTGCAGGAAACATGGAGAGAGACTCTTTCCAAGGGCTGGAGGGACAGGACACAGGGAATGGCTTCCCAGTGCCAGAGGGCAGGGCTGGATGGGATCTTGGGCAGGAATTGTTCCCTGGCAGGGTGGGCAGGCCCTGGCCCAGGGTGCCCAGAGCAGCTGTGGCTGCCCCTGGATCCCTGGCAGTGCCCAAGGCCAGGCTGGACACTGGGGCTTGGAGCAGCCTGGGACAGTGGGAGGTGTCCCTACCATGGCAGGGGTGGCACTGGATGGGCTTGGAGGTCCCTTCCACCCAAGCCATTCTGGGATTCTCTGATTTTATGCACCAAGCGTGATCCATACACCAAGATCCTTTCCCGTGATTTTAACAGGATTTTCCTGCTGTGGGGTTGGGGGCTCAGGCTCTCTGGTGTTTTTTCTTTCAAAACCAGCTCAAAAGTGCATAAACAAAAGGGAAATTAATTAATGCCTCCCATACAAAAAAATAAGATGTGGGGGAAGAAGGTAGGACTGCACAGGGAGGAGGTCTCGGAAGAAGAGGCCGGATGCCACCAGAGGGACAAGACTGAGAAGAAGCTGAGCAGAGCAAGGTATCCTCCAGAACTGGGACCAGGATGCTTCCTCAGAGCCTTGCACAGCTCTGGGAGCAGCAGGATCTGCCACATCCCCTGGTCAAAGGTCTTCATGCTGGTGGGGACAATCCATGGGAAGGACACCAGGATGGCTCGAATCAGACAACTGTGCCTTGACACTTTGCTTCCACGTGATGGAATTTTCCTTCTCAGCATCTGTGAGAGAAAAGAGATTAAAAAATTACATTTTAAAATGAGTTTGCTGCAAGGAAGCACCTAGAGGTGCTGAGGAAGTGTCAGTGGTGGATATTCACTATCATTATTCGAGATCATGGATATCATCTCTGTGATGTCAGGGATATCATCTTTAATCAAATGTTTATTGGGGCTTGAGGGGGTTTCAATGCCCCTCCTCATTCAGGTCCCACCTACTCCCAGGAATCCAGTGATGCCATATCACGATCAAGACTCTCTGTAGGCTTTACCTTGCTGGATTTAAAACTTGGGAAGTGCCTAATGAGCAAAGCTTGGGATCAAAGGGATATCACTGGTGGGCTAGAGGTTACCAACAATTTTCTGCCTTGCCTGCCTTTACAAATGGGGACAACAAGCAAGTTAATGTTACCATGGAAACCATAAATGTCGCTTGATTTTTGTCCAACACCCTTGGTTTCCTATAGCTTGTCATGAACATGTGTTTATCCCTGGTTTTGTACAAGAACAAGTGATGATAATTGTGATTTGTTCAATATTAAAAGAATTGCTGCCTTTGTTTTTGGTGTTGCCTTTATGCTGCTCTCAGTTCCTGGGTGCACAGTGGTTGCTTGAATTGGCTAATGTAATTAATTCTATTAAATTAATCATTGCTTTCCAGTTCCGTTGCACGATTTTAGTCTAAAATTTATTTGGAGCTCATTATAATTCTGTGTTTCTTACACAGAAGCCTGTACGTGCTGATCAGGGCATCTGATGACATTTCAAGAACATTTAAATATTTAAAGTTGAATTAAGCTTCAAAGCTGGTGAATTGGTGTTTGATGTGGAAGCACATCCAGGCTTTTTTGCTGCTGTGCTTCCAGGGCTCCTCTTTGGAAAATCGGGGCTTGTTTATTTCTTTTACAATCAACTAACCCTTGATTTTTAAATTTACCAGCTTTAACATTGGCTTAGTTTTCCAAATTTTCCTCCTGAATCCTCTACAGGATTGTAGAGTTGTACAGGAGTGACGTTGCCTTCATAGTAAAAAATACCAATTGCCAGAGATTTGGTCTCAGGTCCCTCCACACCTCAGTGGAAAACTGGAATTTAATTTTATTCCAACAAAGCACACAAGTATTGAGTGGATTAGAAGCAATTTTTCCTGTTTCTTTTTTTTTTAAGGAAAAAGCTCAGTGGTAAAATGTGCAGTTTTATGATGGGGGAGAAGCTAAAACAATTGGAGACTAAAATAAAACCTCTCACTGATCGCTTCAATGTAAATGAACAATTTCCATCCTGATTTTCTAACAAAGCAGCATTGATTTCGTGGAATTAATCCTGTATTTCCATTTCCCTTGGTGCACATCGCGTGGCTCCAAGGGAGGATTTTCCTGGCATCCAAACCACCCAAATACTCAGAAGTAATTTTGAATATAGCCCGTGGGAGATCTGGGATTCTCTAAGTCAAGTCTAAACTAAGAACAGCTTTTGCTGTCCCCACCTTAAAAATCCATAATTTTGCTGCAGGCCTGGAATTACACTTCCAGTTAAATCTTTGCCTGATGTTTATGGGCTTTGGCTGCAAGATTTCCCAGCTCTCCCATTTGGAATTAAAAGGAAAAATCTGGGTATCAGGGCATGGGGTGGAGGCAGGAAAGGAATTTTTCCATTGCTGTTGGATGGGGAGGGGGCTGTGCCTGGCAGAGCCCGTTGAATTTCCCTCTTTTCTTTCCAGGTCTCCGTGGTCAACCAGTTGGACATGCAAGTGATCGTCTCCAACGTTCCTCCCACCCTTGTGGAGCAAAACAAGGACCAACTCATTGGGTAATCAATTGATTTCCTCTACAAACACCATCCAGTTCCCTGGCTTTGGGGTTACATCGATCAGGGAGCGAGGGAGTTTTTTTATCTGGTCAATAAGAGCCCCCAGACACCCCATCAGCAGCAGCTTCCAGGGGTCAGGTTTGCACTTGTGGCTTCTTTTTGTAACACAGAGGCAATTTTCTCCACTTGCTGTCATGGAATTAGACAATGCGGGATAGAAGATGATGCAGGAAATAGTTTATAGCCAATCTTTGTCCTTTTTTTGGTCACTTCAATCAGCGATGAGTGGCGCCTCGCAGATTCCCACGGGTCTGGTCCATCCTGCCATCCATGGAATTTGAAATACCTTGGGATTGACGGTGCAACCACTCGTTGGAAAAGTCTCTGAGTGCCTCACGTCCTCACTGGGCTAAGAAAAATTCCTGATGGATTTGCTCCTGGAGATTTGGGCCGTGTTCCCCTTTTCTCCCTCTGTTTTGGGCCAGGTGTGAGTTGGCTCCATCAGAACCACCAATGAGGTTGGTCAGGCAATGGGCTGGACTCACAGGGACTGCACTTCCTGGAACCAGGAATAACTTCCTGAAAGGAGGGATTGCCTAGAACCAGGAATAACTTCCTAAAAGGAGAAATTGCCTAGAAATAGAAATAACTTCCTGAAGGGAGGTTCTGCTGAGGTGGGGTCGAGCTCTTTTCTCAGGTAACGAGACAGGAGGAGAGGAAAGAGCCTCAGCCTGCACCAGGGGAGGTTTAGACTGGATTTTAGGGAGCATTTCTTCATGGAAAGAGTGGTTTCAGCATTGGAAGGCGCTGTCCAGGCTAGTGTTGAGTCCCCATCCCTGGAAGTGTTCAATCCCACGTGGAAGTGGCACATGAGGACATGGATTGGTGGTGAACAGGGTGATAGTGGTTGATGATTGGTGATTCTGGAGGTCACTTCCAACCCAAACCATTCTGTGATTCTGTATTTCAGTGAACAAAGCTTTGGAATGAGCTTTAAATTTGAGTTCTCGAAATCAGCTTGGGAAGTCTCTACCTTCACAAACACCATGAGCAGATCAGTGTAGCTGGATGATTTCTCTTCTAAGAATAGGTTTTTAAGGACAACCTTTGCCAGAAGAATTACATGAACTTATTTTAAAACTGGCCCATTCATTCCTGAAAATAATCTGCAGAGAACAAACATCTCGAAAATAATTTTGCAGCTGTGTACGAAGGTCTATTTTGCAGAGAAATCTATTTACTTCACTGCTCTCTTCAAATTTCTCATGTTTTCTTCCTAAATTTAAAATAACGCCCTCTCCCTGTTTTTATACAGCTTTAATAATTCGTGCAGCCCATAAAAACAAAACAAGAATTTGTGATTTTTCATGTGCAACCACAGACAAAGGGAAACCAAATTATTTGGAGTCTCAGACCAAAGTAGTTTTGCTGCTTCAAATAATGCACTAATTTATAAAAACTGAATGTGTAATTAATTAAGAGATAAAAAGACTTTATTATCAACTCTATCTAGTGGGAGGTGTCCCTGCTTATGGAAGGGAAGTTGGAACAAGGTGATCTTTAAGATCTCTTCCCAACACAAACCATTCTGTGAGCTGGGAACTAAATTAGTCACTACGCAGGTTACTCAGCTCTTTCTCCTCTCATTTTGGCAGGTACTAATCCTTGAAAATAGAACATTTAGCCAACAGCTGGTGATGGGGAGTGTTAGGGAAGGGGGCACATGGGTCGTTTGTGGAATTACAGTGATTTTTCACAATAAAATAAATAGTGGAGGAGAAGTTATACTGGGTTCTGTAATTTTCACGGGGAGTTATGAGGTATTAAGAATTCTATAATTCAGTTTTTCCACACTCAGCACAGCCAGAGATGGGTGGGAGTTAATGGTCCACATAAAGGAAGCAAAGCAGGGAAGAGAAGATTTAAAGCATCACTATTTGGCTGGGGAGTTTTTGGAGGGATACAATGGACTTGTCTTCCGTGACACTTCCCGTAGGATCTTTTGCAGTCATTCAATGTTTTCCTCCAGCTGCTTTAATTTCATCGAGCTTTTCACATTCCCTGGGCTGCACATCAATGTCACGTTTGCCATTTCTCCTGCCCACTTGAATTATGGCTGTGCAGAGAGACCCATTTCTGCCTGCTGCAGAGCGGGCAGAGACAGTAGGCTGAGGCTTGGGGGAAAATTCAGTGTGTGCTCCTCTCCTTCAGAAAACTTGGTGGAGACAGACAACAGAGGGTTCTTCAAAGAAGGAAGTTTTGGGGAGTGCTTGTTCACTGGGTGAGGAACAGCATTTCCTGGAATGATAGCGTATCCTCAGTTGGAGGCGACCCAGAGGCACCATCGAGTACCACTCCTGAAATTCAACTGGAATAAAACAGCCACAGTGTTTCTCAGAGCTTTTAATTCTTTGGTTTTTCACGTGATGGCAACTTAAAGCCCTGCCTAAAGCCAGATAAGCCAGACTGCCAAGAGAGACCAGAGCTTCTCCCATCCTGCAGGGAAGACAACTGTCTTGGGAAGTGAACTCCACTATATGGATGAGATGTCACATCAGGTCCTCTGAACTGGAAGAGTGGAGTGGCTTAAAATGAGAGCTTGGATCAAATACAGAGAGTCACAGACTGG